>VONZ01000619.1:0-455209 GCA_012976165.1 Labeo catla
TTAAAGCACTGGACTCCTGCAGTTGGCTGGCGTCAAGCTGCCGAAACCTCCTCACGTTCCTCATTCTGCTGAGAGAATCCCTGTCCCACAATTCCTTGCGTTTAACCGGCTGAGCGGCCGTCTAACGACGAGCGTCCGATCCTATCTGCCGCTATCTATCTGCCGCTGTGGAGCAGACTGACGGATAATCGGCTCAGGACTGCGGCTCAGGACTGCGGCTCGACTGCGGCTTCACCGCAGGACCCAGCGGGACGCCCGCGATAAGAGCGCGTCTGATAAAGCTGCGTTAGCCAGCTCATTACACCGCTAGCGGGGTATCAGGGAGACCCGGAGTCTGGGGACGAAAGGGAATCTGCTGCTTCCTCAATATAAAGCTCGTTCAGGATGCGCTCCAGGACTCCGGGCGTTTGAGTCTGACTGCCGGACCGCAGCACCGTCTGCTGGATGAATGCACTGAGCTCTTATTCACAACACGTCAAACACACAGAAGCGTGAGATTTTTGCATCAGACTCCTCAAAACAAACCATCCACATCGACACAATAAAAACACCGCGCTCGAGTCAGGCTCACACGGAAGAATCAAACAATTGACCGCCTTTCAGTTCACGAGTGTGCGTCTGAACTGGCCACAACACACAGGAAGTTGAAGTGGAATGACAGGAAGTTTACTTAATTGTAATTCAAAGTAATTCACGACAGTTAATGCATTCTGGTAAATGAAGTGTTCTTCCAGCCTGATACACAAAACTTCACTTATTACATAATTTGAAGTATACAGGGCCTATGATTTCCTCAATGCGGAAAACACGGATGGAATCGCGGAATCCAGTCATAAAAATGTCATTTACTGTATAATGAATGTCATGGAATTTGTACGTTTGGACGAATTAATCAAAAGTAGCTCATTATACTTAAATCAAATTGCGATATTGACTAGTATCTCGAAATATTAAGCAAAAAGACTATTTAAATATGAATTGTTCATGTTCTGCGTGTCTCGTGCAATTTTTGTTAAACTTTTAATAAATTGATGTTAAACTGTATACGTTTCATCATTTTAATTAATTAGACTTAATAAAATCTACTTTAACCTTACAAAAAGAAAGTCCAGAAAAATTCAAATGGAAAAAATTGAATTTGGGAAAAGTAAAACAGATTTCATAGGACCCTAAGTATATAAACTAAATACAAACTTACACAGTTAGCGTTTTGAACATCTATTAGTTTAGTTTTCTAGCTTAAAGTGGGTCACATGAATTTCAGTTCATTTTTATGCCTCGTTACATTCAAGTCTATTCGCTGCACTCGAACGCTGTCATGAATGTGACTCTGACTGATGACGTCAACCGGCCCATCGTGCGGTTTTAGGGGTCAGGGCTTTTTTAGGGTAGTTTTCTGCTCAGCATCATATGGTTGTGCATCACTTGTGCAAGTTTGTTTCCCAATAAATTTCCATCATCAGAATTCAGACACTACTAAAGCACACCGCAGACGGAGGCTGAAGCGTGGAGGCATGTGACGCGAGGAGCTCACCTGGTTCCTCCGAAGAGGATGATGCGATCGCCCACCATACAGCAGCACTGTCTCCGTCTGGGACACGGACCCTTGCCCTTCGGCTCCACCTTCTTCCAGGAGAACGCCTCTGAACACACGAATAAAGAGACACACAAACATCAGCGCATCAGTCGGTGCTCGTGCGTCTGTGATGGGTCGTGCTGTGACGAGCTCCACCAACTAACACGAGCACAAAACCTCCGCCTTGTTCCTCCATCACTTTACATGAACGTTGCTCTCAGAGGTCGTTCGGCTCGTGCCGTGCGCGTGAAGAGCGGTTCTGTGAGAAGCGGCACGTTCATACGCTGGTGCACGCACCATAAATGGGTTGCCATGGAAACGGCTCAACAAGCAGCTATTGGTCAGTATGACTGAACAAGAGCGGCAACGAGACATTTCAACAAAAAATAACTAGAAATTCACTTAACTTAAATCAAACCGTTTAGGGCGAGACACTAGCGGCAACCACTGCTTTCTTCATGCACTGGTCTATTTTTGAGATTTTAGTCTGCTTTGCTTCCATACCATGTCTTCATTCAGACAAATGACAAGAAAAAGAAAAACATCCAAAACACATTTAAGTGTTTATTTTCTTGAACTTTACCTATTTGGGTCTGTAGATTTCAATCTCAATGCATGTCTTTAAAGAGTTTTTTTCTCTTCAGTTTTATATATTCTGAAGGTTTGTTCATATTTCATTCACATAAATTTATACTACATTTTATTCCTAAAAACATGCTGATAAATGTTTGTTTTTTGTGTTTACAGTATTTTCTGATATATGGAGTGATTAAAAAAGATACCCTAAACACCTGTAACTCTAATACGATAACAAAATCAAACGAGAGTTTTGAACTTGACTTTATTCAATTATCAGATTTATGTTTTGAAAATGTATGCAAATGAAGGCACATTTAATTAGAATGCATACGCAAACAACAATCTACTTTTTGTACTGTGATTAATGAAATGAGTGATGTGTGGTTTTATCCGTTAGTTACTAGTTTTACTCTCATCTGTAGTGATTCTCCTGAGCTCGACGCCAAAACGTCGCACAAAAACTGAGCATTCACTCCAAAACAATGAATGAAATACACTCCTCTGATAATCACAAATAACTGCAATACTGAGGAGATCAAATGAAAGAATAGGTGACAAAACAGCACTTTTATCCATGAAAACGGATGAAAGAATTCACACACGTCGACCCCGATCACGCCAAATAACCAATAAAAGACATGAATATGATGAGACAGACAAACATGTTTAACAACCAGCTACGAATGAGAAGAATCACCTGGACTGAACTTCCAGAGGTCGTTGAAGTGTCGATCCAGACGAGCGTTATAACCACCGAATATGTACAATTCCCCATTGTAAGAAACTGTCAGAGAGAAATAAAGAAAGGCTGTCGTTAAACATCAAATATTCGAAGGTCTCAGTGCAGTTTCACCTCACGGCAGCGGCCGATAATGACGTCTGTGTTTCATATGTGTGTTTGCTCACAGGCCGAATGGCTCCTGCGTCCCTCGGGCAGCAGCTGCGCAGTCGGCGTGTTGAGCCAGCAGTTGGTCTCCGTGTCGAAAATTTTGATTTTATTGCAATAGATCTCGTTGTTGGAGTGGAAGGGGCCGAATCGATCCGCTCTCCCTCCAAACACAAACATCTTGGTGCCGATGATGGTAGCCGAGTGGAAGTCTCTCCATCGGGCCGGCGTGCCCTAAAGAGACAGCGTGTGTCAGATACAGACGGCACCGATGCGGCAGCGAACACACACACACACACTCACGATCACAATGTCACACAATCACATCTCTGTCTGCTGACATTACAGTGATGTTGAGTGAGAATCACTGCTCACATACAGTCAATAACATCCTGCTCTGTCACACACACAGATTCAGGCCTGACGAAGCTCCACGGCGCCATCTAGTGACAGCAGACCGCAAACACCGGCTGTGTCTCGATACATAGTTGGCTGACTACATAGATCAGGGGTGGCGAACGTCGGTCCTGGAGAGCCGCAGCCCTGCACAGTTTTGCTTCAACCCTAATCAAACGCACCTGAACAAGCTAATTTACTAGAAAGCTACAGCCAGGTGAGTTTTAATTAGGGTTGGAGCTGAACTCTGCAGGGCTGCGGCTCTCCAGGACCGGAGTTCGCCACCCCTGACATAGATCGTGCTGTTGAGCATCTCAGCAGCGAATCATACGACCATCTAACATCCCTCATCTGAGATCAAACTGGAAGCAATGCTTGGTCAGCAGTGAAGCTTATGAGTCTTTTCATCCAAGCATATAAATGGAAGTAAATGAAATCGAAATGTGTTTATGTACTTCTGAGCTTCAATCTTCCTCCATCAAAGCAAAGTATTTATGAGCACAGAATGACAAAAAGAGAAGAATCTCCCAAATAAATAAGACTTGAGATCAACACACAGGCTAAAAAAACAATCAATTTTTTTTTTTTGAACAGTCTTCAAATACAAAGCGTTCTAGTGTGAACAGTGATAATGACGCGTGAGCACGCAGATCTGTGACGTTTCTGTGAGCAGTGTTCAGAGACTCACCCGGGCGCTCACTAGTGACCAGCACATGCTGCTCGTGTCCAGCTTGTGAATCTCATTGGAGAAACAGTCGGCCTGAAAACACAAACACAGTCAGACGCTTCGTCGCACGTTCGTTAGCTGACGGCAGTTTACAATCGGCGAACGGCTGCAGTTACGCACCAGCTGCTCGTATCCGCCGAAGATGTACATGGCCTTTCCCAGCACGCAGGCCGAGTGTCCGTCTCTGGCGCCCGGGACCGTCCCGGAGATCTTGGGAGTGAACCATCGGTGGTGATCTGAGGAAACACGACACCTGCCTCAAGACA
Source organism: Labeo catla (assembly GCA_012976165.1). NCBI lineage: Eukaryota > Metazoa > Chordata > Actinopteri > Cypriniformes > Cyprinidae > Labeo > Labeo catla. The sequence goes on from VONZ01000619.1 coordinate 4,431, forward strand.
CGCTCGCTCAAACCGGGTTTAGCTCAAGGACGGTTTATGGTCTTTCGTGTGTAGGTGAATACAGTCATTAAGTGTAGCACATGCATGATCACAGACGAGCGGACACTTTGATTTCCTTACATTCGACCGGCCTACAAAAAACTGGTCATATATTATCACCAGATATTGGATTCAATCTTTCTGTCAACTTGTTTTCTATTAGCACAGGTTCTGCATTGATTGAACATTCCTCTGAGCGTACGTTTGAGTAAATATTGCCAAAATGATCCACAAATAATGCTTTTTCACTTAAAAACTGAGGAGCATGAGCTCAGATACAAAACAAATCTGTGCTAACTGAAAGACAAGTTGAACTAGATGAGTAAAGTTTCAGAACAAACTTTGAGTTGGCTTGAGAAAGTCTAGCCTGACAGTCTGAAGCAGTGTAAAAGTATTAAAGTTGATGTTGCTATCATGATTTAACCTGTTGTTAGCATGTTTTAGCATGATTAGCTTGTTGCTTGTATTTTTATTACAATGTTGTTAGTATGATTAGCAAGTTAACAGCATGATTCTAGCATGATTAGCAAGTCAATCGCATGTTGCTAACGTCTTTCTAGCATAATTAGCATGTTGCTAGCATGATTACCATGTTTAAACCAGCTAATACCAGTTGATTCAGTAAAAGAACAGCTAAAACCAGCCTCGGCTCATTGTCTAGTCTTAGCTGGTTTAAGCTGAAAATAGCTGGTTTAACCTTCGCTGGTCTTTCAGCAGGTCTCCCAGCCTGACCAGCTAAAAAAAAAGTGTCCAAAACCACTTTAAAACCAGCCATTCAGCTTAGGCTGGTTTTAGCCGTTTCTTCATTAGCGAGTTGTTAAGCTTTGCTATAGCAATAAACAGCTCAGATGCACCACAGGTCTCTTTGTGTAAAGGTTTTCACCCCTTCAATGAAAGTCTATGGGATTTTAGGTGGTTTTGATAGTCTGTTTTTTTTTATAAAAAACATAAGCCGGATCAGTTAGAAAAGATACCGTCTGAAGGTCTGACCGGAGTTTGGTGGTTGTAGTTTTAAAGCTCTAGGAGGAAACACTGACTAAATTTTGGCTCAGAAGAAGCAGCAGCAGCAGCAGCAGCTTGTACAGCAGATCAGTAAGATGGATTTCTCAAGACAGCTTAATTAAAAAAGAAGAAGATTAAATCCAAGATTTGGTGATAATCTACCAAAAGAGACTCCTAAGCACTTTTTGAAAGCCAAAACTAAACGATGTAAAGGATTTTCAGCAGCACAAGTGTTAAAACACAAGGTAAGATAATGAAGGTAAACCTCAAACCATTCATGACTTTTGCCCACAACATCCCGCTGAAGCATGTGCTTTTATCCCGGACACCTACTGACGTCAAAGGCGTACAGCACGTTACACGCGCCCTCGGTGTCGTTCCGGCCGCCCCAGATGTAGATGGTCTCGTCCACCAGCACGGCCGTGTGTCCGTAGCGCATGTAGGGCACTTCCCGAGCGTGTTCCCTTCCTCCGGTCCGCACGGGCGGCAGCTTCGTCCAGCGCAGAGACACTGAGAGGACAGACGGAGAGAATGAGACGCCAGCTCACAGTCATCACGCATTTGACAGACGAGACTCGCATTGCATTCGAGTTACTCATTTGATCGCTGGAATTAAATCCGTGAACGGAAAGCCAACTTAAGACAGATTCAATTTAATATCATCCAGAAAACCCGGAGACAAAAACAGATGTGTTGCTGCTTTTGTTTCTCAGTCCGTAAAGCAGATGATTTTCATCTGAATTTGTTTACCGTGTTGAGCTCATTTGAATCACCTCACATTTACATGCAGGTTTACCGCTCGAGTTTGGTTTATCAGACTGACCCGTGTTGAAGACGTGCACGTCGATCTGTCTCAGGGTCTCGTAGTCTTCTCCGGAGCAGTATCCCCCGAACGAGTAGACCTTGTGCCCGACCGCCACCGCCGCGTGGTTGACCCTCCGCGGGCCGCCCTCCAGGTGCACCGTCCAGCGTAACATCCCACGCTCGGCCACCGGCTGACCGCTGCGCCTTAAACCATCACGCCTGCGCAGACGTCACAGCTCCATCCGGCTGAGGAGGAAGAGCAACGACCATCAGAGACACACACTGACTCAGACAGACAGACAGAACAACCAATCAGAGACGACTACTGACTGACTGACAGAGAGATGCATCTTGTCATGGGGTTTAGAAGACACTTCATATTCAGAAATAGTATTGATTTTACTTGCTGCACTGACACCATCAGGTGTGAACTAAACATAAACTGAATTGGTCTGATCAATGACTCTGTTGTCTTCTGTAGAGCTTAATTCACAGCTCAGTTTCATAATTGATGAATTTTTCACCATTAAAACACTCACACACAATCTGTAAAAAGCACAAGACCTAGAGAAATAAATGTGACTTGACTTTAATATCCTTTCAGCTCAAATGGTTTTCTTTTTTATTTTACACTCAAATCAGTGTTCTATGCATTTATCCATCAGGTCCTGATCATCCAGTTTAGTTTATGATTATGTTTGTTTGATTGACTGTATATTCTCCATAATAGCACTTTCTCCAGTAAAAAACAGTTATTACTTTTTGGACTTTTTCCTTTCTAAAGTTTAAGTTTATATCTTGCAAATCTGCAATGTTTTTCCGCTTAAACTGTGAGTTTACAACTTGCAAATTTATGACTTTTTTCCATCCATCTTCTGTTGTCTGTCACATCAAAATCCAGCCACATATTTGTTTAGGGCCGTTTTGGCTTGTAAACGGTGCTTGATCTGTGCAGATTTCTCTCCTGATTCAGACCAGACCACTTTTTCACTGGAGGAAGTGTTATTATGGATTATGGACTCAATGTATTTGAATTAAAAATGTCTTAATGATGGATTTGTTTCAGCTTTTGTCTTCTCAAGATGTGAACTGATGGACTGGAGCGGTGTGGATTACTTGTGGATTATTGTGATGTTTTTATCAGCTGTTTGGACTCTCATTCTGACGGCACCCATTCACTGCAGAGGATCCATTGGTGAGACAGTGATGGAATGACACATTTCTACAAATCTGATGAACAAACACACTCATCCTAATGTCAAATTTCATTTTCATTCACATTTTCAGTATTTTTCACTATTCCTCCGAGCAGGCCTAATGTTTTGTGTGAGCAGAAGAGCAGGAGATCATCACACACACCTTCATCAAACACCGTGAAAGTGTCAGTGAAAGAGCTCAGGGTTTGAGAAGCTCTGCAGAGTATAAATATATAATCGTATCTCTGTAGGCACATGCCAGAATATATTTAGAGAAACACAACAGTCCATCATCACCGTCTCACATGACACACGGCCGCGTCTCAAAACACCAGCAGCTGCCAACAAATGAAGCATCGAACTGTAGGAACCTCTGAGAACATGACCAGCATGTCCAACTCTGCTGCCTAGGTAGGTGGTGACTAACTAGGTTTGAGACACATCCAGAGGAAGACCTCTAACCTTTAAACGACAGGTTATATATAGAGACACACGATAAGTCACTGCAGGTTAAAACAATGATATTTAATTTCATTTAACTGAGTTAAACCTCTTTATTTCAGCATCTCAACAGCTTTAATGTGCTGCATAAGACAGGCTGATCACAGACTGTGCACACTCGTGGATTTGTGTTTTCAAAAATAAAATGTATTTATTTACATGATTAAGGTCTTTTTGTTGGGACACTGGAAATCACGGCAGAACAAACTAAACGTGTGTCTGTTTTCTTGTTGAATATTCACGGCCGTAAATCAGGCTCATTTACTCAATGAGACTCTTTGATTTTAATGACATCAAATATTTAAAGAGCGAATAAACCTCCTGTAAAGTGCTGTTAGCATGATTAGCACTGTCAACACAACTTCTCCACACAAACAACTCAAACGATCAGAACAACACAGACAATTCGCCAAAACTGCGTTGGCATTTTGGTACAAAACCAAAACATGACATTCAGACGAAAGATAATCATTAATCTGTGCGGTATCGAGGGTCAGTATTAGCCAGTCCGGCTAACCGAGCTAAAGCGAGCTGAAAACCCCTCAACAGAGCGAACGAACCGACGAAAACACGGACATACAACAGCGCAGAACAGCTTCGACCCAAAAGCGTGTAAATAAAGCTATTAAACGTGAATGTGATGTTAATAATGCTGATGTTGTAGAGCAGAATCTCCTCTTACCTTCTGTGTGCTAATGTTCAAAATAACGAACCCGCGCTAGCGCCCTCTAGCGGATCAACACAGTCCTTACACACACACACACACACACACACAATTGATTACATGACATGCAACAGAATGTAGCAATATTTACAATGATATGAATATATGAAATATGATCTATTTTTTAACGATTCGTAGTTCCGCTAATCTCTAAAATGTAAACTGTTTTAATTTAAGCAATAATATAGCCAAGCATAACACAAGGCGATTACTAAATCAATACAATTACTCATTAACCAAACAAAGATAAACAGAAAACAGGTACTAGAATCATATTCCCTACCGCTCAAAAGTTTGGGATCAGTAAGACTTGTAATGTTTTTTTAAAAAGTCTCTTCTGCTCATCAAGGCTGCATTTATTTGATCAAAAATACAGAAAAAAACAGTAATATTGCAAAATGTTATTACAATATAAAATAATGGTTTTTATTTTAATATACTTTAAAATATAATTTCTTCCTGTGATGCAAAGCTGAATTTTCATCAGCTCTGCGTTCGGCCCCGACAAAACGATTGAAAACGATTTTTAAACGGAAACGGTGGTGCGTTGAACGCAATGTTCTGATGACGCAAGAGTTGCAACTATGGCAGCTGAGAAGGCCATTCTTTGTGTTCTTTTTTTTAAAGAATTTTCGGAGCCTGATGAAATCGGTATAAATACGCGTTTGATACTGCAAAATACACTCGATGTTACAGTCACTGCCCTAACCGTCCAGAATAAAAGAGAACATCCCAATCGAGTGAAGGGATTTGTGGAAACTATGGTTCGTAATTATTGTGATCCAACATTTGCCTCGCACTTCAAGATGAAAAGACAAACATTTCAGGTGAAGGATAATCCACTTCTTACCTCCGAGACTGTGTTATGATGATTTTTATTTTTATTGTAAGTAATAATTAGGCCTCTCATTATTGCTGATGACTGTTGTTGTGCTATGGTATTGTAATATTTACCATTATATAATCAGAGGAGTATAGAAAAGTTTATGAAATGTCACTCCACAATACAGTAGCAAAATAAAAATAATACTCTAAATTATGTACAGTATTTTTGTTACATTAATCAGTGTCTCTTTAATACCGCGTGGTTTATATACATGTTGCTGCTGATTGGGCTGACATTTTTGACACACCCACCAAACAAGAGAAAACGAATCTCAAACCCCGTTGCACACCGTCGTTAACACGGAAACCGTGGCAAAACGTTGCGCACCGGTGTGAGCTTGAACGCGCCCCAGCTGTGACTCCAGTCTTCAGTGTCACATGATCCTTCAGAAATCATTCTAATATACTGATTTATTATTAGAATTATCAATGTTGGAAACAGTTTTAGAAATCATTTCTATTTTTAATAAATGCTGTTCTTTTTAACCTTTTATTGATCAAAGAATCCTGAAAAAAAGAATCACAGGTTCCAAAAAAATATTAAGCAGCTTTTTCAACATTGATCATAAATCAGCATATTAGAATGATTTCTGAAGGATCATGTGACACTGAAGACTGGAGTAATGATGCTGAAAATTCAACTTTAAGTACAGATATAAATTAAATTTTAATGTATATTAACACAGCCTTTGATGAGCAAAAGAAACATCTTTAAAAACCATTAAAAATCGAACTGATCCCAAACTTTTAAACGGCAGTGAACGTACAAATCCTCAAATGGTAAATACGTTAAAAAATGATTATTTTTTTCCCCAAGAGGTTCACAAAGTTTTAACAGATTATTTTAACATATAATATATTTTAAAATAGATCCTAACATATAATATTAACAATGGCATATTTTGTTTATAAAGACCAAGCTCAGGATCGCTGTACATTGTAGTAATATTAAAAAATGCAAAAATACAACATTATTAGAAACATTACAGTAACAAATACATAAAAAAAATGATAATTATTTGTATGTCTGTATTTCTATTGGAATGTTCAACGCATTTTGTTATGACGGTCCAGACAGCTGTAGTCATGACACGTGCACCAGTACGTACGGCGTCATCGCGCACGTCACCGCACCGGATGTTGATATAAAGTCTGGCGGAAGAGCAGAACGAAAACACAGCAGCGCGAGCTCGAGCTGAACGGAAATAAACAAACAGTCGATCAGAAGCGGCTGGTAAGAGTCGATCTCATATTAACGGCGAGCTTTTCTGTGATGTCGTCCTTTATTCGTCAAACCCGTTTCAAACCTGTTGTTTGTGTGTCTGTCTGTTGATGTTGATGTTGTTGTTGTGATGATGATGATGATGAGACAGAGACAGATGAAGATGAATCGGCCTTCAGCTCGACGCGCTTCATTTATTATCACGTCGTTTGTTGTTTTCCTTCTTTTTAAATCGCAATGTCAGAAGCGTCTGAACGAACGTCGCGCATCTGATCTGATCTGATCTGATCTGATCTGATCTAGACTAGAGGATGAACAGCTGATGTTCCTCATTCATCAAAGAGCCTCCATTCGCCTTTTTACAAATTAAGGCCCTAAAACGACTTTAATCGGAGCAGAAAGTCTTAAAGTCACGGCAGTAAATCTTACATACACTGGCAAAATAAATATCTTCCTCAGTAGTTTTGTCTTGTTTCTCTGTACAAATATCCTGAAATCACATTTGCATTTACTGGAGATGCAAAATGAAGAGATAAAGTCATGTTTTCTGAGAAACTGAACAAAATGAAGTGAGTTTATGATTAAAACGAGAACAAAAATCTGTCAATGGGGGATGAAAAGTAGTTTCTCTTTGAATTAAATTGATTTTTCTAAATCCGTTGGCAGATATCGGTTCTTGTTTTGATCATAATCTTGCTTCATTTTGATCAGTTTCTCATTTTTGCTTTATAAGTGAACGTGTCTCGATTTAAGGCTCTCGCTCTCGCAGGTGTGTTTGTGTGCATCATGGGCCGCATCTTCCTGGATCACATCGGCGGGACGCGCCTGTTCTCCTGCGCCAACTGCGACACCATCCTGACCAACCGCTCCGAGCTGATCTCCACGCGCTTCACCGGCGCCACCGGACGGGCCTTCCTCTTCAACAAGGCGCGTGAGCCGCACGCACGGCATCAGGCCGACGGCTGACCGGCGGTGCTGACGCTAACGTTCTGTGATGTGTTCTCAGGTGGTGAACCTGCAGTACAGCGAGGTGCAGGACCGCGTGATGCTGACCGGCAGACACATGGTGCGGGACGTCAGCTGCAAGAACTGCAACAGCAAGCTGGGCTGGATCTACGAGTTCGCCACCGAGGACAGCCAGCGCTACAAGGAGGGCCGCGTGATCCTGGAGAGGGCGCTGGTGCGCGAGAGCGAGGGCTTCGAGGAGCACGTCCCGTCGGACGCGTCCTGAGAGGAGCTTTCCGGAACAATCCCTCTCTGACGCTGACTCTCAGATGTTTGTTAGGCCAAACCGTGATTTTAACTCTATAGATTTACCAGTAAACATGCACAGCAGCTCAGAGCTTAAGATGCACAATCTCTTCTGCAATCGGCTAAAACAAACGCGCCACGTAACGACCAGACCATCTGTGCGTGACGGGATGCCAGTTCAGACGATTTGACAGAAATGCATACGTTCATGATCTCTTTTCGCTCGTTTCACACATTTTAAAGTGTGGAGTTCAGTTTGTGCCAAAAGTGTCGTCTGTCTGTCTGCTGCTGCTGCTGTTTTGTGTCATTCATTTGTGTTTTATGTTTCTGCTCTCAGATATCCAGATAAACAAACAGAACAATTAGCTTTCTTCAATAAAAAGCTTCTCACCATCTTTCTCACAGAGCATTTGTCTGCTGTTGTTTTGCGCCATTTGTTTTTGTATCTTCTCTCTGTGACATCTGTATTATTCTTTACAGACGCCGCTATCCAGGTAAACAAACAGAATGATTAGATTTGTTCAATAATACATTTCTCTCCATCTTTCTCAAACTCTGAATAATGATGAAAGATGATTATAGACTATAGATTCGTTCACTTTAACAGGACAGAAAAATAAATGCATCTGAAAGTTTTAGAAAAAGTGATTGTTCTGTTTGTTTAGTTGGATGTTTGTAAAACATTACAGGATGTAAAGCATAAAACGGAGCTGAACAAATGACACGCCTAACGGCTTGCATTTAATAACAGCTGACCTGGACAAATGCCCTGAACAATCCAGTCGACACTTTTGGCACAAACGTAACTCCATAATTTAAGATCTCTTGTATTTGCATTGTTAAAACAACATCTGCCACCGTCACTGGGAAACAGGGGTTTGTGAATGTACCGAATGACGAATCGCTACTGAAATGATGTAGATTTCTCCACAAATTCTCAGTTTGTTTCCTTAAAAATTTCCCAATCATCGAGGATTATTGTAAAGCCTTCTTTATCATCTTTAATAACTCATCCATTTCTGCATCTGTGCTTTCTCTGCAGTCATGTGACCAAACAGGTTCAGGATTTCAGACTGAATAGATCTGAACGTCTTTCTGGTTGGACAGGCTTTTAGCAGGAGTTTAAGACGAGCTGCATTCACTGCGTCTGTGATCTGTAGTCAAACGCATGAGTAAAACGTGTTCAAATCGAAACATCCGCAAGATCGCAGACGCTTCAAACGCAATCACACAATTCTGCTGTTGTATTTCTACACTTTGTTAGAAACGACCTTCCTTTGTTCCGCTGGAGAGGAATGCGGCAGAGATCTGAAATGTGTTTGTTATTCTTCTCTGATTCTCTTGTTCATTTGTGATTTCTTCAAGACTTTGTGGATTTGTTGGATCTGTAAATCTCCTCAGTTCTGCAGAATTTAAGCTCAGCATGTTGAACTTTCTTGCACTGTTATTCTGAGCAAATTCCTCACGCGCTTACGGTCGTTTCTGTTCGGTGTTTGTTTGTTTCTGATGTCAAAGTACCAGCAAGAGCGTTTCTGCTTCTCTTTATCTGTCCTTCATTAGAGCCGCTTCTGTTAATTATTGTATTCTGAAGCTCAGTTGTGTATTTAGCATGAGGTTCATTGTGTTACATTTGATGTCTGACTTGAAGAATAAATCATTTCCTAAAGTGGAAATTTTCTTCCTTTTTTCTTTCTGGTTAAAAGATTAAAATCAAAAGCTGTGTCTGTTGAGAGCAGATGGGAGTAAAGCTCAGTGTTGATCAGTAATGAGGACGTGCTCGATCTCAGCCACACATTCGTGACAGCATCAGCGCCGCACACTGATCATATGTGCTCTAACTACAGGTAACATGTGGGTTTCATCTTACATTTATTGTCATTCAAGCCCAGCACACGTACGCTGGAACCAAACCTCATTTCTGCTGCTCGGCACACAAACGTACAGCACGACACAGACCGAATGAAAACTACAGACTGAACAACAGCTGCAGGACAGGCACTGACACCTGACTGCAACACACAAAACCACTGCTTTTACATGCACTGCTCCGTTTGGCTTCCATATCATGTTTTCTCTCAGACCAGTGGAAATAAATCATCCCAAACACACACTGAAGTGCTTGTTTTATTGCTCTTTATCTATTTGCATCTGTAGATTTCAGTCTTTAAAGAGATGACATAGAGCAAACTTTACAGTTTTAATCCTCTCTGTTTGTTCATATTTTATTCACATTAATCTGTACAGCATTTTACAGAAAAATCATGGTGAAAATCTGTTTGTTTTCTGATTTACGGAGTGATAAAAAGAAAAAATCCAAAATCCCCTCTGGAAAAGCCTTTAACACTAATATGACAAAATCAAGGACTTTTAAACCCGACTTCAGCTAATGTTCTGGAAGTGTATGCAAATTAGTGCATATTTAATTAGGCAGTGCCTCATTTATGTTAAACTGAACATTTCCGAAATCCTGTAAACTTATTTATTTAAATGACAATTCTTAATGCAATTAATCAGCTGGAGAATTAGTGATGTGTGTTATTCGTCTGTCTTTGTTTGTTTTTTCAGCCTGTGTTCACCTGTGGTGTTGCTTTAAAGAGCGAGTCAGATCCTCCTTTGGGTTTTGATTTTCCAGAGCAGCAGCAGCAGCAGCAGTCTAACGAAAAACACGAGTGTTGCAAAAGAAAGGGTTTTGTCAGTCGTTTGAGAAGACGAGAAAGAAATCTCGACAAGTGCAAGATGAATTAGTTGATGAGATGCAAAAGAAGCTTTATGATGCAAGATGAAAGTCTATCTTATCCAGCTCGAGTTTGCCAAAGGCTGTTTAATGTGTGACTGCGTTTACAGTGCGCATAATGCTGAGTAGATAAGTAACCCCGCTGACCTGCATGGAACTAACTAACCCTTAAAACACAGGCTGTCAGCAGAAAAAAACCAGCTGGATGAGTGTTCAAAGGTGACAATGACAAGAATCCAGTGAGGAGCCGCTTCAGACGCGCGCCGTTTCTGGTGTCAGAATCGCTGGAGTCACTGGAGACCTGAAGGGAATCCGCGCGTCCGGTCGAATCACCAGCGCGTAGAAAAGTGCCAACTCATGATCGGCAACGTGAGACAGACAGGTGATGAGACAACAGTGAGACCGTCGCGCATCTCTCGCACTCCTTCATCCGAGCTGAACGCACGCCATCATGGGACGCTACAGCGGCAAGACGTGCCGCCTGATTCTGATGCTCGTCATCACCGTCATCTTCTTCGTGGCGGAGATCGTGGCGGGGTACATGGGCAACTCCATCGCGCTGGTGTCGGACTCTTTTAACATGCTGTCGGACATCCTGTCGCTGTGCGTCGGCCTGACGGCGGCGCGGGTGTCGCGACGCGCCGGTTCGGGCCGCTACACGTACGGCATGGGCCGCGCGGAGGTGGTGGGCGCGCTGGCCAACGCCGTGTTCCTCGCCGCGCTCTGCTTCTCCGTGTCCATGGAGTCGCTGAAGAGGCTCGCCATGCCGCAGGCCATCGATGACCCGCCGCTGGTGCTGATCGTGGGCTCGCTGGGGCTGGCGGTCAACGTGGTGGGGCTGCTGATCTTCCAGGACTGCAGCAGGCTGTGCGGGAGGCGGCAGAAAGACGCGCCGGTGCCGCGCAAGGAGGAGGATGAGGAGGACGCGGCGGAGGAAGAAACAGGTGCCGATCGTAACGCTTCATGTTTTGCAGCATCAGAGCTGTTTACCTAGATACCTTTTACAGAGCATCTCTTAAAGTTAGTTTTACATTCATTCTACATCAGGGGTGCTCAATCCTGCTCCTGGAGATCTACCTTCCTGCAGAGTTTAGTTCCAACCCTGACCAAACACACCTGTCTGTAATGATCAAGTGCTCCTTCAGATGCTAATTAGTTGGTTCAGGTGTGTTCGATCAGGGTTGGAGCTGAACTCTGCAGGAAGGTAGATCTCCAGGAGCAGGATTGAGCACCCCTGTTCTTCATCATAAAACTTGTCTGAAGGCTCGTTTAACAACTGAGAGCGAGCGGGGCTTCTGCGGGTCCACAAAGCTCTTAAATCAGAGCAGAAAGTCTAGAGTATCTTCCACAGTACTTTGCTTTCCAGTACAAATATCTACACATCTTTAAATCAAGATGTATTTACTGAAGACGCAAAATGAAGATACGACGTCTTGTTTTATTAAGTAAATTTATGCTTAAAACAAAAAGAAACATTTGTCAGTTAATGAAGCTACTCTTCGGAGGCCACTCACTTCATTTTGATCAGTTTCTCAGAGAACAAGACTCGATGTCTTCTGTCATTTTGCATTGTCCTGACTGAAGAAACTTTAAACATTTGCACTGCAAAACACGATTAAAAACAGCAGTGTTTTCTTTTTGTAGAATGAATGAGCTGTTGGAAGACTGCATTGTTCCATTCAATGTATTCCTTAAGTTTTCTTTTCTTAAACTAACCCTAATTCAAACCCGCAGAAACCCTGCCACAGGAAACGTCTCATAGATGCGTTGCAGATGAGCAGAGGCTCTAAAAAAATACGTCTAAAATCAGACGTCTGTGTGATATCTGGGGCAGATCCGCATACACAAATGCATTAAAACGCAGTATTGTCTGGCCACTGATTGTTTGCTTGTACTTTGGTCGAATAATCTGAATAATCTGCTGGCGTGACGTGTGCTGATGGAGTACAGCGTGACTGAGCACAAAAACACTGGTGTAGCTGTGATGTGCTGGGAGGTTTGTGTTTGTCATGGATCTTCAGTACTGCACTCCACACTTGTGCATTGTCCGTCCACAGGCCTGCAGGAGGAGAAGGCTGGGAGTGACGGGCCTCCTCTCAACATCCGGGGTGAGTGTGCCGCTCTGAGAGTGTGTCTTTCAGTGATTCTCGTGTTTCTCTCTGAATCGTGTGTGTCTCTCCGCAGGCGTGCTGCTGCACGTGCTGAACGACGCGCTGGGCTCGGTGGTGGTGGTGGTGGCGTCGGCTCTGTTTTACGCGTGGCCGCTGCCCCAGGACAGCCCGTGTAACTGGCAGTGTTACGTGGACCCCAGTCTGACGCTGGTCATGGTGGCCATCATCATGTCGTCAGCCGTTCCTCTGGTCAAAGAAACGGCCGGAATCCTGCTGCAGATGAGTCCCGCCGACCTGCCGTTCAGCGCCGTCCGTGAGTTCACGCTTATGTCTCTATGCACTATACAGATGCATCCCAGTTCACGTGTCTATGCTCTATTCCGGGATGTTTTTTAGTACAGATAGTGTGATTAGTGTGTTCACACTGAACACTAAAAACATAAAGCCCACATCTAATGCCCGGATGATGCACTTTATTGACTGATAAGACTGATAAGTGTGGAATATTGCAGGCTCATCTGGCGCAGCTGTAATTGAGGCTCCGTCTACATTCATCCGGACACGTTTGAGTTTTCGTTTTAAAATGCTCTCCGTCCACACTAGCGTTTTCAAGCATTTTCCAAATGTTTCTCATCCACACTGAAACGTTAAATTCGCCATACTGCGCATGCCTAAAAACTCACTTAGATTGTTTTTTATTTGCAATAAAGAACAACGAGAGTGCGTACAAAACAAACAGTACGTACAAAGGATACAAGCACTCTTTCAATAACAAACAAATTATAGATCAAAGATTAACAGAAAGAGTAATATAATAGACAAAATTCTTAAGAAATAGAGAGAAGTCCAAAAGAAAGAAAGAAAAAAACTCACTTAGATGATACAGACGAAACAGACACAATAAGTTTTAACGCAGTTCTTGGAAAGATCAATTTATTTACGGAAATATCTCATCATTCACTGACGCGTCCATGTCGCGCGCTCTCATGTTTGATCTAAAAAGCAGCTGCAGGAGTCAGGACAGCAACTGAGTACATTTTCTGTCATCTTTTTAGGACTGTAATATGAAGAGTGTACAAATATATCTTTAGCAGCAGTGTGAAAGTGAATAGCACATAACAGCCACAATCACCGGTAAAACGCAGATTTCTATTGGTACAATATGCGTCACATGACTAAACATGCGTCACCGTTTTCACAGTCCACACTGCAACAATCGAATTGATCCACTTTTCAAAAAGCTCCGTTTTCCTTGAGCAAAAACGCCGTCTCAGTGTGGACGGAAGACCAAAACGGAGAGAAAAACGAAAACGTGTTAGTGTGGACATGGCCCGAGTTCATATGAGTTCACAGAATAAAAGCACAGAGTAATGTGTCATTTGGGACTCTGCCATTCTTTTAAACAAACTTTATTGTTATAGTTATGGTTCTTGATGTGAATGGGCTTATTCACTAAAAAACGGTGTAGAAAGAATTTTCACACATTATTTTCTGGTAAAGCTTGTAATTTATAACTAGATGAGTAAAGTTCGTAGACAAACGTTGAAGTTGGCTTGAGAAAGCCTTGTCTGAAAGTTTAAAATAACTGAAAAGCTTAACATTTGAATTAGCATGTTGTTACCATGATTTAACATGAATTAGCATGTCAATGGCATGGTTTAGCATGTTCCTAGCATGTTGCTACCATGATTATCAAGTTACTAGCATGTTACTAACATGATTAGCATGTCACTAGCATATTGCTAGCATGTTTTAGCATCATCAGCATGTTTCTAGCATGATTAGCAGTCTGAAAAGCTATAGCGACCAAAGTCAGAACAGTCTGAAGGTCTGATGTGAGTTTGGTGATTCTAGCTTGAAATGTTGGTTTAAAATAATATTAAGAAGCAGCAGAAGAAGGTTGAATAGAATATCTGGCTTTCTCAAGACAACTCAGTTTTTCCACAGGTTTTACTGTGTGGATTTACAGTAGTCTCTCTGTGTCTCTGGCTTGTTTTTGTCTCTCTCTGTCCCAGTGGAGAGCGTGTGCAAACTCCCCAGCGTGTCGAGCGTGCACGAGGCTCACGTGTGGGAGTTAGCTAAAGGACGTAACGTGGCCACGCTGCACGTCAAAGTGTCCGCCGACCTGTCGGATCCGTGCTGGGACAGACCGGCCCTTCACGCGCAGATCCAGCAGCTGTTCCACCGCGCCGGCGTTCACAGCGTCACCGTTCAGCTGGAGCGCGCCGACGGAGAGCCCGAGCGCTGCGGCGCCCCCTGCGTGTCACCCGCGTGCGTCAAGCTGTCCTGCTGTCCCGTGGGCCCGTCCGCCGTGTGCCACGGGAACCCCGTCCCTCCCTCGGGAGACGTGGCCGTCGACGTGCTGCCGGAGAAAGACACGGAGCAGAAGTCGGCGAAACACGCCGAGAGCACCAAGTTCTAACGCCGTTTCCCGAGAAGCTTCGTCCCGGACTAGAAACCCAGGGGTTTTGAATGCCGGCCGGGTTCTGAGAAGCACTCCCATGATATTCGACAGAACAAACAGACTCTTGTGTTTAATTCCTCCTCACGACTGTGCCTCGCTGCCCTTTAAGACTCCAGCTAATGATTCCTGCTAATTGTTCTTCGTTAGTGAATCTGTACACGAATCTGTTCAACACGGTGCCTGACGCAAACCCGATCATCGGTCCCAATAATCAGCGGCTTATTTATTGTTCTGCAGAGAACGAGAGACACGTCCAGCTCAGATTTCAGCCCAAAATAACACGATAGAGATACAAACACATAATCAGACCAAAGTCTCGTGACTGTGTAGAGATTGTAAACATAATGATGGATTAATAATAACAGATAGGAATTTGCCGTAGTGCCTCTAACGCTTGCGCTGATTGTAATAATTGATCATCTGTATTACAGTAATATGCAATTATTAGTGAAAAATATTTTTAAAATGAGTTTCTTTTGATTTTGGGGTGAGATTGGACCTGGACATGGTTGCAGAAGATATATTTACATTCCTTGTTGTTATTTATGACCTTTTGCTCTTAATAATCTCTTTATAACTTTTTATATCAGGGAAACATAGAATTAACTGATATCTAGTTGTGTGTGAGTGAGTGTGTGTATTTGAAAGACAATCAAATGTACTGTGAATCTGTAAATGCGAATATTACACTGATTGAATTCAGATTTAGCCTTTCTAAGTAAACAGATCTGAATGAATGTGAGCTGGTGTGTTTATTAAGTGGAAGATTCACCTGGTGATCGGCTGTTGTGTGGAGAAACATCTTTCACGGCTGCAGCGGCTCTAAACTCACATCATCTTTAATCACAGGTGTTCACGAAAATCACAGACATGCAGGTGATGCAGCACTAGAGGGCAGCAGAGAACACACACACACACACACACACACACACACACACACACACACACACACACACACAATGTTGGGTTTACATGTTTTATGGGGACATTCCATAGGCGTAATGGTTTTTATACTGTACAAACCGTATTTTCTATCGCCCTACACCTCCCCTACACCTAAACCTAGCCCTCACAGGAGACTGTGCACACTTTTACTTTCTCAAAAAAACTCATTGTGCATGATTTATAAGCCTGTTTCCTCATGGGGACCTCACAAATGTCCCCACAAGGTCAAAATTTACTGGTATTACTATCCTTGTGGGGACATTTGGTCCCCATAACGTGATGAATACCAGGTGCACGCATACACACACACACACACGCACACACACACATGTTGGGTTTACATGTTTTATGGGGACATTCCATAGGCGTAATGGTTTTTATACTGTACAAAGCCTATTTTCTATCACCCTACACCTAAACCTAGCCCTCACAGGAGACTGTGCACACTTTTACTTTCTCAAAAAAACTCATTCTGCATGATTTATAAGCCTGTTTCCTCATGGGGACATTTGGTCCCCATAACGTGATAAATACCAGGTGCACACACACACACACACACATAAATAAACAGATATCTTCTGCTATCTTGTATAAACTAACCCATCACTGAAACATCTGCAGAACACTAGATTTACATCTTGAGGCTGATTTATTATTAATTCACTAGTGGTTTGTCAAAGTGTTTCACAATATGAATGAGCACATTTGACATTTGACAAGTACAGTTTACCAGCAAACACTCACACACCTTCACGTGAACGTCAGCAGAGTCTTCTTTATTTTCTGTTTCTCTGTCAGTTTTCATAGATACTCATTTCCATTGCTGATCAGTAAAAACACGATGACAGTGTGGGATTGTTAATAATGGAGGAGGCAGAAGGTGTCAGTCTTTCTGTGGCGCGTCGCACGAACTCACTGCTATTCAGAGAAACCATTAGAGCTTCCTGGAAGCACAAGAAAACACCAGAGACCAGATCGCTAGTTAAACACTCATGAACCGGGTTTGTATCTGGATGAGATGCTGGTGAGGCGGTGAAGAATGACACCAGTTATTTTTAATCTGCCAATGGATCAAACAAAACTGAGGCTGTGTGAGTTTATAGAGATTAGTCAGGACAAACGCCGTCTTTAACACGATGCATCTAAACACAAGTCTGACTACAGTCTTTACAATGATCATCACTGCACGAAGATCTTAAACACGTCGTTTTACAACTCTCAGACCTGTTTTTGTTGGAACGATGTTTGACGAGCTGAACGATCAGCGATGAACACATTCGTCTCGTCTTTCAGAGCCTGTTTTTCAGATCTACTGTGACCTCTTGACCTCACCGCGACCGGACGGCCCGCATTACTGACACCGACGGGTGCCTCCGAGGAGTGCATATGGGTGCTGGTGTGTTTGTTGATGTGTGTTTAGATGAAAGCAGCAGAGACTCGCCGCCAAACCTGGAGCGACACAGGAACGACCTTCTGCTCAGACTGAAGGTTGACACACATCATGAACGCCTGCAGTGTAAAAGAATGAACGAACACTTCACACTTCAGTCCACATCATCAAACTAAAGCTTATGAGATGAGATGCGATGCTTAGACTGATCATGTCTCTGCAAATCATTATTACATTTTAACCATGATACACTGACACTTAATATTTTTGGGAGAACACAAAGCTGGTCTCAGCAGATCCCGTGTGTTTGCGTTTCCCATCCGCTCACATGCATTAACCCCGTCAGCAGGGGATTGAGCTCCATCACCACTGACATCATCCTGCTGCACGTTACTAAGCAACCACCGAGCACCATCTGTCGTCACAGCAACCCCGCCTCACCCTCAGACGTCTTGTGATTTTCTCCATCAGAGACAGACAGCAAACCTCCTCTCGTCTCATTCATCGTCCTCTATTAGAACCAAACCCTACGGGTGATTTACAGGGTTAAAAGTGAACCGACAGACAGCATGTTTTTCTGAAATGTTCTGTTTAAATATGCAAATGACCCTAGTGAAAAATAAATACATTTATATATTTAAAATACATTTATTTTATGCTAAGTATACTACAAATACATTTACATATTATGTAAATAATATATTTAAAATACCCTGCAATTGTACTTTTAGCGTACTAAGGTGGTATATTTAAGGTCTGCTAAATTGGAACAACTAATTTTGTACTTACTACACTGTACTTGTGCTGAAGTATAACTAAAGATATACTGGAGTATATTTAATTGTGCTAAAGTGGAACTATTGCAAGTATACTTCAGCTACACTTTAAATATTTTGCATTTAAAGACCGATATTATTTAAAGATCTTACAATCCTCATCAATACTGACATTAAAACACATTTTAGGCTTAATATTAAGAAAGGAGTACTGCAAATTAAGTTTGATTACGATTTTTATATCCGTACGTCTCAAGCGACACGTCAGTAAATATGGTAATAGATTTAATATGAAATAAATGCATTTTGAATCTATTACTTTTTTAATAAGGGAGTCACTCTCTAATTAAATATGCACTAATTTGCATACACTTCCAAAACAGAAGTCTGGACACTGGATAAAGTCAGGTTCATAATTCTGGTTTGATTTACGGTTTTTGATTCGATGGTTTTGGAGTTTTTCCACAGGAGATTTTGGATTTCTCAGACAGAAAACAAAACCGTTTCACCATGTTTTCAGGAGCAAAATGTAGTGTAAATCAGTGTGAATGAAATATGAATTAACCTTTAGAATATAGAGAGGAATAAAACTAAAGTTTGGTGTTTGTAAAAGAAAAAAACCTCTTTAAATATTGAAATCTACAGACACAAACAGATAAAGTGCAATAAAAGAAACACTTAAATGTGTATTTGGGATGTTTCCTTTCACTAGTCTTAATGAAGGCCTGATATAGAAGCAAAATACACCAAAAATCTCCACACTCTCACACACATGAAACACGTCTGAAGCCTTCATTTGAACACGTGCGGACACATCGAACTGGACAAAAGACTGAAAAGGAACACAGAAGATTGATTTATTGGTGTATTGATTATTGATCTGCTCAGCAGTGGTTAGTTACAGTGGCTGAATATACCTGAGTGATCGCGACGGCCGTACGTGAACATGACGAGAAACACGCGTGTGAACGCAGACACTGATCTCTATCACAGTGAGCCGGTCTTCCTCCGTCACAATAACACACACCACTGACGCGCCAGACGCCGCTAGTTACGGTTACCGGTGTGGTATGAGTGACACGATGAAAGGTCAAAGGTCAGAAGGTTCGGTCAGTTATTATATTGGTAACTCAGCCCTGATTTACATGAGGATTGTCTGAGAACGTCACATGTTGATTCCAGCTGGACGTTCTGCTTCATCACTGCTCTTCTGTCACGTTAACTGAGCCATGCACGCGAGAGCAGCGTCCGCTTCCAGAAACACACACGACGCGCTCCTGATGAACAGCAGAGGAGCATCAGGACGCCGGGGTTTTTCCGTAATGACATTATTTTTCACGAGCGCTCAAAGCTAATGTGTTATGGCTGTGTTCCGTCAATATAAAACATAAATACACCAAACAAACCAAATAAAATATCATAATTCTTTAAAATATGGCTGTAACTGGTTTCGATTCAGGCTACTAAAACAGGAGGAAACAAACGAGAAACACAAAAACCTGAAAGAGTAAAAGGAGGAAAGACGCGCGGTACGACATTCACGTTCGCACAGTGATAAATGTTGAACGGCGCGAGCCGTCGTGCGTTTATAATGACGTCGAGTCGCTCTGACCCCGCATGCGCAGCAGCAGTGCAGCGTGTGTCTCCCGCGGGCGGCTGCGCTTCATCCTCTCATCCGGCAGGAGGCGCCGCAGCCCGTGTTTACGTACGCAAACAGATCAAACGTGTCTCTCACTCCTCCTTCGCCTCCAGCGAACTCCCGCCGTTCCAGTGCCGGTGACACGCCAGCTCCATCAGCTCCACGCCGCCCGTCACCCGCTGCTGCCCCAGGAAGAAGACTACCATCAACAGGAAGTAGACGCGGACGGGAGCCCAGAGCCACAGGCCGGCGAAGGAGAGCGCGACGAAGGCGCTCCAGTACAGCAGCGACGCGGCCTTGATCAGCGCCACTCTCAGCTCGCTCTTGCAGGGCGGCACGCGGGCCTCGGGCTCGTCGAAGAGGCGCGCGTCGCCACGGTAAAAGTCGCGCAGCCGCCGCTCTTTCTCCTGCCAGCGCTCCTGACACCACTGCTGCAGCTGCGCCGATCCCGCGGGCAGAGACGCCGCCGCATAGCGCTGCACGTGGAAGTGGATCTCGCGCGGGAACAGACCCAGAATCAGGTGACGCTCCGTCTGCGGGATGTTCTGAGGATACGCCACCGTGATATCGTGGACGGCATCAAGGTTATCGCCTGTCAACAGAAATGATAATCATTAGTCATGTTCACGAGCTGCACGATCCCGTCAGTCACTGATCGTATGTTTACACTCATGCATTTGACAGCTGCTAAACGACCTACACTGCATTCAGAGTTTAGACTTTATTACACGGCTCTACGCTTACTTTTAAATTTAGGAGCACGGTCAAAATTTCAGGAGCAGCTTCTAATCAATAATCAAAAATCAGATCAAAAATTAGCCTTCCCATTACGAGCTGATATTTGATTCCTTGAAGTGATTTACAGGGGAGTTTAGTTTTTACCTTTGTAATGACATTTTTCCAACTTTATTAAAAGTATGTCCTGCTTTATTTTTTTTTTAAATAAGCTTTTTAAAATTTCTGATTAAAACAACAGAATAAGAACAAGTAGAATAAAAGTCACCAATCAAATGAAATTATTATTTGAGAAAAACAAAATATTAACAAAATCAGTTTGTACTACAGAGGTGCACAGAAGAGCACAAAAGTGTCTTGTAGGTGTATTTTCATGTTTAATGAGGCTCAGAAGTGGCATGAGTGCAATCAAATTCACAAACTCATGTTGAGATTAATGTTTTAAATATGAAAATTTGAATCTAGAAATATGAAATGATTCAAATAACTGAAAATATACTTTAGTAATGAAACTAAATCTGCCAGTAGGTGGCAGCAAGTGACTGATTTAATTACTGAATCATTTATTCATTTGATTCGTTTGAACGGCTGATTCATTCAGGAATAAAGCAAGTGACTGTCTTTATAAATGGGAAATTGAATCATTGACTCACTAAATCTGTTTCAAAACGCACGTTCATTTATGAACCAAACAGCACTGTGTTTGAATGTCGATGTGCAGCGGCTCAGTTGTGACTGGTTTCAAACTATTTTTGACAAAAAAAAAAAAATCAGGCAATAGTGTTATAGTCAGACAATGTAAGTCACTTCATTCTAACTTCTTGTTTATTAAACTGTTGTATTAAATCAGTATCTCATTTACAATCATTAAAAATCGTTCAAAGCTGTCACTCATCGAAGCTGCACTGCACAATCAATCTCTAATTTACACTTTGTTTATGAGAGGATTGGTGAGATACGTCTGTGATTCATTACTCAATGCTGCAAAAACACACAGAAACCTCAGAGCAAACACAAATATGCTGATTGGGTCAGTGATGACCTCTGACCTTTCCGCAGCGTGTCAACGATGAAGGTGAAGCCGGTGGTTCGTGGATGAAGGACGTACTCGTACTTTGGAAGGCCGTTTTTCTCAGCGAACTCGTCACTCCTGGCGCGAGTCTTTTCTGCACAGATAAAAACAGAAATCACATTCAGGTTTCACACAACACTGCTAACAAAGAACAAAACCGATTTAAAGTCACTACAAATGATTTCTTTTAAACAAGCACTTCTGATCTGACCCTTCAAATTCAATCTCAGCGATCACTGATGACCATGCTGCTCATGAAAGCATCAGAACCCAGAGCGATCTCACAGACTCTACAAGTCTCATCTGAGATCTGACCGTCAGCCGCTAACACGCTCACGTCACACCACTCAGCCGGCTAACAGGATCGGCTGAGGCCACGGCCGGTCCTTCAGCTTCAGATGAGCAGCGCAGGTGTCCGTCTGACCCACGTGGATCCGTCAGGGGTTTATCTGTGTTTGGCTCCATCCCAGCAGCGAGTGTTCCAGTGGCATCAGGTCAGTGCGGCGCGGCCGCTTTAGGACAGCTGACGCTCAAAAATCATCATTTACTCACCGTACTGTCATCCTAAGTGTCCTTTCATTCAACCGTTTTAAAATGAAGAGTTTATTTGCAAAAACATGCATTATAATTAATCTCAATCAAACTGCAGTTAGGGTTATTTTGATATAAAGTACAGGGTATATACAGAACTTATTGAGTTGAATTTAATACCTTTTACTACCTTTTTTAATACCTTCAAAAAGCCAGCGCGACTTAGAGCTGTAACTGTAGTGGCGTAAATGAAATATCTTTCCAAATGGAATAACATACTGCATCACAATGTAAGAAGGTCATTATAACTTAACATCAACACTGGACTCAAAAACTGCCCACAGATATAAGAATAGAAATAAAGACAGAGGAGGAAGGAGACATCTTCTTCATAGATCATTAGTCAGTAAGTCTGATGTGTGAGCAATCTAAAAAAGAGGTGGCGGTGCAGTAAGCACAGGTGTTATTAAAACAAATCAAGCTGATACATTTAAGTAAAGCAGAGGGATTAATCAAGATGTCACAATGGGCCTTTGTCCATAGTTTTAATCAATGTCAAAAAGTAACAATTGCATTAGAGCTGAAGATCTTTGCCCCGAACCCAAAGGGTTCGGTCGGGCTCAGGCTTAATTTATATAATTGTACACGGGCTCGGGCTTGCGCGGTAAATGAGCGGTCATGTGATGCGTTTCGATTAGCGCGAGAAAGATGCGAAAATTGATGTTGAGGAGGTGAAACGGAGGCATGCCTCTGGTGATTACGTTTTGGCAAAATTTGCCAGATCAGTACTGTGCATCCCGGCCTGTCACAGCAGCAGTGAAAGGGTGTTCAGCGCTGCTGGACGCACCATCAGTGAGCGCAGGACCACACTGAAACTACAGTGGATTCAATCATTTTCCTCCACAAAAATATGTACCCTAATCTTGGTGAGTAAGGGTTTTTCAATTATAACAAAATATTAATTGAGTCTTAAATGCATAATGTAGACAGAGTATATAGGCTAATGTTGGCATTATTACAAATTATTACTGAAATTATTACATTTCAGCTGCTATTCACTCTCGCGTTGAGGCGGGATTGTGGAGAAAAGTAGCGAAGCAAATCCCGCGGAGCCTTTATCTTAATTTAGTTACTGCCAAAACCCCATCTTAATTTAGAACTTATCTTAATTTAATATAAGAAAGTCTTTTTATTGGCGCGTTGGCTAAGTGTATGCCTATTTAGGCCCCGATCACACCGAACGCGTTTTTTAGTTCTAAAAACGCGAGGCGCACCGCACTGCCTTTTTCTGGTGACTTTTAAAAAAAAGAGCAGTGCGTTGCGGTTTTATATGTTGCTAGGCAACCATCAAATAAGCCGTCCTGTCAATCTAATCAAAGGATTATAGCGCAAGCGCTATAAAATCTTTGGTTTTTAGCTGTTAAGTAAACTGTCATATCAGCAAAAAACTTAAAACATACAGCTCCGGGTAACCCGCGATAGACACCAAAAGTTTCTCCTCCATCACTGCAGTCTCCGACTTTTTAAGCGTCGGTAAAACTTTCGTCACCACAAGAGAAGGCCCGCCTCTCCATTCATTCGATTGGACAATGGAAAAAACCGCGATGACGTCGGGCGCTTTTCCGCGCAGAGTTGCTTTTTTTTCAACTTCAGGCGCTCAGAGCGCTCCGGCAAAAACGCGAGGCGCCCGGGCGCATAAACAGCGCGCATAACGCTCACTGACCATAGAAAACAATTCAAAAAAGGCGCTTCTCGCTGCAAAAACGCGTTCGGTGTGATCGCGGCTAGAGTGCTAAGATGTTACGATGTTCCAGAGGACTTATTTTATTTCTTTGTTCCAAGTTCCAAGTGGCTTATAGCCTACGTTAGTCATTAATACATTATATTAAAACATGTATAATTGACTCATTCTTGACAAAAGGCAAAAGAGCGGTGTGCTTGCGCACATTTGAATAATGTTGGGCTGTAAACGGGTTCGGGCTTTTAAAAAGCTGTCAATCAAAATATACTTGTCGGGCCTAACTTTTAAGGCCGATTACAGCTCTAGTTGCTAGGTCTAAACCATAGGTTTAAACACTACAGCACCTCAGCTCGCAATGTCTGTCACGCACCTGTTGACGATGCTGCTAGGACTACTGCTGGCAGTGGTTTGCATCGGGAGAGCAGTCGATGTTGAGGTCGTTGATGCAGCCGTAGCGCAGAACATTGATATGGGAAGATGCTCGCTACGTCCGCGCATCCTAGCTTGGTGGCTATTTGATTCCATATGCGATTTGACGCCATTCACCCCCACCCAGGTTACATTAATTTAATTACGGAACGGAAGCGAGCTCGCTTACATGTTTGGCAGCGAACTAGCCGGGCACCCAGTTTGTTTCAGCGGCGCCGGCGCGCGCGCGAACGAACACCACCTCACATGATATCGCTCAGGTCCTACTCTCAACATATACATTAATCCACGCAAATTTTAGAAGAAAGGCCTGCACTTAACACAAATTTAAATTTATCTAAAAAAAATGGGCTCGAAAATTTAATACCTCGTCAAACGACGTTTATTACTTTTTAATACTTTTTAATGCCCTTAATTTTGGCTAATTTCATTTACTACCTTTTACTACCTTTTACAACCCCGCGGACACCCTGAAGTAAAAACACAGCAAACATGATTTTTGAGTTATCTGTTTTTGCAAATAAACTCTTCAAATATTCTCTCATCATTTTGTCTATTCATTACAGTACAGAGAATATTACACATATCTTCATTTGTGTTCTGAGGATGAATGAAAGTCTGTTGCGGGTGAGTAATTAATGACTAAATGTTGATTTATGAATGAACTAATGCTTTAAGTTGGAGTTACGATGCTCGTTCTGGTTAGCAGCAGAGTTTTAACCAGTAAAGCACGTGACCCGTTAGGGTTTGATCTCCGGTTGATCGGAATGAGAGCGCTCAGCGTTTCTCACCGGTGAGGTCGGTGCCTTCGGGGAACAGCAGCAGCTGCAGCGGCTCCTTGATGTGGCAGAAATACTGCAGCATGTTGGCCATGTGACGGCGGTCGTCCTCCCAGCGCCGCTGGATGAAGATGAAGGAGGCCACCTGCATCGCCCAGCCTGAGCACAAACACACAGACGCACGTCACGCTCACCCCCGACGCGACAGACGCTCGCGAGCGCGCGGGACTCACCGAAGCCCGGCACGGCCTTGAGCGCCGCTTTCAGGCAGATCTTCTCCAGACGCAGGTAGCTGTACCGCAGCAGGCAGCACCACAGGAACATCCAGTCCAGACGCGTGCGGTGGTTCATGATGATGACGCTCCGCTCGCCGGGAACGAAGCCGTCGCCCGTTATCACCACCTTCACCCCGAACACCAGCTCCAGCAGCGCCTGCGGACACACAGAGACCCGTCAGATTAATGCAGTTATAAAAATGTAAAAATAAAATGTAAATCAGCAACAATAGAACAAAGTCAAACAAAGATTCAATATTCTATTTGTTCAGCTGAACGGCATGTGATCTTTAATGAATAAGAGAGAACCAAGCACAGGTGAATGTGTTGTTAAATTATTGAAATGTGAGCCTGGAGAACAAAACCAGTCTTATGTAGCACGGGTATATTTGTAGCAACAATACATTGTATGGGTCTAAATTTTTCTTTTATGCCAAAAATCATTAGGATATTAAGTAAAGATCATGTTCCATGAAGATATTTTGTACATTTCCTACCGTAAATATATCAAAACTTATTTTTTGTTAGTAATATGCATTGCTAAGAACTTCATTTGGACAATATTTGCTCAATATTTAGATTTAGAATTAGATTTAGATACTGACCTATCCTAACAAACCATACATCGACGGAAAGCTTATTTATTCAGCTCTCAGAATAAATAAAAAAATAGATATAGAATAAACAAAAAATAGAATAAAAAAATAGACACTTAAGACTCGTTTTGTGGTCCATGGTCACAAATATTATATTATTAGAATATTATAATTTATGGATTATAATATTATAATCTCAGGTGGACTTGTTCGTTTATAATTTAGCCGGCTACCACAGCTATATCCACGGTGAAAAAAAAGACTAAAATATATATATATAAAAAAAAAAAACTTGATTAAATAATATTCAATCAGGCTGCACTTCATTAAAAATCTTTTCATAAGTAAAGAGTCCTAAAGCAGTTTCAACCATTACAGTCCATTAAATATGCTTCAGATCAGTGTAACTTTAGATATACTAGTAGTACTAGACACACTAGTTTTTATTATTAATATTTTGAATTATTTTAATTTTACATAATTATAACTTTTCATTTTAATTTTCAAGTTTTAGTCATTTTGTTGCATGTTTGTCAATATTATTATTATTATTTTATTTTCTTTTTTAATGTGTCTATATAGTTTCTACTAATTTTTCGACTTATTTTAATACAAGTTCAACTAAATGAAAATGTGGATATTACGTTGGCAACTAGCAGATTTTTTTTTTTTTTTTGATATTTGAACCAGTCATAAGTATCACAGGTATATTTGTAGCAAAACCAAAAAAATACACTGATCATGTTCCATGAAGATATTTTGTAAATTTTCTGTCGTAAATATATCAGAACTTAATTTTTGATTAGTAATATGCATTGCTAAGAACTTCATTTGGACAACTTTAGAGGCGATTTTTTTCAATATTCTGATTTTTTTTGCACCCTCAGATTCCAGATTTTCAAATAGTTGTATCTTGGGCAAATATTGTCCTATCCTAACAAACACACAGCAGTTTTAAAAAATTGACCCTTATGACTGGTTTTGTGGTCTAAGGTCACATTTATGGTTTAGTTAACTGTTAACCCTGCTGAGAGATTCTGGCTTTCGAGCGTTTGTGAATCCCTGCTCAGGATAATTAATAGTGAAGGTGAAGCCGTATCCCATGATGCTGAGCGGCGTACCACCGGTAGGGTGAGCCACGTGGCCACGATGCGGTCGGTGATCCAGCGGTACCAGGCGGGCGAGAGCAGCATGAGCGGCAGAACGGGACCCAACATGAAGATGCTGCCGAAGAAACTGCCCAGGAACAGAGTGACGACGAAATACAGGCCTCTGATGGACACCATCATCCCGTCCTGACAGAAACACACAGTGCAGATCAGTGCAGAACCGCTCAAACACTCACGATCACATCATTCACATGTATTCAGCTCATCTGTAACAGTAGCTGCACAGTGAGTGTGAGAGCGTCATATCGTCTCTGAGATGAAGATGAGACGACGTGAGCTTCTTCATCAAGGGAGTGGCTCATGTTTGCTTTTCCTTGTAAGAGTGGAAAATGTGATACGTGAGAGTGAAGAGCGCTGACGCTGACAAAACACACGATTACAGGCAGCTTCAGCACACACACACACACACACACACACACATACACCAGCCTTAAAGAGACAGTGCACACAAAAATCATCATTCTGTCATCATTTACTCTCTCAAGCTGTTCCAAACCTCTATGAGATTCCTACTTCTGCTAATTACAAATAAAGATATTCTGAAGAATGTTGGGAACCAGTATAGTCTTGTTTTGTCTATATCATCATCCAACTCTAATCTGATCAATGCAACTAAGGAAGGAATATCTCAAAATATTATAAACATTATTATCATGTAAAGCTGCTTTTCAGCCAGGTGTATGGTGAAAAGTGACTTGAGTGTTGTGTGAAAAACAGTTCACTTATTGAATGTAAACAAATAGAAGATAGAGGCTTCATTTCCATCTGATTGTTGACAGGACTAGTTTCTGTCAAAATCACAGAATGGACTGTCATTTTTGACTGAAGATCACCAAGACAAGGACGGGTCAACAGGGTCGATTTTGATTGCATGCAGACTTTGAAGTCATAACAGTCCAGCGTCTAGTCCAAGCGCTTATGTTTTAACTAGAACCCTTAACTAACGCGCAGGAGAGTTTCTACTATTATTAAAGTGTTGATACTGAAAACAGCTCATCTCACAGGACCATTTGCATCAAATGGTAATTTAACCCGCTTTAACTTTAACCACAGATAACTCAAACTCATCCTGCACTGGAAAAAATTGCTTTTCTTACTTTGATTTTTTGTCTTGTTTCCAGCCAAATTAAAAATTCTTACATCAAGTAGGATTTTCTAGACAAGCAAAAACTGTCTTGTTTTCAGAAATGAAGTGAGTTTTTATTTAGAACAAACAAAATAATCTGCCAATGGGGTAAGCAAAAACATTCATACAGATTTTGTTTGTTCTAAATAAAAACTCACTTCATTTTGACTTGTTTCTTTCTGAAAACAAGACAATAATCTTTACTTGTTTAGAAACTAGGGATGCACCGAATATTCGGCCACCGAAAATTTTCGGCCGAAAATGGCCCAAAAGTGCATTTTCGGTTTTCGGCCGAAAGATTTTTATCACCGAAACAACATGGCCGAAACAGTATGTTGTGATGACGCAAACAGAAACCGCGGCCTGCACGTGCTTGTCTGAAGCAACATGTCTGCGGTGTGAGGTTGAGACGGACCACGGAGTGAAAACAATGAAAAGTACACTCTAGGGCCCGTTCACATATCGCGCCTAAAAACGCGTGGAAAACGCTAGGCGCGCCGATTTCTCCTCCTTTCCAAAGCGCTCTGCAGCTTGCTCTCCCGTGGCGTCTGCCGTTGCTAAGCAACCATGACCCGCACTCTCAATGAAGACGCGGAAGTTTCATCAAAGGACAGTTTCCAGCACTAAAAATCACTTGCTGTAGCTCTGCTACTAAATTTTTTTTAAAAATGTACAGCTATGATCAGCTGTTTTTCCATCTTGGCGTAGCTTTCAATGTTGTTACGGGAAAGGATTAAGCTAATTGGTTGAATCTTGTCACGTGACCCGCGGTGCGCTTGCAGCATTCTGAGACGTTTTCATCTCGATGCGGCGCGGAGGCGCCTGAAAAAAACAAGCGCGTCGTACCGCGTGCGCGTCGCGACCGCGTCGCTTCCCTTATGAGCGCAGCTGCCGCACGTCTACATTTGAAATAATAAACTTGAGCGCGCAAAAGACACGATATGTGAACGGCCCCATAGGCTACTATATATGTGACTATCACATTGTAGCCATATTTCTGCTAGATATTTTTTAAATTTGACAAAAATTTTAATTTATGCACTGGCCCTATTTAAATACACTCTCTCAAATTTTTCTCAACTGTCAGGCAGACGACAAGCTCAACCTCAATGATTTATTCTTTGAAACTTTAATATTAATTTATGCAATTCCAATCCCTTGATTTTAGTAAGGTTAGTACACAGTCATAGCCACAAATGCAATGGTACTAATAATTGGCATAATTTCTTTCGGTGTTTCGGTTTTCGGCCTTGGTTTCCTCTTTTTTTGGTTTTCGGTTTCGGCCAAGAATTATCATTTCGGTGCATCCCTATTAGAAACTGTTTAGATATTTTGGCTGAAAAACAAGAAGAATCATTTTTTGCAGTGTAGTTTCTACATTTATTTTCAGCCTATCAAACACTTTTCACTGACATGAACACAGTCTAATTCTCCTTTGCTGCAGGACTGTGAAAGACACTAACAAGCTTTTTGTCACATTTTTGGCTTATTGTGATGTTTTTATCAGCTGTTTGGACTCTCATTCTGACGGCACCCATTCACTGCAGAGGATCCATTGGTGAGACAGTGATGGAATGACACATTTCTACAAATCTGATGGACAAACAAACTCATCCTAATCTCCGATGACCTGAGGATGAGCACACTTTCTTATTGTCAGGTAAACTATTCCTTTAATACGAAGACTGAGTGAGAGAAGGACAATGGAAACAAGACTTCGACCCGGTTCGTGTCCATCCGCACACATATTCACGTCCACATGAACTCAATCTCACATCTCTTTTTCCATGGCGTCGTGAAACAGCGGTTAATGAGCGACAGAGCTCAGTGTCCCGTACTGTCTCTGTGATTAATGATTGGACAGATGAGAGTATTATCATCTCTTCACTATCTGTGTAACCCGGCCTTTGTGCTAACCGCTATAACTTCACCCGTTCATGACATTAACAGTGCCGTGTACCTGCTGATGACCCGTCGTGCACTTCATACTATCCAACAAGTTCACCAAATACTGACACAACATAATCAATAACTCAGTGACACTACATAATCTTCTGAAGAGCTGATTTATAGCAGCAATTGATGATAAAGTTAACAGTAATTGGTTAGGGTAATTATAATTCCTCAAACTGGAAAAAAAACAGACACTGTTTTTCTGGTTTATTACTGTGAAGCTGCTTTACACTATAACAAGCATTGCAGAAATAAAGCTGAGCTGATTTCTGTTTTTTCCAAAGTAATATTATATTACCTGTATAATATATATATATATATATATATATATATATGATTTGTAGTACACTACAATTGCACATTAAATACAATTAGCCTGGTTTAATACAAGATTTTTTCCCAGTCATGAAAATATCCAAATGATGTGTCATTAGTAACCCTTTGAATTTTATTTTTTTTTTTTTTTTGGAAAAGTGTGTAAAAAATTGTGTTTTATGGTCAGTCAGAATTAACATATTTCTGTAATTAAATTTTTTTTATAAATCCTAGCTATTTTAAACTGTAACTTTCTAGGGTTACTCTATTATGCATTTAAAAAAAAACTTACAACACTAATAGGAATATTGAGATAAAATACAAAAAAATAAAAAATAAAATACAACCGTCAACGTATTTCAAAATTGTTACTTTTTTGTAACATGTATCATCAAATTGTTATATTAGCCTACAGCCTTCATCTTCTCAAGGTGCAAACAGGAAATAAACTGCTTTGGTCATGTGCCAATTTGCACCAACTACGTGAAACTGCACATATTTAATTCAGACCCTTTATTGTTTCCATAGTTTGCAGGAAGTGCATTAAAACATCAGTCAGTAAGGAAACCTTTTTTTTTTTTACAGTAAGTGCACTTCTTTTTTTTCACAAGGGTTTTCTATAAACCTCCATCAGTGTTCAAATGTAATGCAGCACAGCAGAAACTACAGTCTCATCTCTTCATCACCAGTGTCAGATGAAATGTGACAGAAATGTGAAATCACGGTTTAATCACAGTGAATCTTGTGGTTTGGGTGTGAATGACTGACAGCAGCAGATGAAGCGTTATGAAGCTGCACACTTGATGAAAGAATGAATCGTGTGTGAACGCGTCACTAATGCAGCAGATAATAAAGCACAGTTTTACTCAGATGATGTCAATGTTTCCCTGCTGTCGAGCCGCACTGGTCCGTGTGTGTGTGTGTCATTATTTACTCACTTCAGCGCTTTACGTTCGCAGGAGTGACTGTAAATATCAACCGCGACGACATCCAAACATCTTCAGTCCAATTAAACCGCCACAGCAAAGGCTACATCCGCTCAGATCGAGCGCGAACACAGAAAAGGCGACGCAAACTCGCTGTTTACACTGGAACCCATGTTTATCCTATCGTTCATTTGCATGACCTCTGAACTTCCGCCTTTGACGACACGACGCTCATCTGACCAATGACAGACGACTTCCGAACTGCTAAGCCCCGCCCCGTTAGGCGCACACCATATTTTAAATCGCTCACGTCATCAGCGCGACCATTATATCCGGTGTTGCCAAGTCCGCGGTTGTTGATCATGTAGGCAGCTTAAAGCGACCCCAATAACGTAATATTTAGTCCCTGCAACGCTAATTTTACTAGGGAAATCTTGCCAAAAGCGTTTATTTAACTTTATTTATTGCGATTTTTAACAGGCAATCCTCTCAAAACAGAATCGGGCTAGTTTTGAGTAGCAGTTGGCAGTGTTACCAACTAATTTTCAGGAAAATTTGCTAATTGCGTGGTGACGTCATTATGTAATCACAACGCAAAATTGTCACTAAATCTCAGCAAAAAAAAATGTATTTTATGTAAGTTAATTTATAATTGTTCGTAAAATAAACATCCAAATTAGTAAACAGGTCAAACTACACATTCTGAACAATTATTGTTCAGAATGTGTAGTTTGACCAGTCAACTAATTTTATAATGATTGTATTTTTAAGCAGTGTATTAATACAAAAGTAGCATACCAGCTAATGAAAAGCCTGTAAAAAAAAAATAGGGCACAATCTATGAAGGAATTTTCTATATTGATTTTACCTGCATTTTAAATTACACATTGTATTTTGTGTTTTCAAGTTACAGGGTTACGACAGATAATAGTTAACAGACAACATCCTGAAAAAATTACTAAGTACCTTTTCCATTTTTCTAGATATTTTTCTTACAGTGTACTAACTGATCAACAATCGTAGGTACAAGCTACTAACAAGGTTATCATCAATGAATAGTCAGTAAATTATTATTATTAAATTGAACAATTGCAAATTGCAGCTAACTTAATTCATGTGAGTTGTGCGCTGCTAAGCATCTTTGGTTTCCTCTTTCTGTGAAATATAAATGGTAAATGTGTGCATATTTCATGTATCAAAAATTGCCAAAATTTGTAAAGAAGCTGAATTTGCTGCTAGGTGCATTTGGAAGAAAATGTTGCTAGGGTAGTCTGAAAAGTTGCTAAATTTAGCATCAAATTTGCTAAGTTGACAATCGGGAGGGTTTTATTGTGAAAACCTGGCAACCCTGATTCTATCCGTGCGCTCGGGTTTCGGTCCTTGAAAGAGACGCTAAAAGTGTAGTTTTTATGTAAATCTGTATATTTTTAATATTTTATAACTGTCACCAAATTAATAGAGGATAGAAATGTTATTATTACTACATTTATTGATGAATTTATAACCACGAATTAGCTGTTATAGCAAAAACATGAAGAATAATGCGTTATGTGGTTCTGAATCTATCTATCTATCTGTCTGTCTGTCTGTCTGTCTGTCTATCTTTCTATCTGTCTGTCTATCTATCTATCTATCTATCTATCTGTCTGTCTGTCTGTCTGTCTATCTTTCCATCTAAACAGGTGTATTTTGAATGGATGTTGTGTGTAGTTTCATCATCGTCCAGCAGGGGTGATCTGAACTGCAAATGCAAAAGATCCCAGACAAATTTTGACAGCAGATCTGTGGATTTTAACCTTTGACCCCCTGATTGTCATGCATTTGCTTTGTCTATATTTTCTTCCATTTTTGTTTTTCATACAACAAAAAAAAAGTTGGATGCTGGAGTGAAGTGATTTTCAGTTGGTGTAGAGTCTGATGTGATGACACAGAGAGATTGTGAAGCGCTGTGTGTTTAATAAGTGACAGCACACATAATCTCTACAGAGCGCTTGTGTAACATCACTGATCACTGCACTCCATTTACGGCCAATGGAAAAAATGAACAGCTTAACAAATAAAGCCTTTTAATAGAGGCCAGTCCTCACGTCACATTATTCCCGAGCCAGAGGACGTTTGTGTGTGTGTTTCCATGATCCGGCCGCTGTGGCATGTGTTTTATCTGAGAGTCAATGGAGTTTATCACTGAACCGCTCGAGGGTCACTGTAGCACACAGAAGGTCAAAGCCATGAACTCGCGCTATCTCACCTGCAGCAGACGGATGATGATTGACAACACACCTACACGCATCAGAAACCTTTATTATCCACTCACAGTTCACAGACCGTGAACACAATGAAAGTGACTCTGTGTTGGTTTGAAAGGACGTCCGTCCGTCTCGTTAGACACAAATTAGCACGATGCCGCCCGAAGCTGCAGATGTTTTGAAACTCTGAGCGTTTCATCCCGATGTGGCTTCATCACATAGAGTCAAACGCACAACACGATGGACAAGAGTGTTTGGATAAATCAGTAAAACAGTGTTTGCGTGTGTTCCAGCTGTGATTCTGAAAGGATCTTGCTCAGTGAACACACTTAAGATAATGTCAACAAATGATTTTGCTGTTTGTGACTGTATTGTCCTGTCAAAATCACAATAAGAAGATCACACAGTGAGTCTAGACGAGAGTGCTTTGGATCACTGAAGAAGCTCTGAGCTCATTATGACTGATGTCTTTTATTTTATCTTGCGGTGGCTGATGGATGTTTCATGGCGTCAGACTCATTTTCTGTCCTGGTCTACCAGCGAACACTAAAGTCCATGTGTTTCTCAAACACAAAAGTGTCTTTCTAAGACGTGGTTCTGCCGTCTCGCGTGTCTCACAGACTCCTCCTGCTGCGCTTCATGTTCAGACTAAAGAAAGAGTAAAAATAATCTCCCGTTTTCTCACTGTTCATCTGGGAATAGAAACTTTCCTTTACGCACATTGAACACACACAGAGTAATGCATATGTGTGTGTGTGTGTGTACAGTAGGAGTTCTGATACACTGTGAAAGAGTGTGTGTTACATAATAGTCAGTGTCATTCAAATGAGCTGCTGGGAAAAATGACCAGAGAGAGAAGAGAGAGAGACATTAATATTCAGCTGGGACTGAGAGAACATGTGTGTGTGTGTGTGTGTGTGTGTGTGTGTGTGTGTACACAGGTTGTGTGTACTTGTGAGCTCCAAATGTGAGCCAGACCTCAGTAGTTTTAAGACGGGTCAAACATGTTTTTATTTAAATGTAGTTTTATTTGCACAGTTTTCTGTGTTTGTTTAGGGGTCAGAGGTTGTTAGGAGGTTAAAACAGAAAATATCATTAAGCTGATATAAAAACAATGCATGGCTATGAGATGAGCTCACTAATGACTGTGTGTGTGTGTGTGTGTGTGTGTGTTCAGACGCGCTGACAGACAAGCATCAGTGCCAAATTGTTTCCACTGGAAAGAATTTCAAGAATGAGACGGAACAGATATCAGTGACCCGGACAACCATAAACACACACACACACACACACACACACACTCTCTCTCTCTCTCTCTCTCTCTCTCTCAAATGCACACACACACACACTGATGGTGATTTTCTCAGAAGTGCAGGAATCTGTGGAACCTCCAGTGGGATCCGTCATCAGGTGTGGAATCTCATGTCAGGATAATGTTAGCCAGTCCACTAAAATAAAAACAGTTCATCCAATCCTCTGTAAGACATTTCTTTATACACACACACACACACACACACACACACACACTCAGCGCTGGGAACATCACCTGATGTGAACGACACCTGTCCTGACCTTTGACCCCGTGACCTCACAGCTGGTGACATTCTGTCCGCCGTATTAATAATGCCAGTGACGGCTCATTTCCAGGAAGTGTAAGCAGGAACTATGGAAAGAATCGCAGGACCCTCATTGTCCCGTTTCCAGGATGAGATCCGGAAGATCATTGTGTATGTGACACATCTGCGGTTCCACACAATGATAGTGCTCACATCAGCCAGATCTGGCATTGTTAATTGTCAGTATGGTGGTGATGTACGAAGCTGACGCCGCTTCTAAACTCGGTCGCCAACTCCAACCTGATGTGAAATCTGCCAGAGGAATCTCACACGAAATTCCAGAAAATACAAAACATTCCAGTTTAAAACGCCTTGCTCAGCCCGCTGAGAGTCACATACTGAACACAGTATAAAACAATCAAGTCACTTTTAACCATTTCAGATTTGCGCTTCAATATGAAAACAATACAGTGGCTGAATCAGAACAAATCTGACTGAACACAACGCGAACGCTAGACGAGCACATGATCTCGAGCAGAAGAGATCGAAGCAGGAAGAACAGAGAGATAAATGCGTGTCATTACAGGAAGAGCCTTTGTTTGTGCTCCTCAGCTCTCAGAAGTGAAACTGACAGTCTGAAAAAAACACAAACACACTGCATCTTACCAACATCAGCTGAGCTCCTTCACTGCTGGGCTTTTAATTAAACAATGACCAAATAATGAATCTGTGCTACATGATGAGAGAAACGGCTGTGCGATCCCTTTTTCTTAAAAGCCAGGAAGCCTTCAACACCCATAATGCACTGGGCTCAATCCCACAGTCCACAAGCAGGGATCCAAAACCGTGGAAGTACGATCTGTAATTTTCTAAAAGCACTCGATCACTCTCAAGTTCATCAGATGACACGTTCACATCATCAGCAGATAAACAGGCTCATCTGAGTTCAGCTCACATGGAGAAACACTGAACATTGTTCATTCATCACAGATTCTGTAACAATATAAAGCTGGTTGAAAACGGATGATAAATCGTCGATAAATTATAAATAATTAAAGCTAACTGCGAGGCTCAGAGCAGCGTTTCTGTTCTGCGGAGAGGAAGTGTGCTAGTTTCGAGGTGAGCCCATGGAGACAGGAAGGCAACATGCGGTTAGCAAAACTAAATACAGTATACATGCACATTCACACACGCAGATATTCTCTGCAGGAAGTCACAATATGTTTAAAGTCTTTGTGCTGAGTGGCGAGTCGCATCAAGACAGAAACAAACCAGGATAAAAACACACAACCTGTTTCACGCTCACACATGTAAACAAACACTTTGAGAAATATAAACGTGCATGCTCAAAAGAAGCTTCACTTTGCTCTCTAAATAGAAACACTGCATGGACCTCTACTGTTTTTATATGCAGCTAGTTAGAAACACTACAAACTAAGCCTAACGCAGTCTTCATTTTATGCTGCTTTTATAAATAAGGATGTCCTTCAAAATAAGGTTTAAATGAGAAGTTCACTTCCA
Source organism: Labeo catla (assembly GCA_012976165.1). Lineage (NCBI taxonomy): Eukaryota > Metazoa > Chordata > Actinopteri > Cypriniformes > Cyprinidae > Labeo > Labeo catla. Next base: position 41,084 of record VONZ01000619.1, read on the forward strand.
GTGCCCTCAACTTTGAACTCCCAAAATATACTTTTCAACCTCAAACGCTCCTCTTGTCTTTTCTCTGCGACGCGCATGCTTAGTTTGTGTAATCTGGGTCAATACAGTTAGGGTGTGTCGAAAAATCTTGTTTTCTTCCCCAACTTCAAAATCATCCTACATCACTGCAGAAGAACCAACCCAGTGTTTACAAAGTGAACATGCAAAGATCATCAAACACCCTTTACAAAAAAGGTAAAACACTGATATAGGACACATCTGAAGTTGAAGACAAGATGGGAGGTTTTTTTTTGACATACATTAACTGTATTGACCCAGATCACACAGACAATACATATGCATCACAGAGAATAGACAAAACAAGTGTTTGAGGTTGAAAAATATAAAAATGGTCAGTTTGTTTCAGAATTTATCAACTGTTCCACTAGATACACTTCTTCAGCTGGGATCGTTTAGAGCCTTTGAAGCTGCATTTAAACTACATTTTGGAAGTTCAAACTCACGGGCATCATTGAAGTCCATTATATGGAGAAAAATCCTGAAATGTTTTTCTCAAAAATCATCATTTCTTTATGACTGAAAAAAGAAAGACATGAACATCTTGGATGACAAGAGGATGAGTACATGATCTGTAAATTGTTCTTCTGGAAGTGAACTAATCCTTTAAATCACTTCTGGGTACACTGGTGTGCAAAACGTGTAAGTAGGGACACACACACACACACACACACACACTCTTTCGCTCTCTTTGCATGCTTATTTCTTTCGGTTTTAAACACGGAGAATCTGAAGAGAGTCTTGGGAAACACTGTTTTGTAAAGCACTTTCAAATGGTTTATTTACAGCCTCTGTCAGTCAGAGAGGAAGTGGCGTACATACAAAATAAGAGCAAACTCCCTGAGCCTTTACAGATGAACAGACGCTCTGCACAGACAGGAAGTGATTCTGTGACAGACCCGCAACACAAACACTGACATCTACATACACATATATACTGCATAGAGACACTCACAAACACAGACAGAGACACAGGAACCATTAGAACACGAGACACGGTCAGTTCTGCTGTGGACAAATACAACAAATTCAGGAAGACGGCCGCGGTTCTCCTACAGATTTCAGGACTGATGCAGACTGACACAAGACGTCTTACCTGTCGTTCATCTACAGAATATTTACAGTAAAATCCACATACAAACACTATTGGCATATGGTCAGGAAGATCGGTGTTATTCAGGAAAGCTTGTCAATAACAGGAATGAGTGCAGGACAGACTCACACCATCATCATTATGAATCATCTTCTGACACACACTGAGCATGTGCAATCGTCCTCACACACACACGGGAATGAAGTCCGGCTCACGGTCCGAGCGAGCGGATGTCAGTGATCGGTTGTTCTGTATGTGTTGGTGTGATCGTCTATTCTACGTGTGGGATCAGTGTGTGTGAGTCAGTCAGTCGGATTCTCTCTAGCGCTGAGAGTTCTGCATCTGTCCGTTCTGCACGTTTCCGTCGCACTCTTCCTCGTCCTCCTCTTCCTCGCTCACCAGGAACTCCTCGGGCGGCCAACGCAGCTCCCCGCTCTCCACCTCATCCTCCGTCGGCTCCACCACGATGGACGGCAGCCGGTCCTTCAGCTTACAGCAGCGCTCGAAGTCCGAGGGATCCGGAAAGATCTGAGTGAAGAAACGAGAACATTCAGTCTGATTACACACACACACACACACACACACGTTTGTTTTTGTGAACTGTGGGGACTTTCCATAGACTTCTATAGATTTTATACTGACCAAACAATATTTTTAATCCCCTAACCCAACCCTAACCCTAAACCTAAACATGTTTGTGTTGTTACACTTTCAGATAAACACCATTTACTATTTTTAATCATTTTTTACACATTGTGGGGACCACAGGCCAGTCCCCCAATGTCAAAAATTTCAGGTTTTACTATCCTTGTGGGGACATTTGGTACACAAGTACATAAACAAGTACACACACACACACACACACACACACACACTAATAAACAACACACACACCACAAACTCACACACATACACGCACATACTAATAAACCTCTCTACTGCTTATGCACAAACACACACTCACACAAACCCTCACACACACACACACGAACATACACAATCACAAACATTCGCGCACACACACACTAACACACATTCTCAGTCACACTCACATGAACATTTGCACGCACACACACTCACAATAAAATGTACAATGAAACACACTTGCACACTAATAAACGCACACACACACACTCACTTTTACACAAGCACTTGCACAATCACACACAAACATTCACACACAAGCACACCAACACATTTTCAGTCGCACACAATCACATAAACACTTGCACGCGCACACACACACACACACACACTCATGCTCATACTAAAACAAAAATACTCACGCACAAACTGGCACACACACTTACACAATAATAAACACATCCACAGCCACAACCACACGAACACTCACACAATTACACACTTCCACACCAACACACACTTACACTTGTGCACATACACAATCACACCCGAACACACATACTCATGCACACATAATCACTCACACACACTAATTAACACTCATGCACACACACACTTACTCTTGCACATGCACAATTACACTCACACAAAAACACACACACACAAACACACATTTTCAATCACACACAATCACATGAACACTAGCCCACACACACACACACACACACTCATGCTTACACTAAAACACATATGCTCATGCACACAAACTGACACACACACACACACACACACAGCATGCACAATCACACAGACATTTGCACACATTCTCAGTCACACACACAATCACATGAACACTCCTGCTCACACTAAAACACACATATACTTGTGCACAAACTGAGACACACACACACACACACACACACAAACTTGTTCTTCCCCTGACGTCCTGAAGTCTCGTTTTGGCTGAATTCTGGATGAAGTGTGGTGTATTTTTAGCTCGGCATCATTCAATGACATACATGGGCGGCAGGGAAACCAATAACACAATCTGGGCATCACGCCAGTGGAAAGAACATTAGTGTGTGTGTGTGTGTGTGTGTGTGTGTGAATGATGAGAAAGAAAACAGATGAAAAGAAGGACAAACAGAGCGAGAGATGTTCTATAACAGGAACTGAACCATGAGACCCTCGTCTGACCCCCCCGATCCATAAACAACAGCGGAGCATGAGACTGAAGATCCAAGACTAAAATAAACAGCAGCCATTAAACTGAACAAAAACACCAGAGGAACAAGAACATCAGCGCTACATTCTAAAAAGAAACTAAATATTTCCACAGCATCTCCTGAGACGGCTGAAGACACAGCCTCACGTGAAACTCTAGAGGAGCTCAGATGAGTTCACGACAGGGTTAAGATCCTCACGAACAGCTCAGGTGAAACGTTAAAGCGTCTGAAAACATCAACTAAATATTGAGTAGAAAAGAGGCCGTGATGTTTTATTCTCAGGGCTCTAGGACTTTTGCGATGTGGAAAACACGGATGGAATCCAGTAATAAAAATGGAATTGACTGTACAAAGGAATAAATTTGGCAAATGTTGAATGAATAAATCAGAAGTAGGACTGTACACTTCAACAACTGGTGATATGGACAAATGTGTGTAAGTGCAGTGCTTAAAATAGAAGGAATTTTTACATTTCCATCTCGTTACATTTCAAAAGATGAAGTAAATTGTTAAAGCTTTATGCATTTGTTTGATTACCACCACTTTTTATACATTCACATAGGTTACAGATTTCAAGTTACTTTGAAATCTTTTTAATTTAATTTTTAATTTAAAATGTAACAAGTAGTGTAACTTTTCATTTACTCTATTAATGTAACTTATTACATTTGATTACTTTTCTAAATGTCTAATATTTTCAACTGTTAATCATTTTGAAACATTTAAACCAGGCAGCGTTAACCTTACAGTAGCACTCGACACTGATTACTGTCAGACTTTCAAAATCCTTCATCACTTGAATTATAAGTAAGGGATAATATACATCTTTATTTTGCAATAACAACTGGCTGAATGTATATTATCCCACTTATTACACAGCTGCTTGACACGAAAGTAAATAATTAGACATTAAACACTGATCCGAGTTGAAATATTTGAACACAAAGAAAAACTATCAAGTGCTGACTTAAGCTGCCCGGGTGAGTCTGTGTTATTGGCTTTTACCAGTTGTTATCGGGGAATAACATACCTTGGAATGTCATGACTGACCAATCAGAATCAAGCATTCCACAGAGCCGTGTAATAATTTAAAGCACAGCCACACAAATTCAGACTTAACACCTCTTATTTACTCTGAGATCATTCTGAGGTTAAATACAGATTTAAAGTCATAACAAGAATTACTGTAATAGTTTTGAAATCAAATGTTTGCATAGTTGTGACAGGAAACACTGGCATCTAACAATGCCTTGGAAAAAAAACAATTAACCTTAAAAAAAAAACATATATAAGTATATGCATGAACCCAAATAGGAAATAAAACAGTTATGGCGTAAGCATGTGTCCTACTGTGTGTCCTAAACTCCTGAAACATTGGTGTCTCATTTTAGAGCAGTCAATGCAATTTATGAAAGAAGTCAATTAAATCTGTGTGTGTGTGTGTGTGAAACAATTCACATGTAACAGATTTAATTAACATTTTCAAAAGTAACTCTAAAGACACATTTTTTTCCTCAGTAACTGTAACTAATTACAATTACATGTAATTTGTAATTAAATTACATAAATTCGTTACATGTAACTAGTTACTCCCCAACACTGATTACATGGCATTGATGGTTTACACTTCATTAGCTCATGCATTCCTTGGAAATTGAACCCATTACCTTGGCGTTGCAAGCGCCATACCCTACTGTATGAGTTACAGGAAAACTGTTTTGATAATACATTTGTAATCAATCATAAACCAGAATGCAGAAAAATGAAAATAGACAACAGAGAATTTCTGAAGACACATTTCATGGGGCTCTAATATTGTTTTTTTTAAATAAATATTTTAGTAAACTATTAAATAATTAAACTTTTATGAACTTCAGCTGATTAGACATTCTTCCGGATTATTAAAATAAAAAAAATAAAAAACTGAAAAAGTGGAATTTGGGATAAAATACAAATGGACCTTTTGAAATAATAAAAGATTTCATAGCATTTGCACCCATTTAAACATGAGCATTCATGACCAGTCGGAGTTTCAGACCCAAACAAACACACACGAGAGCAGACACACGTTACCTGGAAGGTCAGGCGGTCTTTGCTGGGACTGAGCCTCATGTCGTCCATCGGTGTGGCGCTGATCATCACGTCAGTCATCACGGCACACGCTACACGCTCAGCTGCACGGGACACAAACACAAACACGCACGGTTACTCTCAGTTCATGCACATCATCAGCAGAGTCTCCGCTAGAACTGAACGAACAGATCGCGGTGCGTTTGAGAAGGACGCAGAAATCATTCTGTGGCTGCGCTCAAAAATACTCAAAGCAGTCTCTCGCATCGAGCGCATTAGCGTGTTTCTCACCGCACACGCGTTTGCACGGTAATTGCTTTCTGAGCACAACAACATACAGGAAGCCCTTCGTGAAGCGTCCTCAAGCGCAGCTTCACTCTTCACCGCAGTGGAAACCCCCAAAACCATCAGCTCTTCTGCATCTCAACACGTCCTGAACGCCAACACACCGATTCCTCTCTGTCAACACAGACTCTCTCCATGCAAAGTGTGCTGGGATACAGAAAACCCCCCGTCCAACTAAAGCGACTCATTCGGTCCCAGTGCAAACGGAAGCGGACCGAACTCTTGAAACGAGCTCTGATGTCGTTCCTGCTAAAGGCCGGATTGCAGGTGAAATTAAGTAGAGCGTAGGACGCTAAAGATGATTGAGATTCCCTCATCCGTAAGCCAAAATTTGAAGCACATTGCATAACCGCTAACACGTTAAAAACAAGACGACGTCAGCGGCTTTATCCATCGTGGGATAATCCCAAAATCTCCTAACTGAATGAAAATGTAAAAGCCTTCCATTTCACTAATAACCAATTACACAAGAGTGAGGGCGACCACCGCTGTCGCTCCATCTGATCACAGTCATAGCGAAAGCGAGCGGTGGGCGTGCGTGAGGCTCGTACAGTGCAGACGCACCGAAACTTTCCACTGCTGCAGGTTGAAAGAGTCTCTGATGGCTCCAGCGCTGCAGGTGTTCAGAGGTCAGATCATCGTGACACGGAGAGCAAACTCTACAAACTAAAGAGCGAACACACTGCACCTCACCTTCCTGAACGACCTCACACACCCTACACACTTACCTGAGCTTCATATCTGCTATATTATTAAATCAAGTCAACAGCAGAATCAGTGATGGAAACTCAACCGTGTTTCAGTTCAGATTCTGCTCTAAAAGACACCAGTGCCGTTACTCTGATCAGTTCAGGTCAGTGTTGGTTCAGATTCGGGCTGCACACATGAGTCATATTTTACTGTGTTCATGATTTTTGCTTCTATTGATTCACTAAACATAATCATCTGCAACAGTTGCCTAGCTGAAAACATTTCATTTCATGGCATTTGCATGATTTTGCATTGGTAATAAGTCCACACAAGCTTTCTTTATTTTACAAGTATTTTTTTTATTTATTAAAACAATTGCAGCAGCAAAATTTAGAGTTTAGCTAAACTTATTTGTCATTTTATTGTGTTTTTCATTTTTTTTTCTAAACAGTATATATATATATATATATATATATATATATATATATATAAAAAATATATATAAAATAAATGAAATGAATGTGTTTTTAATTTTTGTTTTAATTTGAGTATTTATATCTTTATGGATGCGGTTGGCAAATTTCCCCCAATCAGACTTTACTAATGTAATATGCATTTATAGATAACTGTAATTTTTATATTCTGCTTGTTTCTTGCCATTATTTACACTCATGCATTTGGCAGATGCTTTCATCCAACATGACTTACAATGCATTCGTGGTATATGCACTTTATCAGTTCATGGGAATTGAACCCGTGACCTTGCTGTTGCAAGCGCCATACTCTACTGTTTGAGCAACAGGAGTTTATTTTGTTTAATTTTGTAAACAAAACTGAAGTGCTGAACACTGAATTGCTGTGAGCTGATGTTATGGGTCTGAGCTTTCTGAAACGTCAGCGTGTTCCTGAGGCTTTTTCTCACACCGGCTATTTCAAGTCTAAACTCAAGTCCAGCGGTCAGACAGAAACCACACAAACACACAGACAGAGCTGCGGTGATCACGAGGACAATGACAAACCCAAGCAGGTTTTCAGAAGCACTCCGGCTTCCCGCTCATTGGATTTTCCAGACCGTCCCAAAACAGCCGCATTGATTTCGTGACACGGCCTCCGAAAGCTGACGGGACGATCCATGTCACCTTCCGACGCAACACGAACAAATCGCCACATCCACAGCGTTCTGAGTTTCTGCGTCATCAGCGTTTGTTTGCTGGGATCAGCAGATGTTTGAAATATTTAACTTTTAGTCCACTTTCAATTCACACTATTGGATGCTTTGAAATCCAACCAAACTGAATATTATTTGTGACCCTGGAGCACAAAACCAGTTTTAAGTAGCACTATTTGCAATATTTGTAGCAACAGCCAACAATACATTGTATGGGACAAAATGATCGATTTTTCTTTTACGCCAAAAATCATTAGGATATTAAGTAAAGATCATGTTCCATGAAGATATTTCATACGTTTCCTACTGTAAATATATCAAGACTTAATTTTTGATTAGTAAAACTTCATTTGGACAACTTTAAAGGTGACTTTCTCAATGTTTAGATTTTTTTACACCCTCAGATTCCAGATTTTCAGAATCTCTGACAAATATTGTCCTATCAATGGAAAGCTTGTGTATAAATATCAATTTCCAAAAATTGACCCTTATGACTGGTTTTGTGGTCCAGGGTCACATTTATCATCTAAAGCAAGTGACTTTTTTTTATGAGCATTGGATGGGCAAAATTAAGAAACGCATGAAAACAGAGACCTTGTTGATCCACACCATATTTTCAGAAAACCAAATCATTTGTACAGAGATGGACTGTAAATCTATTTCATTGTGCGCCATTTAATTTGACTGTCATTTAGTATCACTAAGATACTATTACGGTTTTTATTCATATTTTTCATTTGAATTTGTGTTACATTTTTAGCAATTTTGTGTTTTTGTCATTTTTAGTAATTTATGTTTATATACTTATTATTTTTCTTTTTTTAATATTTTAAAATTGTAATAAAAATATAATAATGTATTTAATTTTAGTTAACATTTATTTCAAGTAGTGAATATGTTGTTTTTATGGTTTTAATTTTAGTTTCAGTTTTAGTTAACTATAATAGTCCTGGTGTGTGTTCTGAGCAGATGTTTTCTGACAGCTGTTATGAATCAAAAGGGTTTTCTGGTCTCTCTGTTCATGCGTTTCATTACTTTGCTCTGCTGATCCTCATAAATACTGCGAATGAGCAGTGACTGAAACCTGAATAATATTATTATTATTATTACCATTCAAATATATCACAAGGGTAAAATATTTGACAAGAGTTTCAAGTTGTTTCTATACTGACTTAAGATTGACTTCTTTGAAGGTTTGACTGATTTGTAAAGTGCTCGATATCTGAGGTTCTCGAATCGCTGGGATCAGGTCTAGCGGTGTGTATTTTCAGCGTTTATAATATCAGACTCAAATTCACAAGTTCATAATGAGACCTCGACCCAACTAGACCACCGCAAAACCAAACTAGAACACATCAAACTAGATCACTCTCATTAAAATCAATGATCCACCTCATTTACCCTCTGTCTGAAATGAACACGAAAACATCACGTGAGTGATTTCATTACATATTTAAACAACTCCATCCTGACCATTACATCAAGACACTGAACGACATGACTTTAATAAAGACTGTAAAACCATCCATAACGTTCATTTAAACAAAACTCTGCCTCATTACAAATAAAGCCTCGCGCACGGATGGACGATGGGGTCTAAACCATCCAGAGACCAGTCTCACACCTGATTGGCTGAGGAATCCAAAGCGTTCGAGACTTCCTGTGTCGACTGTGGGTCTGAACAACAGATCTGAAGGAGCAGCAAGACTGAGAAACACTGTGCGGCAAAGAAGTGAGTTCAACAGAGCGATTCATCTAACAAATGAAACCGATCAGAATCAGACGCGCTCGATAAGATAGAAAACATGAAAGAGGAGGTTTTTTAAGACACCAACAGACAACAGACGGAGAAAGCATCTCTCTCTCTCTCTCTCTCGATCCGGTGAAGAGCAGTGACAGACCTGAGCGATAAACACTCAGCACTGCCAGTGATATTTCAGCAGGAGAACGTCTAAACATCCTGCTCAGAGAAGAATAACAGAACATCAGCCTAATAAAACACAAAGATCACAAAGGAAAGGAAGTGGAGGAGAGAGAGAGAGAGAGAGAGAGAGAGAGAGAGAGAGAGAGAGAGAGAGAGAGAGAGAGAGAGAGAGTCTAACAATCAACCTTCTGCTAAAATAATCCAGACCGAGAGAGAAACGCAACTAATCTACAGAACATCAAAACTCAACTTCATCTTTTTTCCATCAAGTACACATTAATTTGATCAAAAGAAACAGTAAAGACATTTACAGTGATTTCTGTTTCAAATTAATGCTGTTCTTTTGAACTTTCTATTCATCTGTGAACCCTAAAAAATAAAACACATGACAGTTTCCACAGAAATATTGTGCAGCACAACTGTTTTCAACATTGCTAAAAATCAGAAATGTTTGTTGAGCAGAAAATCAGCATATTAGAATGATTTCTGAAGGATTGGAAATTCAGCTGCGCATCACAGAAATAAATTACATTTGAACAGATTTTCACATAGAAAACAGCTGTTTTACACTGTAATATTACTTCACTGTTTTTACTGTACTTTTGATCAAATAAATGCAGCCCTGATGAGATTTCTTTCAGAACCGTGTTGAACTCTTGACGGGTCGTGTGCATCAGGTCACTCATCAGATCATTAGCCTCAAAAACACGACAGGATTTATTTTCCAGATGACGAGCCAAAACGCCTGATGCCAAACGTCGAGACGAGGAGACGGGGTGACAGACGGACGCTCTACTAAGACCCTGGCAAAGCGACAGGGCACAGTGAACGGCTGCTCAGATATGAACGAGATTACCCAGAGTGCATCTGTTCAGCGCTCTCGTCTTTAATACACAGAAGCGTTTAAGGGTTTTTAAGCTGCTGGCAGAGGAGCATCGGTGGTGAACTCAGTACCTGTGTGTCGTCTGACGGATAGAAGAGCGTTTGCGATGATGCAGCATTCACACTGATACTGAACTGAATTAACATTGTACCGAATTGAATGAGCACTGATGTGAACTGATCTGAATAATCACTCTATTGTCTTCTGTAGAGCTGCGTTTGTTTCATAACTGATTAATTACAGTACTAACACTGTTATTTTCCTGTTTTTCTCTGTAAAGCTGCTTTGAAAGGATGTGTATGGTATAAAGCTCTACAGAAATAAATACGGAGCTCATGTAATGATGAGCTCAAACACTGAAACGGACAAAACAATGAGGTGTGCATGTCTGAGGAAATACCCTTCATATATGTGACCCTGGAGCACAAAAACAGTCTTAAGTATCACAGGTATATTTGCAGCAATAGCCAACAATACATTGTATGTGATAAAATGTTTTTTTCTTTTATGCCAAAAATCATTAGGATATTATGTAAAGATCATGTTCCATCAAGATATTTTGTACATTTCCTACTGTAAATATATCAAAACTTAATATTTGGTTAGTAATATGCATTGCGAAATACTTAATTTGGACAACTTTAAAGGTGATTTTCTCAATATTTAGATTTTTTTGCACCCTCAGATTTCAGATTTTCAAATAGTCGTATCTCAAACAAATATTGTCCTATTGTCATGAACCATCATCATTGGAAAGTTTATTTATTCAGCTTTAAATTTAAAAAAAAATGCTCCAGGGTCACATATTTGGCTGGGATAAAACTATGTGAAAATCTGGAAACGTAATGTTAAGAAAATCACCTTTAAATTTGTTCAAATCAAGTTCTAAGCAATACATATTACAAAAAAAAAAATTAAGTTTTAATATATTTATGGTAGGACATTTACAAAAAATATCTTCATGGAACATGATCTTTACTTAATATCCTAATGATTTTTGGCATAAAAGAAAAATCAATCATTTTGACCCATTCAATGTATTGTTGGCTATTGCTACAGATATACCCGTGGTACTTAAGACTGGTTTTGTGCTCCAGGGTCACATAGTAATGTGTGTTTTTACATGCATGTTCTTCATAAGCAGTATGTGGGATACATGTGAAGAGGTCAGAAGACACATATGAAGGATTCCACTGAATGACACGATGTGAACTAAACAAAGCTCTTCACTAATGATCTTCATTCAGCAGTGGTGGAACAAACAGAGGCTGATGAGCCACAATGAGCAGAAGCAGCAGGACATTCGGGCTGGTGCCAATTAAAAATGCCCAGAAATCACTGATGGAACAGGTCGTGTCGTTCTGCAGATGGAAACGCTCTGAACGAGCGACTGTGGAAATGTGAGTGAGCGAAAGCGATTCATGACGGAACGTGACCTTTGATTCTTCAGACGAATGAAGAAGTGACTCAAATTGACCGAGCAGAGCTGAGAATGATGAAAGCGATCACACAGACTCATCAACGAGCCGAGTGTTAAACGATAAGGAATACTAGTGCATCGACTGTCAAACACACCATCATATGGCCGAAAAATGACGTTTAGTGTCATAAGCTGCCCAAAGGCAATGCACAAATTTAATACATGAAAGCGGCAGTGAATGCATCAGCTGCGCTGAATGAGAGGATGATCTCACCTGCGAGTTCATCAGCCGATCCGCACACACGCGTTTATCCCGCTGCTCGTCAATGGAAATATCTCTGGATGTTCAGATGACGAGCGTCACGATCGCGCTTCGTCAGGTGCTCGACGAATCTCCACACGAGCCGCCGCGTGCGGACTTTTATACAGGAGGCGTGACCGGCCGCGGAAGCCACGCCCACGTCGGACCCCGCTCTCAAAATTCCTCAATGACATCGTGCTCGTCAATGAGTGAAAAAGAGCAGGTTAGATAACTCTCAATCTCCAAGCAGGTTTTCGATATACGTAAGAGAAAATATACTGAACGCAGTTGGAAACACCGCTGCTTTTGCATAAAGAAAGTCATTCAGTGTATTTATAATTAAACTCAATATCTGTGTGTTTTCCATCCACTTTTTTAGTTGAATTCCTGTAACAGCATTAAAATCAAATATTCTGTACAGATCTCACGCTGTTAGAGTTTAGGTAGTATTTACGCAGTAATGTTAATAAATAATGTTATTTATGTATTTAAGAGATGAATGATAGCGCTTTAAACAAGAACAGAACGTCATGGTCCTTAGCCAATGAGCGCTGAGCGGTGACGTCAGCAAATCCCATTCTTACATTCAGCGCAGCTGCAGCTTCTGCACGAGACTCCAACATTCAGTGTTATTTTTATTTATATTTTACATAATAGTATACAATAATAATAGCATTATATATCACAATATCAACAGAATTTATAAAACGTAAATTATAAATATATATATATATATATTTATCTATCATGTTTTATAATATATTATATATATTTTATATAAATAATATGTGATCCTGGGCCTCAAAATCAGTCATAAGGGTCAATTTTATGAAACTGAGATTTATACATCATATAAAAAATCTTTCCAGTGATGTGTGGTTTGTTAGGATAGACCAGGGCTGCTCAACCCAGTTCAGCTCCAACCCTGATCAAACACACCTGAACCAACTAATTAGGATCTGAAGGAGCACTTGATCATTACAGACAGGTGTGTTTGATCAGGGTTGGAGCTAAACTCAAAATAAAGTAAAAAAAAAAAAAAATCAAAATAATGAGACAATCGCCTTTAAAGTTGTCCACATTAAGTTCTTGTCAATGCATATTGCCAATCAAAAATTAGGTTTTGATATATTTACGGTAGGAGATTTACAAAATATCTTCACGGAACATGATCATAATATCCTAATGATTGTTGGCATAAAAGAAAAATTGATCATTTTGATCCATAATTAATTACAAAGTTTTTTTCTTGACATTAATAAAGTATTCCTTCATTTTATATTTAGGTGTCACTCATAGTCTTCCACATTCATCGTGAGGTTGTCTACTGCTAGTTGGTCAAACTGGTTCTTAAGACAGTCTTATCATAAGGGCGGTGGCCCCTGGTCTACAGCGCCATCTATTGGCAGTCAGTTGAAAGCTGATTTATTGCCACTTGCTTCCAGGAACATCAAAAATCAACTTTACAAACATAATATCACCTGAAAACATATAGAGCTGTCACACAACAACAGATACAAACACTTCAACAGCTTGAGGAAAAGCAAAGTAAAGAAAAACGAGCGCAAAATGGGGTCCAAACAACAAACCTGTTGCTGTGGATTACAGTGTGATCTTCTGGCAGTCGGATTGGTTTGGTGTTTGTTTTTTGTCTCTAGGAACAAAGACACAGAACATTCATGAGCTCTGAGCAGATGTGAAAATATGGCAGTAAAACAGTTTGAAACAACACAGACCTATAGCTTGAATTCCTGATAATAAAATCACTATAAAACGTTTAAGTGTACTACTATACTATACTATAGACCAGTGATTCTCAACTCCAGTCCTCGAGGCCACCGCTCTGCACATTTTGTATGTCTCCCTCATTTAACACACCTGATTGAGATCATCAGCTCATTAGGAGAAAGATCCATGAACTGAACTGAGTGTGTCTGATTCAGAAACATATAAAATGTGCAGAGCAGTGGACCTCGAGGAGTGGGAAGAAGAAAGACATGAACATCTTGGATGACAAGGGGGTGAGTACATTATCTGCACATTTTTGTTCTGGAAGTGAACTTCTCCTTTAAGGTCTACTGACACCTGCTGAACTTTACTGAATGATTGACCTCAGTGTTTGATGTCATCAGTGATGTTGTGATCTGAGTTCTAGATTCTCCACTAGATGGAGCTACAATCCAGCAGATCTCCAGACAGAGAGCACTGGAGTGTGTGTGTGTGTGTGTGCACCTGGTATTTATCACGTTATGGGACCAAATGTCCCCACAAGGATAGTAATACCAGTAAATTTTGACCTTGTGGGGACATTTGTGAGGTCCCCATGAGGAAACAGGCTTATAAATCATGCACAATGAGTTTTTTTGAGAAAGTAAAAGTGTGCACAGTCTCCTGTGAGGGCTAGGTTTAGGTGTAGGGCGATAGAAAATACGGTTCGTACAGTATAAAAACCATTACGCCTATGGAATATCCCCATAAAACATGGAAACACAACATGTGAGTGTGTGAGTGTGTGTGTGATGAAGTCAACACTGAAAACGCCCATGCTGTGTTACTTTAACTTTGACTCGTTTCAACAGCAACCTAACTTTCAAACTGAATTAATAAAATTGTTATAAAACCGGAAAAAAACGACACTTTCAAACAAATGCAAAGATAAATCAGTTTCGACTGCATTCCTTAAAGAGGCCGTCTGTGTTGAATGTGCAGCAGCTGTTGTTAAGTGTGGTGTGTTAGCAGCAGAGGATGGTTGTGATTCTGGTTCCAGTGAGTCCAGCTGTCCTGCGCTCATCAGATGCTGCTGTCAGTCACAGACATGAGCTGCTTCTGCTCCTTCAGTCATTTTTCAATCATATTCAGTCACGCTATAATTCCAGTTGTTGCTCCAGTCACAGATAATCCATCAGATCAACACAACTAACCCTAACCCGGACTGACAGTTTTTACAGGCAAACCAAACCCATGCAGAATACATACAGCCAGGTCTACACTTTCACACGATGTCTTATGTGCGTTATCTGACGTCATTAAATATTGATGAGTCTCATTAGTGTGGTTTCAAACAGTGCTGCTCTGAAGAACATGCGGATCAGTCTCAGTTAAGCAGGATTCTCATCTGTGCTTGTGCAGCGTGTACATTTCTACATATATATATTTTTGCAATGAACAATAAACATTTACAAAAAAAAAATACAAATACTAAGTGTATATAGTGTTACTAAATATATGTATGATTATATTCAAAACAACTGCACAAATAATAATAACATAATAATAACAATAAATAAATAATAAATAAACAATAAATAAATAAATGGAGGAATAAAAATAAAAAGTGTTATCATTATGATGAAGACTTGTTGACCTCTACAAATATGTTTGGGTTTTTGTTACTTTTGTCTCAATATAGAGCAAATGCACAAATCATATACACGACCAGTCAAACGTTTCTGAACAGATTTTTTATGTTTTTTTTTTTTTTTTAAAGAATTCTCTTCTGTTCCAAGTCTGCATTTACTTGATCCAATAAAAATGTTCTTACTATTTAAGATAACTATTTTCTAAGTGAATATAATGTTAAACTGTACTTTATTTCTGCGATGCGCAGCTGAATTTTCAGCACAGATTTGCTGCTCAACAAACATTTCTGATTAATATTATTATCAATATTTAAAACAGCTGATTACGTTTTTGTCAGGATTCTTTGATGAATATAAAGATCCAAAGATCAGCATTAATAAAAAGCTTTTATAACATTATACACTATACCATTCAAATGTTTGGAGTCAGTATTATTATTATTATTATTATTATTATTATAGTATTATGATAGAAAAGTTACAAAATGTTACAAAAGATATCACATGAATGCTGTTCTTCAGAACTTTCTATTCATCAAAACAACCTGAAAAATTCTACTCGGCTGTTTTCAATAATAATACTAATAAATGTTTGTTGAGCAGCAAATCAGTATATTAGAATGATTTCTGAAGGATCATGTGACACTGAAGACTGGAGTAATGATGCTGAAAATACAGCTCTGAAATTACAAGAATAAATTACATTTGAACTGATATTCAAATAGAAAATTAGTTATTTTTAAATAGTAAAAATATTGTTTTTATTTTTATTTTTTCTGTATTTTGGATCAGATGAGACGTCTTTGAAAAAAAACAACTTTCCTATGTATTTATTTATTTATTAAATTGTTTAAATCATAACTGTGTGTATTGAGGTCAGCGCTGATGATGAAGATGATGATGATGATGATGATGATGAAGGTGCAGCGGTGCCCTCTGTCGGTCACAGCGCTTGCGGCTGCAGAAGCTCCGCCTCAGAGACTCATCCGCTCCGGTGAATCAGATTCTCGCTCAGAGAGTCGTAGCGCTGCATCAGATCTGAACTGTTCGATCCGCGGTCAGATCGGTGGATGCGAGAGCGGAGCGGCTGAAGTGATGATGGCGGCAGCGCTGGAGAGAGGAGGGCTTCGGGCCGCCTTCCTGAACCCGGGCAGCGGCGGCGGCGGCGGTGGAGCGACTCCCACAGCGGCGGCAGCGGCGGCGGCAGGCGGAGCGGCGTTTTCGGCGTCCGGAGCGGTGCTGTGGGGCTCCGCGGGCTCCGGATCCATGCCCGTCCCCATGAACCTCTTCGCCACTTGGGAGATCGACCGCTCCTCTCCGAGCTGCGTGCCCCGGTACGAGTGTGTGTGTGTGTGTGTGTGTGTGTGTGAGAGCTGTCAGTGCTGGTGTTTGTGTTTATCTTCATGTTTATTTGTTTGTTTACTGCACCTCTGATGGTCGCAGTTACTGATGTGAGTCAAGTTTGACAGTGACATCAAACTCATGTTTTGCCATGTTGTTGTTTTCCTTACACTGATTTTCAGCATCAGTACAGTGTACAGAGAATTACTATGGTACTGAAAGTGTGGTAGTGTAGTGTTTACATGGTTTCCCAGTGTAGCCTACTTTAAAAAGATTGTTCACACAAAATCATCATTCTTCTGTGGAACACAAAAGATATTTTGAAACTAAACAGGACTGAGTTTCGTTCTAGGGAATTTTTAAGGAAATTCTTTTGCATTCCACAGAAGAATGAAAGAAATAGTGAAACCGCAACAGAGAAAGGTGTTTAACGTTTGTGTGCATTAGTCTTGTTATTGTGGAAGTGTCCTTATCTACGATCAGCTTTGCACAACTGTATTTTTTATTAGAATCACCATCGAACACTTCACACTCCTGCTGCACTGACAGGACTTCCTCTGTTTATGTGAAAAGACTTGAACGGTTTCTCCATCATTGGGTTGTTTTGGATATTGGATGTGTGTCTTTATGTGTGTAGAAGTGAATCACAGCAGCCGAGCGTCGGTGTTTCTGTTTCAGCATCACTGAATTCCAGTTCTCGTGTTTTCCGTTTCTGTATCCGAGCTCTCGCTCTCACTTTGGGGAATTCCAGAACGCTTTCACACCCCGTCACAATGTGTTTTTCTGGGAAGTCAGTGGACATTGATGTTCCTTCACCCTGATGTCATTCTTCACATGGAGTTTCTCAAGATGATGAAGCGCAGCGACGTGTGTGTGTGTGTGTGTGTGCTGTACTGTGCTACAAACACATTTCCTGTGATGGATCTATCCGTCACTCTTTGTGTGTTTGTGTTTCTTTTTTTAAAATTTCACTTGGCCGAGATCTTGAGAGAAACACGTGCCCGTCTGCTCTGGAGGCTTCGGTGCGTTTTAGTTTTTCGGGTTGCTGCTGAGGTCAGGAAAACACTGGGAATGATGGATTATAATGCAGAAACTCTTGACCAATGACATCAGGCAGCACTTTTAGTGGTTTCGTGACAACATTGTGATCAGGACTCCAGATGTGAGGTGTGTGTGTTCAGTGCACGCAGTGGCGGTGTTGCAGATGTATGGTATTTCTGTAGGTCTCCAGTGGAGTTATGGTGATGTGTGGCGTATGCAGTGCCAGGCTGCAGAAGTGTGGCATATGTAGGCGTCTAATGCATGCAGTGCTGCAGATGTGAGTTGTTGTGTGTGCGTCCAGTTCAGGGCTGCAGGTGTGGGACCGGCCTCCTCTCACGAGCGGCTCCATTAATCAGCTCTGACCCAGATGTGTCCCAGCACTCGTCTCATCGCTCTCTCGGCCGCTACGGCAGCAGAAGATTAAGCCCAGTGAGGGCTTCTCTGTGTGCTTCATGTGTGTGTGCATGCATCTGTGTGTGTGCATGTGTGTGCATGGCGTAAATGTGTATGTGTATGTGTGTGTGTGTGTGTGTGTGCATGCATGCTCGTGCATTGGAGTGCATGCATGCATGTGTTTCAGTGTGTGCAATACGTGTGTGTGCGCGCATAAGTGTATGTTTGTGTGTGTGTGCATGCATGTGTGTGTGTTATGTGTGCGTGTGTATGTTTTTGTGTGTGTGTGCATGCATGCATTCATGCATGTGTGTCCGTGTGTGTGTGTGTGTGTGTGTGTGTGTGTTTAGTCGAGGTGTGATGGTTCAGAAAAGTCGCCTCAGCATTTAGGTGACATCACTGACGTCCCATCATCCAATGGGAGAGCAGCTAGTGAGTATAGTCACATGACAACATTGCATGATTGTCAAACCACTCTGACTCTGATATTTTGTTTTTGTGGTTTTCCAGATATAACTAATAGTTTAATCCAAACCTGCCTCTGGCTATTTTTAATAGAAGATTATGTCTACTGTTATGACTTGCTTTCTCCCTTGATTAAGCTCAGGAAGGTTAATACCACATTTTTCATTTTAAGCCCCAGAAAATAATTCTGAAATGTAAAACATGTTCAGGGTAGAAGAGTTTTTATGCGTTTTGAATAAATGAATAGATGTGCACCCGAACCATCACCGACCCATTTACAGTAACGGGTTATTATCCGGTCAGAATGATCCGTTCATGATGTGAGATGATTGTGTGTATTTAATATTTCAGAATGAGTCTGAATGTGGGTCAGTGTGTGACTCACACACGCAGGGAATCAGTAGAAGAACACGAGTCAAGCCGGATAAATGAAGATTCAGACTCATGAGGATGTTATGAAGCGTTCAGACAGTGTTTTGGTTTTCTGTGTGTGTGTGTGTGTGTGTTTACTTGTTTTTGCTAAACAAACGTGTGTGTGTGTGTGAGAGTGTGTGTGTGCACCTGGTATTTATCACGTTATGGGACCAAATGTCCCCACAAGGATAGTAATACCAGTAAATTTTGACCTTGTGGGGACATTTGTGAGGTCCCCATGAGGAAACAGGCTTATAAATCATGCAGAATGAGTTTTTTTGAGAAAGTAAAAGTGTGCACAGTCTCCTGTGAGGGCTAGGTTTAGGTGTAGGGTAGGTGTAGGGCGATAGAAAATAGGGTTTGTACAGTATAAAAACCATTACGCCTATGGAATGTTCCCATAAAACATGTAAACACAACGGTGTGTGTGGAGTGTGTGTGTGTGTGTGTGTGTGTGTGTCCTCAGCCACAGGCCTTGATCATCACTGTCTTTGATAATGCATGTTCAGTCTGTGAAAGTGTTTGTGCTGGTATTTGCGTCCTGTATTTTGATCTAAACCAGAGGAGCATCTACAGTAATATAAGTTTTTATTTATCAGCTAAATATATTTGGATTCCAGTTAAAGTCAGACGCTGAATCTGAGATCTGAGCTTCAGCTCTTTGTTCTTTTTCATTTTTATTCTCAGGGTTTTCTTGCTGTCGGTCTGATGAATTGATTTCCGTATTCTAGGACCGGCTGATTAATCAAATCATATTTTTAGTTACAGTTTTGGCTTTCAGTGACTGTAAAAACAAGATAATTGAGATAAATTGTTTGTTTCAATATGATGCTCTGTATATGTGACCCTGGACCACAAAACCAAACATAAGGGTCAATTTTTAAGCTTTCCATTGATGTGTGGTTTGTTAGGATAGGATAATATTTGGTCGAGATACAACTATTTGAAAATCTGAAATCTGAGGGTGCAAAAAATCAAAATATTGATAAAATCACCTTTAAAGTTGTCCAAATGAAGTTCCTAGCAATGCATATTACTAAACAGAAGTTAAGTTTTGATAAATTTATGGTATGAAATTTACAAAATATCTTCATGGAACATGATCTTTACTTAATATCCTAATGATTTTTGGAATAAAAGAAAAATCAATACTTTTGACCCATACAATGTATTGTTGACTATTGCTACAAATATACCCGTGATACTTAAGACTCGTTTTGTGCTCCAGGTTCACATATATATATATATATATATATCAAATAATTGTGATTGTGTTTTTGCATTAGTGATTGATAACAGTTACAATGTAATGTAATTTCAGTCTATATCACATTCAGTTCATTCATTTCAGGGCAGTGATGAAGCTGATGTTCAGATCTCATGAATGCTGTTTTGTTGTCTCTGTGTGTGTGTGTGTGCTGATGATGGGTCGAGTGAGTTTCTGCTCCGTGTGTTGAGTTCAGATCCCGTCGGGTCTCCTGCAGCTGCTGCAGGTCATGAGGACACATGCATGTGTAAGTGATCCGTCTCGTGTGGTTTCCAGCGGGAAGCCCCTCATAACACTCATTTGCAGTAGATCAGACACAGCGCTTGTGTGAATCTGTGGTACTTAAAGACATTCAGGATCTCGTTTACCGTCAATACTGCGGCTCCTTCACACACTCTTATAGCCGAATTCAGTGTTCAGATAATGTTCATCATATTCTCTCACAACACGTGTTTATCAGACGTGTGTTTAATGTGTGAGTGAGAACACATCTGTGTGAGAACAGTGATGGAGTGCTGTGTGATTCTTATGGCAATTCATCATTCTGAATATATAAACACACCGAGGAAACACACATGCATTAGTATCACGCTCTATACTGTATAAATGTTGCATACGTTCTGGAATTACACTTCTTTTCTTCAGGGTCGTTAAAAACAGCTGAAGTCCTTCTTGAATCAACTGAGGTGGAAATAAAAAATGTTCACTCAATTCATGCAGGAAGAGAATACAGTTTACATACACACACACACACACACTCTATTTCTCATATACACACACACTCTGACCCTACACATTTCTCTTCCTCTCAGTCTGAGCAGGCATAAAGAGTTATTTATTATGATTGTTGTTATTTAATTAATTTAGTAATAATTACACTCAGATTACAGCCCATAATTTCCCTGGAAAGGACATCTTTGGCCATATGAAATCAAATGTTTAACATTACGTTGTGGATCATTGATCTCTGTTTGTTGACGGACTAATGATGGTTTGACTCAAATAGAGAGATGTATTTCTGTATTTGATGCTGTAATTCATTGTATGTTCAAAAACACTGTTCAAAAGCAATATAGTTGTGCTTTACAAACATTTCAAACAAAACATAAATGTACTACATTACGGTTTCATCACGTCCACGTAGACATGTTCAGCTACACAAAGTTAAAGGAGAAGTTCACTTCCAGAACAAAAATGTACAGATAATGTACTTATCCCGTTTTGTAGAAATTATGAAATTATGTTTTTTAAGGAAAACATTTCAGGATTTCTCTCCATATAGTGGATTTCAATGGTGTCTGTGAATTTGAAAATCCAAAATGCGGCTTCAAAGGCTCTAAATGATCCCAGCCGAGGAAGAAGAGTCTTATCTAGTGAAACGATCTGTCATTTTCTAAAAAAAATTACAATTTATATACTGTTAAACTCAGATGCTCATCTTGTCTAGCTCTGCATGAACTCTGTGTATTCTGGAGATCTGAGGTTTTTTGACATACCCTCACTGTATTGAACTAGAACACAGAGTTCACACAGAGACAAGACGAGCATTTGATGTTAAAAAAATAAATATATTTAAAATTGTGTTTTAGAAAATAACTGATTGTTTCGCTAGATAAGACTCTTCTTCCTCGTCAGGGATCGTTCAGAACAATTTGAAGCTGCATTTAAACTACAATTTTGGAAGTTCAAACTCACAGTCACCATTGAAGTCCATTACATGGAGAAAAATCCTGAAATGTTTTCCTCAAAAACCATAATTTCTTTACGACTGAAGAAAGAAAGACATGAACATCTTGGATGACAAGGGGGTGAGTACATGATCTGTACATTTTTGTTCTGGAAGTGGACTAATCCTTTAAATTTAATATTAAGATATATTTTGAGTGGACTAAAAATAGTTGTTTAAATTTAAATGGTTTAGTCTCAAATGAGTTAACTGACTGTGACCTGTTGGGTTTTCAGTGTATAATGAGCTGCTTGTGTTTGTTCGTCTAATCAGACGCTCTAAAACCTCGTCTGCTGTAAACAAACCCGCCGTAAGCTGCTTGTAACCTTGTAACACTAAAGCCGCCGTTAATCAGCTGTTTATCGTCATGTCAGTGACACTGAAGACCTGTTCACACCGATGACGATGAGTAGAACCATAAAAACACACCTGTAACATTATAACAAAACTATAACAATCATGACACAGAGGAAGGACAGCGCTCCAAACACTTTCAGAGCGATTCTATTTTCCAGCTGTTGAATGATAAAAACACTGACGGCTAATTAGAATCAACATGATTTAAAAAAACTCAAGCATTTGAAGTGACAGATGGCAAGACGTCTCAGAATAAACACTGGTTTGCATGCTCATATAGTTGCAGTTCTCATTCCTGACGTCAAACGGCCTTGACTCTACATTTTTCCCAAGGTATAAATGAAACAAAGATTATTAGACATGATTCCAGTTTTTCTACTTCAGGATTTCACATTTTATTCAATGTGTCGCTCTTTGTGATTAATTGTGAATTTTCCTAGTAATTATGTCCGATTGTTTTTGGCGTCTGATGGTGTTTCTGCTGGTTTCTTGTTGAGTTTGTCTGCAGTGATCCAGCAGTTTTCCGTCGGATCTTCGGCTTCAGGAATCAAACGGTCGTGTTTTTTCTCTGGATGTTCCTGAGTGTTTATGGGATCCTGTCGGAAGAGTTTGGACGTCCTCGTGCAGGGAGGAGCCGCTCGGGATGAGAGCAGAAACAATCTCTCTCTCTCTCTCTCTCTCTCTCTGTTTCTTTCTTTCCTCTCTCTCTCTCTCTTCTCTTCCTCTCTGCACTCAGGCATTTCCTGTGCGCGGTTTGCCAGCAGCTACAGGCCATTTATTTCAAGGACGAGCAGCTTTCGGCCTGCTGCGCTCGCAGGCGTCCGGATCTCACGAGCCGCGCTTTCTCCAGGCGCGCAGTGACGTCCGATTCGCACGCAGATCTCGGTCGAAGCCGGCGAACGGGACGGTTTTAAGGGCCGTGTCCTTGGGAGAACATCTGCAGATCATGTGTGATGAAGAGTGATGATCTTTGGCTTGTTTTATCGACTCTTCTGCTGTTTCTCTGAATGAAACGAGCAGTTTCTTCTCGCTGAGCTTTGACTTTCTCTCCTTGTATCGATCGTTTTGCGTCCAGCTTTTTCTCTTTCTGTCTGTTTTCTCTATCGGAGTGAGGCAGAAATCTCCTGACTAAGTGTTTTAGCACAGAAACACTTTCTTCTTTCTTGAAAATGAATAAACAAAACGTTCTTTTCACTCAGTTGCGCTTAGTAGAAACGAGTTGTATAAACTCAATAACTCGTTATATTATGCAGAATCAGAATTGTTTTAATGAAATAGTTGAACGGTAACTCATCAGGATTTACACTGTACGTTCAGTAGTTGTATTGGGTAGTGTGTGAGTAAATGTCTCTTCTGTTTCTCTCTTTAGTGTTACAGGATGGTTTTAGAGGCGTAACGTCTCAGAAACATCTCTGTCCATTAAGAGCATGTTCATTCTTCAGTGCTTCACTTTAGGCTGTAAATCCACTTCCTGACAGACAAAGAGGCGGCCGGTAGTGGACGTTTGGTCTTTGTGTTTGTCTGCTGGAGGCTTCGCTCAGGACCGGCTCGGATCCGCTCACGTGTCGGGATCGCTCCGCTGCGTTATTCACGCTCTCTGAAACACGAAAACCCGTCTGACGCATCCATGCACTCTTCTTTTCTAAACTTCTGTTGAGTATTCCCATCATTTTTGTTCAGGAAAGAAGCTACAGTTTATTTATAGTGACTCATGCTGTCATAATATGGGCTCTGTTGTCACAGTTATTTAATGGCTTTTAATGTAACTTTTAACATTTGCTAGGTCACTTTTTCAAGGAGCACAACATCAGTCTGTGTGGGATAAACTGTGGATCATTTATCATTGTTTTGGCACAAAATGCTTTTATTGACAACATCTGCCAAATTACATGAATTCTTTTATCACTTTGACACAAACACCACCAAAACTTTATGTACTATACAAGACAATTTGCACATGTTTACATACTGTTTTCAGAACTTAGCACATTATAAAAATGAATAAGACAGAAATTTCTACAGTAATATTATTATTATTATATAGAAAAATATTCTGAATGTAAACAAATCAAATAGTATCAAAGCATGTAGCTGAACATCTTCACAAGTGTTACAGCGTTTCATTACCGTTTGTACAAAAGGGGAAAACATAGGAATAATTTTGTACTGTAATGTAAACATGGAGCATGTAACACACTGCAGTCGATTATAAACAGTAGAGAGCATCATTCTTGTTTTATAAAGAAATTTTACAGAAGAAAAACATAAAACATAAAAACATATTTGTTATTGAAATAAAAAAAATGTATACGTTAAAAAGTAATAAAAATAAGCACAATTAGTCAAACTTCAAATTAAAAGCTAAAATTTATGTGAAAACAGAAAATGTAAAAGTAAAACTGATTAAAAAATCTGAATAAAAACTATAATAGGTACCACTGTAACACTGATTATGACAAACAACAAACCCCAGAACAAATCATGAAAGGCAGAAACGTTAAAGGTCACACCCAGAAATACTGAACCCTTTTTTAGCCAACTCTAATGAAAGAATGAGTGTATATAAAACACTGGAGTTGTGACTGACATTATCATTATCGTGTGTTTGTGATTGTGGTTCTGATCTGATTTTAATACTAACAGCCTGTGATGTGGATTTGAGTGTCTGGGATTGTAGGACACGGAATATAAATCCTGTGTGTGTCTCATGTGGGATAATACCAGTGTGTGTGTGTGTGTGTGTGTGTGTATTTTCTGTCATCGTCCAGGATCAGACGCTCTAAAACGCAATCACCGGCTGAGTGTTTGTGTGTGTGTGTGTGTTTGTGTGTTGTGATGTCAGTGACGCAGGATTGATTCAGCAGATTCATTCAGAGAATTAAACCTCTGTTTGTGACTCCACCATCTGCTGCCGAGTGAAAAGATCCTGAAAAACATATTTACTTTATTCTTCTATTTTATATTAGTATTTTATTTGTATTATTTAATTTTAATTTACTTTTATTTTATATTAATTGACATTTATTTTATTATTTTGCCTCATTTTATGATTTTATTTTAATTGACTTTTTAATTCTTTTACTTTTTATGATTTTATTTAATTCAAATGTACTTTTTCATTTAACAATTTTCATTTTTGTAATGTTATTATTTTACTTCATTTTATGGTTTTATTCAATTTTTATTTACTTTTTTCTTCAGTTTTCATATTCATCTTTGTTCATACATTATACATGATTCTGCTGCAGTGCTGCACAAAAGCCCCAAACTCAACTTTTTTTGTCCTCTCGTATGGTCAGTTTTTCCATGCGCAGCTTCTCACGCGTCCTGAATATGTTTGTTTTTTTCACGCATCTTGTGATTTCTCCCATCATGCTCTCTGGCAGCCGTGAGTTCTTAAATATTCACGAGAAGCTTTTAAACAAGCAGCCGCTTTAGCAGTGTTCAATAATGCAGGAGAAGAGAGCAGACGATAATGGAGCGAAACAAGAACGACGTGTGACGCTGTGGCCGAGAGACAGAGAGAAAGACTGGGACAGAGAGAGAGAGAGAGACGGGTTCCCGCTCAGCTGTCTGTGAATAGAAACACGCTGCAGGTCACTGAGTGTTTGTACCACACGCATGTAGAGCGTCTGCATGAATGGAGCTGTTTCTGCCCGTCTGTCTCTCTCTCTCTAGTCTGTCTGTTTCTCGTGGTGTTTGAGTGTGTTTTTGTTCAGCTAGTGTTCGTTAGATACACACTTTAATGCTCTGATGTCAAACAGGTTAATGAGGAACATCTGTGGATCTACAGCTGGAGATCTGAGATCATGGCAGTGTGAGGAGGAATGTGTGTGATATCAGTGCTATCACTCCTCCAGCTCCACCGCATTTACACGCGTGTTGTCTGTGTGACGTTGGTCCTGTAGAGCATCATCTGCTGCCGCTCCACTGCTGGACTTCCTGTGGACAGGAAGTCACATGATCTCTGGGTCATAATCAACCCTTTGCAAAAACCTGCCCCCTTAGTTACTGTTGCTATGTCCGACACAACATGTTATCACGCAGTGAAAAATACATCGCAAAGCGAAGCAGAAACTGATAACACCGACAGACAAGACAGAGCAGGTATGAAACTAAGCCTCAGCTTTTTTAATAAATTCAAACAATAAATGGTGTTTTGTGGCTCTTTGATGTGTGGTGACAGATCACTGTAGCGCCTCAGTTCATCCCATCATCTCTTCCTCTGTAGAGTTATAAGTTAGGGACATGTCATAACTTCTCGACTAAATTCTACACCCTTGAAAATCATAACAAGCGATGTCCGACTTTAAAAACTAGTTTCCTGCTAGATAAAAATCACATACTGAAAGAAAAATCTGGCTCTAAACCTCTCTTCTTTATTCAGTGTTGATCTAGACAAGTACATGGAAACTATACAAAGTTCTGTTCATCCTAAAGCAGTGAAACTGTATCTCCATATTCATCCTATGTGTCCTCTTAATGTGGAAATTTATTAGGGTTTTTATTGTTAACCTGGCAACACATCCCTTACTCTAAAACACACACACAAATGGTTACTATAGTTAAAGCATGGTAACCACGAATGAATCCCAGTTTTGTTACACCAACCATCGTTTAACCATGTTATTTACAGTAAAACTGTGATTATAAAAAAACATGGTTTATGACACTTTTAAGACCTGTAAGACATGGTTAGTTTTCTTAAGGGATTTGTATTTGTGTATACTTTCTTTTTTATATGTGTTTTGTTTTCTTTCCGCGATCCACGGCTCTGAAGTTTGGATCTAAATCAAAAGGTTCATAAACCCGCGCCAAAGTTTCGATCTGAATCAAATGATTCGCGATCCGCGGCTCCGAAGTTCCGATCTAAATCGAATGATTCGCGATCCGCGGCTCGGAATCTGTTCGATTCGATCTGAATCAAATGATTAGCGATCGACTCGATCATCGAATGATTACGATCCAGCTCAGTTCCGATCTGAATAAAATTATTCCGATCTGTGGTCAAGTTCCGATCTGAATCAAATGATTCGCGATCAGCGGCTCAAGTTCGATTAGAATCGAATGATTAGCGATCCGAAGTTCCGATCTGAATCGAATGATTCGCGATGCTGCGTCTCGAAGTTCGATCTGAATAAAATTATTCCCGATCTGTGGTCGAAGTTCGATCAGAATCAAATGATTAGCGATCCAGCTCAAGTTCGATCAGAATCAAATGATTAGCGATTCAGGGCTCGAAGTTCGATCTAAATCAAATGATTCGCGATCCGCCGGTTCGATCAGAATCAAATGATTCGCGATCCAAGGGCTCGGTTCGATCTGAATAAAATTATTCCGATCTGTGGTCAAGTTCGATCTGAATCAAATGATTCCGATCCGGCTCGAAGTTTGATTAGATCGAATGATTCGCGATCCCGAGTTCCGATCTGAATCGAATGATTAGCGCTGCGCTCAAGTTCGATCTGAATAAAATTATTCCCGATCTGTGGCTCGAAGTTCGATCAGAATCAAATGATTAGCGATCCGCGAAGTTCGATCAGAATCAAATGATTAGCGATTCGCGGCTCAGTTCGATCTAAATCAAATGATTCACATTCGAAGTTCGATCAGAATCAAATGATTCGCGATTACTCCAGTTCGATCTAAATCAAATGATTCGCGATCCGGCTCCGATCTAAATGTCGAATGATTACGCGATGCGCGTCTCCGAAGTTCGATCTGAATAAAATGATTCGCGATCCGCGGCTCCGAAGTTCCGATCAGAATCAAATGATTCGCGATCCGCGGCTCCGAAGTTCCGATCAGAATCGAATGATTCGCGATCCGCGGCTCCAATTCGCAATACGCGGTCCAGTTGGAGCACAAATCATGATTCAGTGAATCATTTTGCGACACAATGGTTAAACTGATTTAGAGTTTTGAAAAGCTCCGTTTTACCCATCACTATATACAAGTTTTTAAAGGTCCCAGATGCCGCGCACTCGGTGATGTCATATGCCAATCGGTCTGCGCATTGCGAATCATCTCGAGCAAGCATATATATATATATATAATATTTTGGATCTGGTGTTTGCTAGTGAGTTACTTGAACTGAATTAATCGGAGCAGTTCCAGCGTAAATGACTTATTCAGTTAATTCATTTTGTCTGTTCCTCATGTTTACACGACACTGTCAGTACTACTACTGGCTTGGCTTAGCATGCTAGTTTTAAAACATTAACTGAAATAAGTGAAAAAGTATGATGTTTACAAATAAAAATATACGTACTTCCATTCCAAATATAACATCCAACACAAATCTACTCTATATTGAGGTGTGGTAACCGGTTTACTGCTAACTAGTCAAACACTCCATTAATATGACGAGCTGCAGCTCAGATATACAGTCATAAGTATTTGAGAAATGATTGTTGTGTCTGATTGTCTATATAGAGTTATAGTCGATGTAAAAAGAGCGAATGGGAGAAGCAGATGAACACAAAACAGCAGAACAACATAAAGTTAAAGAGGCTAAACGTTATTCAGCTGAACTGTGCTCGTATGTTGGAAACACTAAGGTTCTTATATGTTCTTACTTTACACATGTATTAAATTATGCGTCTTTGAAAGCGTACTGTTAATTCTAAAGCCTTGGAATTTGAAAGTGGATACTTTGTTTTTGTCTGATAATCGCTACTGTCAGCTCAGCACTGATGATGATGAAGATGAAGAAGATGTGGTTTGAGTGAAGCAGTGACTCAGATCTTCTTTTCTCTGTCAGAGACTGAAGCAGCAGCAGAAAGTGGGTCAGAGAGACAGACAGATGTTGACATCTCTGGAAATGGTTTTGTGTGGAATGAGCTCTGGGTGGAGAGACGGATTCCTCCTGTGTGTGTGTGTGTGTGTGTGTGTTCAGTAACTCAGAGCAGCTGTGATGCAGGAAGAGGAAATGCCTGAGAGTCTCATTTCACCAGCGCTGGATCTCATCACAGAAACACACTGAACGCACCCATCACACACATTACACACACACACACACACACACACACAGACTTGACTTCTCTCATGTAAAACTCCATGACTGTGATTTTACACTGGTACAGTGATGGTAAAACATGGTATAGTACTGAATCTCATTGTGATATTGACCTGTTTGAGTTGAGTATGAGAGACAGATCACTGATTCACTGCCTGTCAAAGAGTGAATTGAGAAACTACAGAACTGAAATATAAATAGTGCACAGAGTAAACGAGTGTTTGTCTGTCTCAGGTTGTGCAGTCTGACGTTGAAGAGGCTGATCGTGTTGAAGGAGCTGGATAAGGATTTGAACTCGGTGCTCATCGCTGTGAAGATTCAGGTGAGACTCCTGAGGTCCGTCGCGTGTTCAGTGTTGGGGGTAACGCATCGCAAGTAACGCGAGTTACTGTATTCTAGACTAAATGTGAACAGGCGTTAATTCATCTCACTCAGAAAAAACTGATTCAGTATTCCTCAAAATGAATTAAAACAGTAAAAATGCAAACTCAGAATATGACATAAACAATATGTTAAATAACACAACCTTTTTGTATTTAATCCCATTTTATTAACCAGTGTCTTTGTTGCTGACCTTTAAAGATCCAGTTCAATCATACTAATAAGAAAAATGACTTTAAATAAACTAACATTTGTGCTTCATTGTTTTTTTTATTGCTGAACAGTGTTGAACCTTCTTCTCCTGTGTTCTACTGAACAGACATGAATTTACTTTTCCTTCAGCCTGAGGCTGATTCATTTCACTTTTTGGTGTGAAAGGCCTTTTACAATTGCTAAAAATAGAACTTTTTATATTAAAAACAAACAAGCAAGCCCAGCCCAGATGTACTCGAATGTAACTCAAAAGTAGCATAATGCTTTACTTTTCTATATGAAATTACTAAGTAATGTAATTAGATACTTTTTTAGGGAGTATTGCAATATTGTAATGCATTATGTTTAAAAGTAACTTTCCCTAACACTGCATGTTCACCGCTAGAGCCTCAGAAACATCTTCATATAAACCACTGAATGACTCAAATGGAAATATGATACTTCTGTTGTTATAAAAATCAGTAAAACCGTGCTTACTGTGTCAGTTTAATGTTGTGTATCTTTATTTTACTGTCTTTTAGACCGTTAATGAACATCATATTAATGTAACTGCATTCAAATAATTTAAAGACAACCATATAGAAGAACACGGTGAATGTTTAATATGATGATATGTATATTATCGTACATTTACGTGTGTGTGCGCAGGGCTCCAAACGAGTGTTGCGATCAAACGAGTACATCCTTCCTCCCAGTGGCCTGATAGAGACGGAGCTAGAGCTCACCTTCTCTCTGCAGGTACGGCGTGACGTCTGACGCTACAAATCAACTCCAGTCAAAATGACTCTGATTCAGTGAATGAGTGAATGATTCATCAGTGATGTTATTCTGCAGAAAAACCCACAAATTCCCCATTAATGACAGTTCTGCCATCAGTTGCTCTCCCACATGTCATTCACACTTTTATGACTGTCGTTCTTCAGTTGAACACAAAAGAAGATATTTTGAGAAATGCCTCTGTTTTGTCCATACATGGAAAGTCAGACGGGTCCAGTGTTGTTTGTTTCTAAACGTTCTTTTACAAGTCACAAGGTTTGAAGTAAACAGACTGATCATTTCAGGGTGAACTGTTGCTGTAAATGTCATTTATTCCTGCATCATTGTGTTTGTAAAAGCAGCAGAGACGCAGCCGTAATGTCTGATGTTCCTCTGACGTGTTTCTGTCGTGTCATGACAGTATCCTCACTTCCTGAAGAGAGACGCCAACCGCCTGCAGATAATGCTACAGAGAAGAAAACGCTACAAGAACAGAACCATTCTGGGCTACAAGACGCTGGCGGTGGGAGTCATCAACATGGCAGAGGTAAAAGATGTTCAATCCCGTTCACACCAAAAACAATAATCATAACGATAACTATATTAGCATTCACACCAGCGAACGATAATATTCTGTTCGTTAAAAGTGTGCTGCAGTTTTGTCATCTGTTTTTATCGCATGAAATAAATGGTTTTGTGAGCGGTCGGTACGACAGACCTTCTGTCTTCAGTCTCACACTTGCACTGCTGATTCCAGTGCTTTCATTTTGCTTTTATCCAAATGCTTCAATCTGAAGTCAATAAACAAGACCTTCTTGTCTTGAAACATGTTGTTTAGATTCACATCTTTAGTAAGTGAGTTAATATTCTATGAACGAGAGTGAGCTATTGCAGTATAACGCTAATACAAACACATTTTTGAAAGATGCGAAATATCATTTGTTACTTATCCATAAAAAAAGTATAATTTTTATTAGGGCTGTCAAACGATTAGTTGTGATTAATCGCATACAAAATAAAAGTTTGAGTTTGTCTAATATATTTGTGTGTACTGTGTGTAATTATCATGTATATATAAATACACACAAATTACTGTATACATTTAAGAGAAATATGTTATTTGTGTACAAAATATATTTATTTTATATAATATAAATTCTATGAAAATTATAATAAATACACATACTTGTAAATATTTCTTAAATATATACATGTATGTGATGTATTTATATACACATAAAAATTACACACAGTACACACACGCATATTAGGCAAACTCAAACTTTTATTTTGTATGTGATTAATCATACTAATCGTAACTAATCGTTTGACAGCCCTAATTTTTATTCTATATTGCACACACCTGTCTATATTTCTGTGTCTATGCCTGTCTATATTTGTCTACACTGCACACACCTGAATTTGATTCCTGTGCATTTATAAAAGGGCGTTTATGTAATACAGCTCCTGATGTCTTCGTAAAGTAACAGCTGACGTCCGTCCCACTGCAGGACACACACACACACACACACACATACACTCAACGTTACAGCTTTCAGCACATCACTGTCAGCACTAGGACTAGTGATGACTGACCGATTAAACAGCACTAACAAGCCATTTTCTTGTTATTTTATGTATATATTTTTAACCCTTGTGCAACCTTTTGGACATTTTTGTCCTTTTCAGTCTTGTTTTTTGTGATCATTTCACCTGTGTTGCAAAAGTGTAGCACTCAGCACCTTTTGGACAAAAATGTCCCTATTGAAACCCATTTAAACTGCTATTTTTAATCGCCGTGCCGTTCAACTGTTAAGTTATGCAATTTTTGTTAGGAGGCTTTCATTCTGTTGGCAAGGCATTAAAATTTAATAAAAAATTTACTAGATGGTGCCATTTTTTTTTTTCTTGTAATAATTGAGAGGGAAAAAACTCTACTGAAAATCACAAATTCAACCCCTACTGATGGCCCCTAATGGAGAAAATTTGACACTGCGCCCAGACAAAATCTTACTGAAAGCTCGTTTTTTGAGATATCAACCACAAATTTGGAACACAGCTTGTTTAGATTTATGGCTTTGATTTTCTAGCAGGTTTAGAGTTCAACATGTTTCATAAAATATATATATTTTATATCAAATATAAAATATGCTTTATATTAAAGCATTTTCATAAACTCTGTAACTTTTTTTTTTAAATTTCACTTTTTAAACTTTTTCTACTTCATCAGTAATCTGCCATGGGTTTTCTTTAAAATGAGACTGAACTTAAGTGTGTGCTCCCATGCTTCAAATTTTTATGACACTTTTTTTTTTGACATGGACATTTTTGTCCACTATGGACCTCTGTTTAACTTTTTTTTACTGGTGCGCAAGGGTTCAGTGGTCAAATCGGATGTGAATGAAGCTGATGTGAGGTGTTGGTAGTTCAGTGACTGACAGCAGGTGCGTTTGATCAGGTGCTGCAGCATCCCACAGACGGCGGACAGATTCTGGGTCTCCATAGCAACATGAAGGACGCGCCGGCACGCGTGGCTGAGATTTGCGTGTTCTCGCTGTCCAGTCAACCCATCGACCACGAGTACAGCAGCGGACAGACAGGAGCCAAGACCAAAGCCTCGGGTACAGACACACACACACACACACACACACACACATGTTGTGTTTCCATGTTTTATGGGGACATTCCATAGACGTAATGGTTTTTATACTGTACAAACCCTATTTTCTATCGTCCTACACCTAAACCTAGCCCTCACAGGAGACTGTGCACACTTTTACTTTCTCAAAAAAACTCATTGTGCATGATTTATAAGCCTGTTTCCTCATGGGGACCTCACAAATGTCCCCACAAGGTCAAAATTTACTGGTATTACTATCCTTGTGGGGACATTTGGTCCCCATAACGTGATGAATACCAGGTGCACACACACACACACACACACACACACGCCTGTGATGTGCTGATCAGTTCATCTGTTGCTCTATTAATATCACACGACGTCAGACGTTCAGGTCAGAACACGGTGTTCATCGCTCTGCCGCGTTACATCACTGAGGGTTGAGTTACAGGTGTGTGACCTTTGACCTCTGTCTGTGTGTGTGTGTCTCAGATCGGTCTCCTGACATGGATAATTACTCAGAGGATGACGATGACAGTTATTCATCAGAGCAGGAGGGCAGTGATGATGCAGGACACGCACAGGTCACAAACAGATTTGACAGACAGATTTGTTGTGTATTTGTAATCATATTTGGCAGTAAATCTCATTCTGATTCTGATTTATACTTCCTGTAGGATTTGTACGATGAAGATGATGACATACGAAAGCCAAAAAAACCCAGACGGAAAATGATCCGATCGGTCTCAATGACACGAGTGAGGAGCGATGTCTGTCTGTCTGTCTGTAGGGCAATAGTGCAGAAGAGGAAGTTCATTCATTCATTAATCCATGTTTATTTGTGTGTAACTCTCCTGATGTTCACAGCAACCCAACTTCAAGCAGAAGTTTGTGGCCTTACTGAAGAGATTCAAAGTCACAGATGAGGTGAGTCCGTCTGTCGTCCATCTGCTCTTTCAGCAGGTTTCACACCGGCGTGTTTGCTGTGATCTGAATCTGAGTGTGATTGTTCCAGCGTCTGTGCTCATCTTGCATCACATATTGATTTACATGTGCATGACATGCATTCAAAGAAAACTTCAGCACATGGAGAACCGGAGAAAGCCTTCACAAGTTACAGCAAGCAGAACTGCCTGTATTGTCTTCATGACATTTAAAAATAAGGCTGACAAAGATCTTTTTGGAAGATATTTAGTAAATATTCAGTCTCCTCCACTAACCAGTTTGTGAGATGTAAATAAACATATGCACACTGGTAAGAAATAAAACCTTTGTGAAGATACACATCACAGCACTGCACGTGTGCACGAGGAATATTTGAATCTGACTGAGAAAGTAGTCTGATTCAAGCGTTTACATGCACCTCAATAACCTGTTAGCAATCAGACTCAAAGCCTTCATGTAAACATGTAAGGAAAAGCAAAGCGTGTAAATGCACAAATCAGACTACTTTCTTAGTCGGATTCAGATATTCCTGTCTGGTGGTTTTCTGTCTGTCTGATGTGATGATGATGTGTTCAGGTTCTGGACTCAGACCCGGTGGATCAGACGCAGGAGGTGGAGGAGGATCTGGACCTGCTGTATGACAGTCTGGAGGTTTTTAATCAGAGCGACAGCGGCCCGGAGCTGGAGGACAACGAGAGCGTCCTGAGCACCCCGAAACCCAAACTCAAGTATGAGAGTCCTGACATTCGATGTTCTGAGTTTGATCTGCTTCATTTATGTTGTTAATTGTTCAAAGAATCAGCTGTATGATTAAAAGTCAGCAGGTGAACATGAGATGTGTGTGAATCAGTTGCACTCTAGCTGAATGTGTGTGTGTGTGTGTGTTTCAGGCCGTTTTTTGAGGGCATGTCTCACTCCAGTTCTCAAACAGAGATCGGCAGCGTTCACAGTCACAGTCAACACCGGGACGCAGCGTCCAACATGGTGAGATTCACACACACTGATATGTTCAGATCATTATAATGGCTATACACAAACCCTAAAGCAAGAAGACAATACAGGTAGAGTTTATTAATAAAGCACACTTCTGATTCAGCAGCAAATATCAGGCTAAGAAAAAAAAACTAAAATAAGACTTCTCCAAAAGCCCAGGTGTAGAGAAGAGTCTTCAAGGGTCAGATCAGAGCGAATCTGAGCCGTAGGTTATTCCACACTCTTAAATTAGCAGACGTCTCCCACGGGTAAATAAACACGGGCTGATGTCATCACACGTTTAGGAACGTTCATCGAATGTTAACCTGAGGGTGTGCTGGTGGCTATTCGGGATGTTTGAGGGTTTATGGGTATTTTTAGGGCCTGACATCAGATCTGTGTGGGCACCTGATCCGTCTCTGGAATCACAAACATCTGAGAGGGAGACGCGCCATAAACGGCACATACGAACCAACGTTTGGAAACGTGAACACATTGAGCTGAAGAAAACAGGAGAGGAATCGCACCCCAGGATTTATTTCTTACATTTGAAGTAATAATAGACCAATAAATCACTCAGGCTTTAGAGGGACATTAATGCACATTAGACTAATTGTCAGTACTAGTTAACTCTTGCGTCAGGTCCAAAATCTAAAAACAGCCGTAAGATATGATGAATTAACATAAATGTATCAAATGCTGTCTTAAAGAAAAATGTCACTGCACCAACAGACGCAACAAACATTTGTTGGGTTTTGGCAGATATTCACTCTGTCGGTGTTGCTGGGTACTTGTTTTTGTCGACTGAATGTGTTGAATCTGTGTTTGTCGTTCTTGGAATGTCTGTGCGGTGACGTGCTGTACTCGCTCAAATATCGCTTTGGTCTGCCCTTATCAATGCGGTGTGATTTGAACTTTAATACTGTATTTGTATGAGTCATTAAAGTTGACATTGAATAAAAATTCACCTTATTTTCTAAATGCATATTATAGATCTTATAGTGCACAATTCATCCATGTTAATATTTCTTTTTTTAAACTCAAACTGATGAGTCAACAACTGATGCACAGAACCAAGTCCCGTATTGGATGTCAGAAAAAACTACCTCAGTTTCGTTGCAACTTTCAAGTGCAAATTTCAAGTAAACCCAGTGTGGATGTTCAGCAGTGTTGCAGGCACAGTATTTTCGTGTGTTTCGGTGTGTGTCGTGTGTGTTTTGCGTTCTCTGGAGCTGCTGGTGTCTGTTGATGAGCATGTGAAGAACGCCGGGCCGCGGCAGCACCTGCTCACAGATATTATTATCTGTCCACTGACACACACACACACACACACATATCTGACCACAGCGCCCCCGTCAGGACCAGAGCACACATGTAAATCAGTGCTTTTGTCTTCCTGTGCAGGCTGCTGACTTCCTGTCGGTGGAGCGCTGTAAGACGGCCGGCTCGCGGCAGCAGGAGGACAGCAGTATGGACACCAGCGGCGGGGTGAGAGTTCAGCCGCACACACCTGACGCTCACCTGCACAGATTTAGCTCTTTCTTCTGAATTTGTGTTCCTTAATTTTTATCAGAACAAGGTACAAAAACATCCTGAAGGCATTAATTTTGCTCTTTTTCTCCCCATTAATTCCCATCCATTTCTAACTTTACATAAAATAATAATAATACTAATAAATATTCACATAACAACAAAGCTACTTCAGAGATGGAATATTGCATTCTTATGAAGATCTTAAATAAAGGTTCCCACATATACATCTCCAGTTGATCCCCTAGGAGAATCTTTAATTTGTAATTCTGTTTTTAGAGACGTCATTACTCTACTAAGCCATGATGATGATGGTGCAGTCTCATAGTTTTCTCCTTCTAAAAGCAAAAGCTTGTTTTCTATCTTAAAAGAGAAATCCACTTCAAGAACAACAATTGACAGATAATGTACATAAAGAAATTATGTTTTTTGAGGAAAACATTTCAGCATTTTTCTCCATATAATGGACTGATATGGTGCCCCAGTTCCAAAATGTAGTTTAAATGCAGCTTCAAACGATCACAAATGCGGTTGTGAACGATCCCAGCCGAGGAAGAAGGGTCTTATCTAGCGAAACGATCAGTTAT
The DNA here is from genome assembly GCA_012976165.1 of Labeo catla. Classification (NCBI taxonomy): domain Eukaryota; kingdom Metazoa; phylum Chordata; class Actinopteri; order Cypriniformes; family Cyprinidae; genus Labeo; species Labeo catla. The sequence goes on from VONZ01000619.1 coordinate 78,510, forward strand.
TATTTTCATAAAAATAATACAGTCAATATACTTTTTAAATGTCAAACACTCGTCTTGTCTTTCTCTCCCTGAACTCTGTGTATTCTGACTCAAGACAGTTAGTGTATGTCGAAAAACTCCAATCGTATTTTCTCCCTCAACTTCAAAAATCATTTCAAAATCATCCTACATCGCTGCAGAAGAACAGACACAGTGTTTACAAAGTGAACATGCAAAGAAGATCAAACACCCTTAACAAAAAAGGTAAAACAGTGAAACAGGACGATTTTGAAGTTGAGGGAGAACATGAGATGGGAGTTTTTCCACATACACTAACTGACATGAACCAGAACAAAAACTGTCCAGACAGAGTAAGACAAGACGAGTGTTTGACATTTAAAAAGTATAGAAATTGTATTATTTTGATTAAAATAACCGTTTCACGGTCGTTTCACTAGATAAGACCCTTCTTCCTCGGGCTGAGATTGTTTACAACCGCATTTGTGATCGTTTGAAGCTGCATTTAAACTGCATTTTGGAAGTTCAAACTCGGGCACCATATCAGTCCATTACATCGAGAAAAATCCTGAAATGTTTTCCTCAAAAAACAGAATAAAGACATGAACATCTTGGAGGACAAGGGGGTGAGTACATTGTCTGTCAATTTTTGTTCTTGAAGTGGACTTCTCCCTAAGTTATTTAAACATGGTCTCTTCTTGTTTGCACAGGACGAATTCTTAAATTAAAAGTTAAATTCAAAACCAGAATCCTGTCAGTTTTAAACATGTTTGATATGTGATGATTGTGTTTCTCATTTCTGGGTTCAGTTTGTTTAGCTGATCTTGATCTTACTGTAGTGAATATGAATTCTCAGCTGGATCAGATCAGTTCCTTTCTCTCTGGCCCATACTATGGATAAACATAATTAAGTTGTATATTTTTCTAACAAATGAAGCCTGCTGACAGCAGCTCGGGTGGAGATGATCTGATCTGAGATCTGCAGTGAAGCGTTCTCTCTCTCTCTCTCTCTCTCCATCTGTCTCTCTGTCTGTAATTGAGCTCCACCCTGCATGTCGTCTCTCCTGCCCTTTCCCACCCTGTGAGTTTCCTACATTATTCAGGCCTAGAGGAAATGAGCCGCCTGCCCGCTGTGACCTGCGACCTTTACTTCTGACGCAGACGCAGCTCAGTGATGTTTCATTCACACCCGAACCCCTGGAATCACATGAACCGTTCATCTAAACATGAATCCCATCATTTACTGAACCTGTATAATACCATCTGAAACAGCTGTTTCTATGTGAATATCTGTTCAACTGTAATTTATTTCTGTGATGCCCAGCTGAATTTTCAGCATCGTTACTCCAGTCTTCAGTGTCACATGATTCTTCAGAAATCATTCTAATATGCTGATTTGCTGCTCAACAGACATTTCTGATTATTAGCAATGTTGAAAACAGCTGTGTTGCACAGTATTTTGTGCATACATTTTATTTTTCAGGATTCACAGATGAATAGAAAGTTCAAAAAAACAGTGTTTATTTGACATAGAAATATTTTGTCTTTACAGTCTCTTACAGGGTTTCTACAAGGTGCTTGAAGTACTTGAATTTGACTTTTTGTAATTTAAGACCTGGAAAACCCTTGAAAATAGCAATACTTGAAAAGTGCTTCAATTATTGAAAGACAAAGTATCTATGAAATAAGTGTAACATCTTTTCACGCAAATTCAACAACTCAAAAATCAGTTAATTCAACCTATTTCAGTTAATGTCATAAATCTAGCGAGCTAAGCCAGTAGTGTTATTGACAATTTCGTGTAAACATGACTGAAGACGAGAAAAGAGGAACAGATGAACCGAATCAATTGAGTGAGTCACTTCGATCATTCATTTCAAGCGATTCACTAGCAAAAAACATCGCTTCTAATAATTTTAAAAAGCAGGTATAGTGATGGGTGAAACGGAGCTTTTCGAAACTCCCAATCAGTTAAACAATTGCGTCGCAAAATGATTCACTGTTTTGAAGCACTCCAATCGGATCGCGAATCATTTGATTCAGATCGAGACTTTACATCGCGTTTTGCGATTCATTTGAGTTAGATTAGGACTTCGGAGCGGGTTTGTGAATCATTTGATTCAGATCGGGAATTCAAATAGCGAATCATTTGGACTGCGGAGCCGGTTCGTGAATCATTTCGCAAATTGAATGATTCGCGATCCGCGCTCCGAGTCGTGACCTGAAATGAACGAATCATCGGGACTTCGGATTGCAGATCGCGAATCATTTGATTCAGTTCTGGACTGTGAAAGGGGTTCGAAGCGAATTTTTTTGTCTGACTTCTATTTTTTATTAAACAGTAGAAAGCATCAAATAATAGAAAAAGTCACTGAAAGTTCTGAAATGTAATTTTTCAGTATCTGTACTAATCCTGCACTTATTTTAATGCATCACTGATGAATAGAAGTATACATTTCCTCGTTTTTTCTTTTAAATCTTACTGACTGCAAACCTTTGAATGTTATTGTTTCACAGTTCAGAATGTGGTGACATATTCTAATGACATAAATGTTGTTTGGGTAATTATTCCTTCAAGAAATGATTTGAATATGATTCATTTGTTTATTTATTCGTCTCTCACTGTGTTTGTGCAGGAGGTGGATGCAGAGCATCATGGGATAGTAATGGCAGATGTTTCTGAGCCCAGCAGCGATCGATTGAACAGCTCTGGTGGGAAACTCTGCAAAACAGAGTCCCAGAATCACACCAGTCCCAGGTACACGTTCACACACATTCACACACGTCTGAGGCAGTTTCTGCTGATCCTGCAGCTCTGCCTAGTGTTCTTCATCGTGAGCGTCCGTGGCGTGACATTTATAAGCGCCGGTCTTTGTGAAAGTGAAATGACCTGCTCGAGTGAGCCGGATCTCTGTGTTTATGTCCTCCAGTAAAGGGGAGAGCAGGGTCCCGCGGCGCACGCGCAGCACATCCATGAAGGACAGACAGAATTCACGAGCTCAGAGCGACCGCACCACCAGCGTGGACAGCGAGTATTCGCCCGACAGCCGCTTCACAGCACAGGTGCGTCAGATCTGAAGAGAACACAAGTTTATCCAGATCAACACTCGTCCAGCATCTTTAAAAGTGACTTCGTTCTGAGTTCATGTTGACAGTGGAACATTTACTACAGGCCCACTGCTGAAATACTTCAGTCTCATCGTTACCTCCTACTGTGTGAATCATTTGTATGTGTTTATATACAGAGAGAGAGAGGGACATTAGTTGTGTGTGTGGCTCACATGTGTGTTTGTGTTGTTCAGGTGCCCAGAAAATCAGTGTACGACCAGCTGAATCAGATCCTGATCTCAGACGAGAGACTCCCAGAGAACATCATCCTCATCAACACAGTGGACTGGCAGGGCCAGGTGTGTGTTTACGTGTGTGTGTGTGCGCGTGTGTGTATTGTCACGGGTGCGGAGCAAGGCGACAGACACAGTGGGCGTGACGTCAGGCCTCGGAGAGGCTTTTATTAAACAATAAAGATAAAGTGTCCAAAAAGGGGTAAAAAAAAAAGTGTCCAAAATAAAAGGGGGATCTGGTGTCCTCGGCGTGAACGAATCCGTGAAGGAGGGGCAGTGTTCAGAAGGGAAGGGTCCAGGTAAGGACCGGGGTCCGCGGCAACGTGGCGGGTAGCGGCTTCCTTTAGCGGCTTCATCCATTCCTTAGCGGCGGCCCTTCCTCAGGCGGGTGAGAAGGCCCGGCATCCTGGCCCGCAGCCATTTCCATGCGGCTCGCACTCGGACCCACGGGTCTGGCAGCTCGTCCATCACATTGGCGGCGCTCGTCCCTCAACGCGCCCTTCCTGGACCCACGAGGACACCAGCGTGCATGCACGGGGAAGAGACCGGTCTCCTGAGGAGAGGCGCGCTTGGCATTTTAACAGCGGCGGTGATGAGGCTTCATTCACATCAGGTGTGCCTCATCACACGCCACCAGACCTGGATGTTTCAGCGCCCCTCCTCCTCCCACATGCCCACTCCCGTCGGGAGCCTGGTGAAGGGCGGCGATTACCGACGGGGTGAAGCTGATAGTTGGGGGGAGGCAGCCGACTCGTCACAGTATATGTTCACTTCATTGCAAAAAAGGCTCATCTTATTAACTATCTTTGTCTTGTTTCTAGTCAAAATATCTAAAAATTCTTAAATCAAGATGCCAAAAAAAAAAAATCTAAATTAAGTGCATTTTACTTAAAATAAGTAAAATTACCTGCCAAAATACTGTTAAAACAAGATTTATTTCACCCCACTGGCAGATAATTTTACTTGTTTTAAACAAAATGCACATAATTTAGATTTTTTTTCCTCCAGGACACAAGACTAAATATCTTACATCTTTTTGCTTATCAAGTGCATCTTGATTTAAGAATTTTTAGATATTTTGACTAGAAGCAAGAAAAAATATTAAGTAAGAAGACTTTTTTTGCACTGTTGTGTTTTCATTAGTATGTGTGTGTTCACACGTGTGTGCTCATGTGTGATATGCTGTAGCTCTAACAGCAGATCTTGAGTTTGATTCCCATTGCAGGCATGAACTTCATGATGTAGATCCTGAATGTAGTGGACGTCACTTTAGATAAAATCATCTGCCAATGCAGAAATGTAAATGTAGTTATTCTGCATAGGGTTTACATTGTTTTTATTCTCATTCATGTCCATAAATCAATATACAGATCATCCATCTGTGTTTATGTTCATTTATTTTAGTGCATGTAAATCACTCTCAGCTCAGCATATGTCTCATTATCACTGTAGTTTGGACATAAATGATGTAACACAGAATTGTTCTGAATCCAGGCATATTTCTGATGTGTTTGTGCTGAATGGTGTTTAATTACGTAATGTTGCTGTTGTTGTTCAGTATGTGGCCGAGGTTCTGCAGAAACACACTCAGCCCATCGTGTCGACCTGCTCCGCCGCTGACGTCCAGGCCGCATTTAACACCATCGTCACACGCATTCAGAGATTGTGAGTGACCGCACACACACACACACACACACACACGCGTCTATAAATACTCTGTGTTTCTGAAAGCATCTCTGATGGTCACAGCGGTTTATTATCATTTGTCTCTTGAGCGTCTGCAGCTGTCAGTGTGATATAATCCTCATAACACTCACGGAACCATCAGCCAATCAGAATCCATCCTGCTTTAAAGAGCTTGAGTGTTTAAAGCAGCAGACGAAAAAATGCAGCGTGTTTAGAGTAAACAGAACGTTATCATCCACTGTTCTGCACAAATATGTTTTTATCATTATAGCTCAAGTTATCAATATATAACTTTATACTTTCATGGTTACCATTATTATAGTCATAAGTAGTATAGATACAGCTGTATGTACTGTTATAGTTATGGTCATTATAGTGAGTGTGTTCTGTGGCTCCTCCCACAGCTGTAACTGTAACGCTCAGACTCCGCCCACAGTGAAGGTGGCGGTGGCGGGCGATCAGTGTTATCTCAGTACAGTGCTGCGCTTATTCGTGGAGCAGCTGGCCAATAAGACGCCGGACTGGCTGAGCTACATCCGCTTCCTCCTCATCCCCATCGGTGAGTCCACGAGCTCGTAATGCAGTTTTATTATGCGTCCGGTGAGTTTTTACACGCTATCTGTGTCCGTCTCGCAGGTTCTCATCCTCTGGCCAAGTATGTGTCGACATTCGACAGTAAATTCAACAGTATGTTCATGGACCCGTCGTGGAAGGAGCTGTTCTGCCGGTCGGAGCCTCCCAGCGCAGGTACAGAGCCGTGTGTGTGTGACGGTAATGAAGCGTAAATGAGCCGCTCAGATGTGTTTGTTTACGAGACGATGTTCAGGACTGACAGATGTGTGAGTGTCTGTTTCACCTGCATCTGTCGTTTCCCATCAGACCTCACTCATCTGCTGTGATTCTCCCAGCGGCTCGATGTTCATATTGAGATCAATCTGCTGTGGAGTTGTGATGTTAACTGCTGTCTCTCTGTCCGTTGTCCTGCACGTCTCTCTCCACAGACACTGTCGATGTCGCTGGACGGATCATCCAGTATCTGGCTGGAGCGAATGTGTCTCATCAGTTTCCCATCTCTGAAGCCATGCTAACCTACAGACAGAAAAGGTACGTGTGTGTGTGTGTGTGTGTGTGTGTGTCAGATTTACATGAATCGTTTTGTAGAAAAATCAGTGAGTGTCAAATCTGATCATCAGGATCTTTTGAGGAACGTTTATTTCCAGAAGCTTTACTTTAAATGTTCCTCAGTGGAGGAATGATCTTCACAAGCCTCCAAAACATCTCACGTCTTTTGAGGAACGTTTATTTGTTCATTGGATTGCATTGTTTGGATCATTTTAATCTCATCTTACTAAGACATTTTATTGGAGAATTAGGGTGACAACTGATATTTACATGATTTTATGTCAGTATCTGCTCTGCTGTTATAAAGATCTCATTGATTTACATTACAAGCAGCAGAATTTCATCTCATAAATATCAGCATCTGCAGCAAATTCATGCGTCTCTGAATAAAGTTGAGCTGTTTTTTTCCTCCATACTCTCACTATATCAGACTATATGTGACCCTGGACCACAAATCACAAATAAGGGTCATTTTTTTTAAAATTGAGATTTATACGACATCTGAATACATGCATCAAGCTGAATATATAAGCTTTCCAGTGATGTGTAGTTTGTTAGAATAAGACAATATTTGGCCAAGATACAAGTGGTTGAAAATGTGGGATCTGAGGGTGCAAAAAAAATTCAAAATATTGCAAAAATCACCTTTAAAGTTGTCCAAATAAAGTTGTTAGCAATGCATATTACTAATCAAAAAATAAGTTTTGATATATTTACAGTAGGAAATTTACAAAATATCTTCATGGAACATGATCTTTACTTAATATCCTAATGATTGTCAGCATGAAAGAAAAATGTGACCCTGATATTACATACAATAGCCAACAATACATTGTATGGGTCAAATGTATGGCAAAAATCATTAGGATATTAAGTAAAGATCATGTTCCATGAAGATATTTTGTAAATTTCCTACTGTAAATATATCAAAACTTAATTTTTGATTAGTAATATGCATTGCTAAGGTGATTTTTGCAATATTTTGAATTTTTTTGGCACCCTCAGATTCCAGATTTTCAAATAGTTGTATCTCAGAAGTACATAAATAAATATTGTCCTATCCTAACGACTTGAAATTCTAACTGGAAAGCTGATATTTATTAATGTATAAACCTTATTTTGTGGTCCAGGGTCACATATGATTCTTTCTGATTCTGAGCCATAAACACCTGATGGAGGAAATATGATACTAAACATAACACATGCAAACTTTTTTTTTAGATTCTAAAAACATTTTTTGTAAATGGTCAATAAATTGTTCTGTTTCAATAAAATATATTTTCTGTTATTTAATATTTCAGACTTAAAGGTTATTAATAAGTTATACAAAATAGAACTGCTCAAAACCAGCATCACCCCCTCAAAAAAACAAAAAAACATGAGGTTGGAGTTTAACTGCACTAATGAGAACCGTGTTGAGCTTCAGTCACAAACACAGTCAAGCAGCAGCGACTCCCTCTAGTGACGACTGCTTGACAAACACACACTGCTCATTACACTCATTCTCTTTCACAAATACCATGATTATCAAGAACAAGAGTTAAAAACACAATAAATGCAGTCAATTTGATGGATTTGCATGTGCTTGATTCTGAGTGCTGGTTTTAATATATTTTTTAATGTAATCTTTTCTATTTTAATCTAGTTCATATGCACATCCTCTGACAGACTCATTATTATTAATATTAATAACAGCTCTGCACTCGTTTTCTTCTCACCTTTCATTTGCATTCCAAGGAAGAGAAGTTTGTATTTTGATTTTTACATCAGGTATCTGACCTCTGACCTCTGACCTCTACTGTTCCATCTCTACATGTGATTGGCTGTCCACCTCGGTCACATGACCTTCCCTGTCATCGCTCAGAGCTCACGTGTGTCTCACGCGTGCGCGTCGCCGCCTGAAGATCTGCGGATCTTTGTGAATGCCGTTCAGCCGCTCTCATTGTCTGGTCTGACAGGATGTGAACGCTTGATTAGAATCGTGAGACTGTCAGACGGAGGGTTTGTCTGCTGCAGTGACTGTGTGTTGATGATCATCGGTGTCAGATTCACACGGATGATCGTTTCATGTCGTGGTGATGTAGTGTGACGCTCCATTCCTCTGGTCAGACGTGTCGCATCTGGATCTGTGTCAGTGTCGTTTAGTGTGTGTGTGTGTTTATAAACTCGTCCGTCTGCGCCGCTCTGACCTGCTGTCTCTCTCTCTCTCTCTCTCTCTCTCTCTGTGCAGTCCGGATGAAGATTCGTGCCAAAAATTTGTGCCATTTATCGGGGTGAGACTCCAGATCCACTGATCCTGATAAGAGATTTAATGGATTAGTTCATCCAAACATCATCATTTTGTCATCATTTACTGTCGATTACTTTCTTCTGTAAAAGAACATATTTTTGACCCAAATAACACTGGACCCCATCGGCTTTCAGACATGATAAACACCATAAATGACGACACAGTGATGATGTTTAGATGCGCTGTCACTTTAAATACATAAATGTGACGCTGGACCACAAAACCAGTCATAAGAGTCCGTTTTTAAGTTTTTAAGCTTGAGAAAGTGAAGTTACTGAAATCCGACTTAAACTTACAGTTATTATTGTTATAACTATAGTAATGCTAGTAGCTTGCTAATAATGCTAGAATCAAGCTAACAACATGTTAGTAATTTGCTAATGATGCTAGCAACATGCTAATAACTGGCTAATCATGTTAGTAACATGCTAACAACATGCTAATCATGTTAATATAATTCTAGAAACATGCTAATAACTTGCTAATCAATCTAATAACATGCTAATGACAAGCTAATCATGTTAGAAACAGACTAGCAACATGCTAGTAACTTGATAATCATGCTAGAAACATGCTAACAGCATCTTAATCGTGCTAATATCATTCTAGCAACATGCTAATAACTGGCTAATCATGCTAGTAACATGCTAACAACATGTTAATAACTTGGTAATCATTCTAGAAACATGGTAACAGCATGCTAATCATGCTTAAAACATGCTAGCAACATGCTAATCATGTTAGAAAAACATGCTAATCATGCTAACAACATGCTAACTGGCTAATCATGTTAGTAACATCTAACAACATGCTAATCATGCTAATATCATTCTAGCAACATCTAATAACTGGCTAATCATCTTTAGTAACATCTTGTAACAACATCACTATCTATGTTAATATAATTCTAGAAACATCTAACTGGCTAATCAATTTAATAACATGTTAATGACAAGTAATCATGTTAGAAACAGACTAGCAACATCTTAAGTAACTTGATAATCATCTTTAGAAACATCTTAACAGCATCTTAATCGTCTTAATATCATTCTAGCAACATGCTAATAACTGGCTAATCATGCTTTAGTAACATCTTAACAACATCTTAATAACTTGGTAATCATTCTAGAAACATGGTAACAGCATCTTAATCGTATTAAAACATCTTGCAACATCTAAATCATGTTAGAAAAACATGCTAATCATGCTAACAACATCTTTATTAACTGGCTAATCATGTTAGTAACATCGTAACAACATCTTAATCATGCTAACAACATGCTAATCATGCTAATATCATTCTAGCAACATGCTAATAACTGGCTAATCATCATGCTAGTAACATGCTAACAACATGCTATCTATGTTAATATAATTCTAGAAACATGCTAATAACTTGCTAATCAATTTAATAACATGTTAATGACAAGCTAATCATGTTAGAAACAGACTAGCAACATGCTAGTAACTTGATAATCATGCTAGAAACATGCTAACAGCATCTTAATCGTGCTAATATCATTCTAGCAACATGCTAATAACTGGCTAATCATGCTAGTAACATGCTAACAACATGCTAATAACTTGGTAATCATTCTAGAAACATGGTAACAGCATGCTAATCATGCTTAAAACATGCTAGCAACATGCTAATCATGTTAGAAAAACATGCTAATCATGCTAACAACATGCTAGTAACTGGCTAATCATGTTAGTAACATGCTAACAACATGCTAATCATGCTAATATCATTCTAGCAACATGCTAATAACTGGCTAATCATGCTAGTAACATGCTAACAACATGAAACATGCTAATAACCATGCTAATGACAAGCTAATCAATTCTGCTAGAAATAATCATGCTAGAAACATGCTAACTCTGCTAATCAATCTAATAAACATGCCATAAATGAACATGCTAGCAATAATCAAGCTAATCATGTTAGAAACAGACTGCTAGTAACAACATGCATGCTAGATAATCTTGAACATGCTAATCATGCTAGCTAACAACATGCTAATAACAGCATGGTAACTGCTAATCATGCTGCATGCTAATCATGTTAGAAAAACATGCTAATCATGCTAACAACATGCAACTGGCTAATCATGCTAATCATGCTAATATCATTCTATCAACATGCTAATAACTGGCTAATCATGCTAGTAACATGCTAACAACATGCTATCCATGTTAATATAATTCTAGAAACATGCTAATAACTTGCTAATCAATCTAATAACATGCTAATGACAAGCTAATCATGTTAGAAACAGACTAGCAACATGCTAGTAACTTGATAATCATGCTAGAAACATGCTAACAGCATCTTAATCGTGCTAATATCATTCTAGCAACATGCTAATAACTGGCTAATCATGCTAGTAACATGCTAACAACATGCTAACAGACTGTATTGTCTTCAAAACATTCAAACTCTAATCTATTAAAACTACTTTAAACTTCAAACTATTTTAGACTGAAAACCATCAAACTTAAAACTTCTTAAAACCTCTTCAACTTTTCAAACTTTTTAAAACTTTCTGGTCCGGCTTTCTCAAGCCAACTTAAAGTTTGTCTTGACAATCTTTTTTTCATCTAGTTTTAAATTGAGATTTATACATCATCTGAATAAATAAGCTTTCCATTGATGTTTGTTATGACAGGACAATCTTTGGCTGAGATATAACTATTTGAAAATCTGGAATCTGAGGGTGCAAAAAATCTAAATATTGAGAAAATCACCTTTAAAGTTGTCCAGATGAAGTTCTTAGCAATGCATATTACTAATCAAAAATTAAGTTTTGATATATTTACAAAATATGTTCATGGAACATGATCTTTACTTAATTTCCTAATGATTTTTGGCATAAAAGAAAAATTGATCGTTTTGACCCATACAATGTATTGTTGGCTATTGCTACAAATAAACCCGTGATACTTAAGACTGGTTTTGTGGTGCAGGGTCACAAACGTTAATGCTGATATAGTACTGATGGCAGATGAACATTTGACACAATATTTAAGTTTGAAGTGTGATCACTAGTGCTGGTGATGTGAGTCAGTGTAAATGACCGTGATTAATAATGATCTTGTGCTGCAGGTGGTGAAGGTGGGGATCGTCGAACACAGTCTGTCCACATCAGGTGAGTTCAGATCTCCAGTGATGAGATGGGCTGTTTGATGGCGTCATCGCGCAGGTTTCTGGTGCTCAGGAAATGAGGTCACATCTGCGAGCTTCACGCTCTCTTTCTCTCGCTCACATAAATAGATTTTACAGCACGAGGCATTTACGGTCCCGTGTTCATATCGCGCCCGCAGCAGTGCATCAGCTTCGCATATGTAGGTCATCGAACACTCGCAGGGTTCATCTGTGCAAACATCCCATGATGTTTTCATCTCTGTTTTTAACGTTTAACATAAATGAAAGTGTGTTGACTGTGTGTGTTAATGTGGCGTCTCTCTGTTCTCAGTGGATTCTGATGATGCCATGGGCGGGAATGTGGGTGTGGTTTCTTCGCCCATGCCGCAGTCGGCCACGCCCTACGGGAAGGAGATGTGTGTGACTCCGCCTCCATCGCCCTCAGCGTGTGCGGTTTTCACCGGAGTGGGGTAGGACATCATCACACGTGTGTGTTTAAATGAATCCGGGTCATATTACACCAGTAAATCAGCATACTGAATTTTCATACTGAATCATCATTTGAAATGTGCTGCTTCTATTACAAACTCATATAATGCAATTAATATCAAGCACACATAACATGGTCGAAGCACACTCATATGCAGCTATTACAGGAGGTTCAAACACTCACTGATGCTCCAGGAGGAAAAGAGTCAGGGGGTAAAAACTTTTGAACAGAATGGAGATGTGTACATTTTTCTTATTTTGCCTAAATATCATTTTTTTTTTCATTTAGTACTGCCCTTCAGAAGCTACAGAAGATACTTACATGTTTCCCAGAAGACAAAATAAGTTACATTTAACCCTGATCTTCAAATTCAAAAGTTTTCTGCTCTTAAAGCATCGTGTTTCCTTCTGAAGCATCAGTGAGTGTTTCAACCTTCTGTAACAGTGTATATTATTATGTTATTATGAGTATATTATATATATATCAGGTGTCAGGTGTGTTCTTCACATGTTACTCACTCTGTGTGTGTGTGTGTGTGTGTAGTTCTCCATGCACGGGTGGGGAGCTGATGGGTCTTCAGGTGGACTACTGGACGTGGCAGAGCGGAGAGAAGAAGCGTGAGGGCGAGAAGCGTGACGTGGGTCTGAAGAACACGCTGAAGAGCAACTTCCGCTCGCTGCAGGTCAGCCGTCTGCCCAGCGGGGGCGACACCAGCCCTCCTCACAGCATGGCCATGACCGTCGTCACCAAAGAGAAGAACAAGAAAGGTGCTCGTCCACCAGCACACACAGCAGCAGTGTTTTAGAGCAGGGTTTCTCTCAGGTTCTGTAGCTGACGTTCAAATGGAGTCAGTCCGTCAGTGTGTGGGGTTTTAATAATAAATCTGCTTCCATACAGCGATGGTGCTGCAGATGTCAGAATGTTTTCTTGTGTGTTTTGCAGTGATTTTTCTCAGTAAGAAGCCGAAGGAGAAGGACGTGGATTCTAAGAGTCAGGTGATCGACGGCATCAGCCGCCTCATCTGTACGGCCAAACATCAGCACACCATGCTCAGAGGTGACGCGTTCACACCAATCCAGACGCACTGCTTGACATTTCACCAGCGTCAGTCTGAATGCAAACAGCCACGTCACACGAGATTTATTATATGTGACCCTGGAGCACAAAACCAGTCTGAAGTATCACAGGTTTATTTGTAGCAATAGACAAAAATACACTGAATGAGTCAAAATTATACATTTTTCTTTCATGCCAAAAATCATTAGGATATTAAGTAAAGATCATGTTCCATGAAGATATTTTGTAAAATTCCTACTGTAAATATATCAAAACTTAATGTTTGATTAGTAATATGCATTGCTAAGAACTTCATTTGGACAACTTTAAAGGTGATTTTCTCAATATTTAGTTTTTTTTTTCACCCTCAGATTTTTTTAAATAGTTGTATCTCAGACAAATATTGTCCTGTCATAACAAACCCTACATCAATGGAAAGATTATTTATTCAGGTTCAACCTCAAAAAATTGACCCTTATGAATAGTTTTGTGCTCCAGGGTCATTTTATTATAAATTATATTATGCTGATTTATTATTACATTGCAAACAGTTTTGCTGAATATTATTTTTTGGAACTTGTGATTTTGTTTTGGATGAATAAAAAGTTAAAAAGAACAGCAATTATTTAAAATGGAAATTTTTTATAACAATATAGTCTTTACTATCACTTTTTATGAATTTAACAGATCCTTGCAGAATAAAATGTGAATAATATTTCCATACTGAATAGAATTAATTAAAATGAAATTAAATTGAATAAAAAAACAGTAGTGTATATTGTTACAAAAGATTTCTATAATAAATAAATAGTGTTCTTATTACTTTTATTCATCCTGAAATAATATTACAATTTCAAAAAATGTCAAGCAGCAAAAGCAGTTTACAACATTGATAATAAATCAGCATGTCAGAATGATTTCTGGAGGATCATGTGACACTATAGACAGTGGCTGAAGAGCAATAGCTGATGAAAATTCAGCTTTTTATTTCAGAAATAAATTATATTATAAAATATTTTGAAACAGAAAACCATTATTATAATTTGCAATAATATTTCAGTATTTCAAAATATCACTGATACCAAATATTGACTGCTGATGTTCACTCCATTTGAATTCAAATGACTTGTTTGCTGCATTGATTCAGGTTGATGAATTGCGTGTGATCTGCAGTGAATCTCGTCTGACTCGCGTGTTTGTGTTTCAGTCTCCATCGATGGAGTCGAGTGGAACGACGTCAAGTTTTTCCAGCTGGCCGCCCAGTGGCCGACTCACGTCAAGCACTTCCCGGTCGGCGTGTTCGGATACAGCAAACCCGTGTGACGTCACGTCTGTAAGCGTGTACTAAGAGAAGGAGAAGAGCCGCCGCGGGACGTCCAGTGACGAGTTTCCCATGGAAACCTGACTGTCTCCGGTTCGTTTATATCGTCGCGTGTTTTCAGTTTTTTTACACTACAGAACAGCTCGTATTTTCTATGAAGACGGCGGCCGTCGGTCACGTATATTTTTAGGTCGTGATGAACCGTACGGTGACGGATGACAAACGCGAAGCACTTTCTCTTGATTTTGCTACTTTATCATTTCTGTGAAATCCTGTGTAGAAAGCGGTCCGGCACATGATGGGACGGAGACCGATCAGGCGCGTGTCGACGGGCCGGGTCGAGGCGTTTTGCTGTGAATTTAAATGGATTTTTTTTACCCTAAATGTAAAGGCTGTTTGTGGTATTTTGTCGGTGAATCTGAAACTATAGACTGAACCTGCCTTTGAAAGCACACGCCGCAGAAGATGACGCTGACGAGCAGGGTATTTCACACACAGCACAGCGATTCCCCGACACTTTACTGAAGAGCTTCCTGTTCCTTACAGGCCGTTCACACCAAGACCCGTTATAAAGATTTAATAATCGCTCTCAGAGATTTGCAAGTTCACAACTCTGATAACATGAGGAACGATATTGCTGGAATCACTTTTGCTTTTTCCAGCTGATGAATAATAAACACACTGTCAGCCAATCAGCAGAGTGACTCTCAGTTCCTGTTGTGAACGGCCTTTACATTCATCCAGCAGCAGACGCTCTTCTGTTGTGTGTCGTACAGGACAAACACACTCATGTTCATTACCAGTGAATCACAGGTCTGATCATGTGATCACACACCTCAGTCAGAGGAAACGCCGTGTTTATTTTGAGGTGAATGAAGGTGCGGCTGTGAGGGAACGTTTTATTTTGATAAGCCATATTCAGTCAGCAGCACACGCGTGTCTCTCACAGCTGCGTTTCCACTGACGGATTCGCTCTGATTCGGCTCTTCCTGATGGCGGTGCAGCGATCGGCCTCATTTGTGCAGGGTT
This sequence comes from Labeo catla, assembly GCA_012976165.1. Classification (NCBI taxonomy): domain Eukaryota; kingdom Metazoa; phylum Chordata; class Actinopteri; order Cypriniformes; family Cyprinidae; genus Labeo; species Labeo catla. The sequence continues at coordinate 93,987 of VONZ01000619.1, forward strand.
TCTGCAGGTTTGATGAAGGTCAGTTTAAAACCAAATGCTTAAAATGTCAAGAAATAAATGGAAGGGAACATAATATGCCAATATGTATTAGCAATGCTTTAGAGTTTAAAAAGACAACTTTAAACAGATCTCCATTACTTTTTGATTTTACAAAAAAAACTAACTTAAAAAAAAAAAAACGAAAACAACTTTTACTGTAACTTCTGATTTCACCGCAGCGCTGTTCTTCACACTTGTTTTCTAGTGTAAATATCTAAACATTCTTGAATCTAGATGCATCTACTTGACAAGTAAAATCACTTAAAGCGAGACACTGCAGGTGAACAGGGTAAAAACAGTTAACTAATAGTTATCACCTTACACAGTTATCTTATTGATAACTTATCCATTGATTACACTGATAATTGCAAACATTTTTGTATTATAAGTTTCTAAAATGTAAGGTGTAAATATGCAAATGAGGCACTATTTGATTAAATATGCACTAATTTGCACACATTTCTAGTACAAAAATCTAAACACTGAAGTCAGTTTTTTTTTTTGACGTATTAGAGTCAAATGTTTTTACAGAGGGACTTTTGGGCATCTCATTTTGTCACACCATAATTCACAAAAAACAGACAGAAAATTACTTTTTACAATTTTTGGGGGAATAAAATGTATAAACTCAAGCAAATTATATATGAACAGATCCCTCTGTGAAAACCTTCAGGATACAGACAAATAAAAGTGTTTGGTTTGTTGTGTTTCAGTGCTGCTGAAGTGGAGATTTATGGCTCATTGTTGGAGAAAAAACTCATTTTGAGAAAATGGGCTTTTAAAAAATGTATTTTAATTGAAATCTACTGACAAATAGTTAAAGTGCTATAAAAGAAACACTTAACATTGTCTTTTGGATGTTTTCTTTCCACTAGTCTGAAAAATTGAAAAGCCCAAAATCTCAAACTTGACAGGTGCATGAAAAAAAAAAAGAATTTATTTGTTTTTGCTTAAAACAAATAAAAATATCTGCAATGGGGTAAGAACAGTAATCTTAATTCAAAGCCTAAACAAGCTTATTTTTCCTGCCCCACTGCAGATATTTTTACTTGTTTTAGCCAAAAACTAACACAATTTTCATAATGTTTTTTTTTTTTTAGAAAAAAAGGCATAATATCTGAAGTCATTTTACTTGTAAAGTAAATCTGTCTTGAATCAAGAATTTGTGGATATTTATACTACAAAAATACTAAGTAAGAAAATCATTTTTTGCGGTGCATTTGTCTTGTTTTCCAGTGCAAATATCTCAAGATTCTTAAATCAAGACGCATTTACTGGAGATGCAAAATGAAATAAAATAATAGGTCTTGTTTGATGAGAAACTGATCAAATATCTGCCAACAGACTCAGAAAAATCAGCTTCATTCAAAGGGAAACAAGTTTTTATTCCTCATTGACAGATTATTAGTTCTTGTTTTAATCATAAACTCACTTCATTTTGATCAGTTTCTCATCAAACAAGACTTTAATTTTTTCTTCTCAAATAATTAAGGATGTTTAGATATTTGTACTAGAAAAAAAAGGACAAAAATTTTTTTTTGCAGTATGTGCAACAATTAATGCTATGAATGTAAGACTTTCTGCTCTGATTTAAAAGCTTTCAAAACCTTAATTTGTGTAAAGGTGAATTAAGACGTGCAGAAACCCTGCACAGAATCAATGATTCAAACTCATGCATCATGGGAGACTGAGTGTGTCATCAGTGTTCTTACAGTTCGGTCTGAATCATTTCAATACTGTGGATTGTAGGTTTAAATCTGAAATCTAAGTCTCGGTTTCACAGACCAGGCTTCTTAAGGCTAGTCTGTATGTTTGAGCCGTCTTGCTCTGACACATCTGAAAATATGCCATTGTTCTGTATCAAGATGCACATTTGTAACATTTTATTCTAATGCGTTTTTATAAAAGCTGCTTAAATATGTTAGTTTAACTAAGGCCTAGTCCTGGCTTAAGTCTGTGAAACCAGGCCTAAGTGTTTTTCTTCAGTTCTTCACTCAGTTCCAGTCATATAACGGCACAAATCACGTTTCAGACGCTGATCTGACAGTCTTCAGTGTTTGGGAGGAAACGGCCTTCATCACATGCTGAATCAGTGTTTGTGTTGAGTGTGTTTTATTGTTGGACTGATTGGATCAGACGAGACGAGTGTGTGTTGAATGTTTAACGGTGCTTCTCGTGTGTTTTTGTTGCGATTGTTTTAGCGCTGTTGCTCATTGTGTCATTTATGCCGATGAATGTATTCAGATGGTTAGAGTCCGTCCTCATTACTTCAGTGTTGTACCTTTTGTTTTTACTCCCAAAATGACCACTTCAGATGCCAAAAAACAGATTCCAGTTCCTGAAAGCTGCTTCATCAGCACCAGATTCACACGCAGTATTTGCACTTTTACTACAGTAAGATGAGTTCTGAACGTACGAGCACATCGAGCGGCTGCTGCGGCTACAGCACTTTGATTTAAAGAGACGGTTCGACCTAAAAATCATCACTTACTCTCCCTCATGTCCTTCAAACCTGTATGACTGACTTTCTTCTGTGAGAAGATAATTTGAGAAATGTCCCAGTGTTTTTTGTCCATGCGGTCCCAATGTTCTTCAGAATATCTTCTTTTTTGTTCACATAAGACTTTTGAGTAAATGATGATTTTTGGGTGAACTGTCACTTTAAGAACCACTATGAACTCTTTCTCTTTACACGAAGGAGTGCGTGTACGTCTGTTCCACGATGAACTCCGGTATCTCGTCACGTGTGTTTTCTGAACAGGTCACGTCTCGCGTGACTCCGTACGCTCTACGCCGACACTCCGCTGCGGTTCATATACGGGACGCCGACTGCAGCGCCTTTGCACAAAAACTCATTTTTAAATGATGTGACTTTTTAATGTTGTACCTTTGCATGTTTTACATCTGGAGTATGTAATGGCATTTTATAGCGCCGCTTCTTTCCGTGCTTACACACGCCATTGTGTTTAATAAAGCGTTTTTATCCACTGGTGAATGAATGTGTGATTGAGGATCCGGGCGCGTGTCGATCTGATCTTCGTTTTATTGCAGTGAGTTTACATGAACAGACTGAGGTCACGATTTGGCAGCTACAGACGGCAGGTTGACGAAGCTCTTCATGGGCGGCAGCGGTCTGATCTTGCGTCCCGCCCAGCCGCCCTTCCTCTGCCACAGGCCACTGGACGGTCTGATGCCCAGCCAGCGGTTTCGTCCCGCCTTACCGATGACGCGCTTGTTGTGGTCGACGTTGGATACTCTGCCCACCGTCACCATACACGTCTCCAACACCTGACGAGAGAAACGGAGCAAAGTTTCAAAACACTCATCCATCTCCTGTTCTGAATCCTGAAATCAGGGCTTTGTCGCATCATTCTGTTCTGATTCTTGGTTTCAAAACATTTGTTCGGCGGCAGACGGCATGAACAAGTATCTGATGATCAGATTTATAATGCAGGTTCATTTTGAATTAATTTAATGAATTTAAAACTTGTTTCAAAAAGAAAAATGATACTTATTGCTTCTGATTGATCTAGTTTGCAAGGCCCTGCATAATGACACACCAGATGAGGGCCACAAATAAACAAACCTTCATAACCTTCATATTTATTGGTATTTTAATTATTTGTAGATTATAATCAATAGATTAAACTTTCATTAGCAGCTGGTTTGTAAATGGTGTTTTTACACCTTTGGATTGAGGTTTTGATGCATTGACACGTTCTGACCAGCAGGTGCCGCCAGCCTGAGGCGATTTGAACAGTCTGAAACAGTGAATCATTTCATGAAGCAATTGATTCAGTTGATTCAGTGTTTTGAAAAGTTTTGTTTCTTCCATCACTAAGACTTTGAACCTGCAGTCGAACAAACCAAATCGACTGAACCAAAAAAGGTTTTCATGATTATGAACAATTTTGTGCTGCTAAAATTCCTTCAACTAATTTAGTGTTGCTAGTTTTTGCATTAGACTGAACTTACTGACTTTGCTTATACAGGGTAACCACTTTGCAAAAAAAAATCATTTTTGTAGTTTTTTGGGGGATTTTTCCCCCACCTTGTTAGGTTTGCTTGTGATATAATATTTATAATCTATTTGCTACTATGCTAGTTTCTATGCTAATAATTTGCTAATCATGTTAATAATGCTAGTAACTTAACATGCTAATCAAGTTAGAAACATGCTAGTAACTTCTTAATCATGCTAACAACATGTTAGTAACTTGCTAATAATGCTAGAAACACGCTAGCAGCATTCTAATTATGTCAACACACTAGTAACATGCTAATAACTAGGTAATCATGCTAACAACATGCTAGTAATTGCTAATTTTGTCAGAAATATGCTACATTTTCAAAATTCAAGCTTTTACAGCTGCTTTAATCTTTCAGGCTAAGCTTTCTCAAGCCAACTTCAAGTTTGTTTTGACAGTCTTTATCTAGTTACACTTGTGGTGTTCCAATCTTTTTATCAGCTTGTTTTGTGTCAGTCAGTTGTTTTTGGGACTGACTGAGTAAAAAAAGTGTAATCTGTGGACATTTGTGGCTCAGAAACAGTGGTGCTTAAGCTCAAATCAATCAGTTGTGAAAAAGAAGGACAGAATCTGTGCTAACTGAAAGAAAACAAGTTGACAAATGTTGGTAATAATAACACAGCATAATGAGTGATTTTATGTAGGCCGGTCATTTTTGCCTAGAAAAAGTCTGAAAATTATCATGATTTTTTTTTGCAAAGTTGTTCTACTCTGTCAGCAAAGTCAAATGTGATAATATAAACTAGTGTTTTCAGGAAAATGTAAATCCTTTCTGGTTCAGAAAGACTGGAACAACAATGGGGTTAAAAACTGACTTCCAGGATGTGTAAAATCTTGTGAACTGCTGTGTTTGTCAATCTCACCTGAATCTGATGTTTGGACGGAAGCTGGACGATGGCGGTTCCGTTCACTTTGCGCAGCAACACTCCACACGTGCCTGCAGACAGAAACCACTCGTGACTCACGACAGACTCAGCACTATCTCTCGTTCCCGTGGCGTTTGCGTCGTTACCTGCGGCGCGGATGTACTGCGCTCCTTTCCCGGGATACAGCTCCAGATTATTGACCAGCGTGCCGACGGGAAGAGCGCCCAGCGGATGAGAGTCTCCCTCTTTGGCCAGAACGGCCATGCGTCCGATGGCGCTGGACGTCCGGATCAGATCTCCGGCCTCCATGTTCTCTGTGGCGATGATCCAGCGCTTCCGGCTCCCGCCCGCCACCAGAGCGATATCGGCCGACCTGACGGAGGAGAACACGCGTGATGAGGAGCGGAGCGAGAGGTCATGGGACGGACCGTGAGGACGCTCACTGACCTGCAGGGGTCGTATCTCACTTCTATGACCTTCTCCACGATGGGCTGATCCTCTTTACCGGATTCATAGCGCAGACGCTGGAAGTCGATCATGCGATAGCGCTGCTTGTGTCCGCCGCCGATCCTGTGTGTGATGATCTTACCTGCAGAACAACAAACATCACTGATGAGAACACGTCATTAACGACTGTTATATGGTAACGAACGTTAGGAGGTTATTGCCCTGACATAAGATTCCTCTGTAGTGAATGGGTGCCGTCAGAATGAGAGTCCAAACAGCTGATAAAAACATCACAATAATCCACACCACTCCAGTCCATCAGTTCACATCTTGAGAAAACAAAAGTGTTAAAGAGTCGTTTTGGCTTGTAAACGGTGCTTGATCTGTGCAGATTTCTCTCCTGATTCAGACCAGACCACTTTTTCACTGGAGGAAGTGTTATTATGGATTATGGACTCAATGTATTTGAGTTAAAAATGTCTTAATGATGGATTTGTTTCAGCTTTTGTCTTCTCAAGATGTGAACTGATGGACTGGAGTGGTGTGGATTACTTGTGGATTATTGTGATGTTTTTATCAGCTGTTTGGACTCTCATTCTGACGGCACCCATTCACTGCAGAGGATCCATTGGTGACACAGTGATGGAACGACACATTTCTATAAATCTGATCAACAAACAAACTCATCCTAATCTCAGATGGCCTAAGGGGTGAGCACATTTTCACTTTTTGTCTGAACTATTCCTTTAAGACACGCAGATGATCTGAATGAGTGTGTCTGACCGGTGTAATCTCTTCCTCCGGTCTTCTTCATGCCGGTCGGTCGGATGGTGTATTTGTCTCTCTGTTTCCACAGGCTCCGGTTCTGCAGGTCACAGGTGCTCGTCATGAAGCCGCGACATCCGGTCAGAGCAGCAGAAACACCGGAAGCGGCCGGGAGACCGGCGATCTGACGACACAGAATAAACGATCAGGTGTCGCTGTGTCAGATTAATGCTGATGAAGAGGACGATGAAGATCTCACCTGAGATGAGACAGTCCGAGATCCCAGAGACAGAGACCGCAGTGCGCATGACAGCAGACTGACGCTCATCTGAACACAATCACACAAACTCACCGTAAATAAACCGATAATACAGACAATAACTCATACATTAATGACTAGATCTGATAAATGACGCTGTCACTGCAACACACAGATGAAACCTTATTGAACAGGCTTCATGAAGAACCCAAACACATTAATGACAGTATCAGCAGTTCAGCGCTGATATAAACATCGTATTTCTGAGATCGATCACTCACCGTGATGCTTATATTCATTCACTCAATACATTGATATAAATCCACACTCTCCGTCCTTCAGAGCATCACACGCCGCGGGGTCGCGCTCAGATCACGTCATACGCTTCTTCTTCTGCGCGTTCTGGTCAGTCGACGCCGCACGCGCGCACCGCCGCCTGCTGGTCACCGTCCAATCACAGAACTGACAAAAATATCTGTTAAATTTAGCGTTCCCAACATTTTTTTTTTGTTTATTCGAACGATAAGAATTCGACTTATATCTCGCAATTCTGAGTAAAAAAAGTAAAAATTGTGAGAAAAAAGAATGAGATAAAAAAAAAAGTCTGTACAAAGTTTTTTACTCCGTGGCAGAAATATGATTCCATACACAACATAAAACACTATGAATAGTCATTTTTATTTGTATTTCATGTTATGATTATTACTGAATAAAACAACAATAATAATAGTCTTGATAATTATGATCAAATTATAATATATAGTAATAAATAATAAAGACTAAACAGCGAACCGATGATGTGAATGTTATTTGCTGAGGGTTCTTGTGTTTTTTGTAAGGAATGAAAGCCACGCCCATCTGAAACCGCCGCCTGGAAAGTGACGTCATTTCTACCGACGCGTCGGCGCGTGTGCGCATGCGCAGTGTCACATCTATAGTGGACATCTTGGAATTAAAGGGGCGCCGAGCGAATCCTGACAAAAGCAACAATTTCAGGTGCGAGATTTCTGTTTCTAGAGCGACTTCGTGTTCGCGTGTGTGTGTTATAGCAGTGTGTTTGATCTGATCCGGATGTGTGTTTGTTGATAAAGTGCGTTTGTCGGTCTGTGAGTGATGAAGCGCTTTCTCTCTATCTCTCTCTCTCTCTCTCTCTCTCTCTGTGTGTGTGTGTGTGTGTGTGTGTGTGTGTGTGTGTGTGTGCACCTGGTATTCATCACGTTATGGGGACCAAATGTCCCCACAAGGATAGTAATACCAGTAAATTTTGACCTTGTGGGGACATTTGTGAGGTCCCCATGAGGAAACAGGCTTATAAATCATGCAGAATGAGTTTTTTTGAGAAAGTAAAAGTGTGCACAGTCTCCTGTGAGGGCTAGGTTTAGGTGTAGGGTAGGTGTAGGGCGATAGAAAATACGGTTTGTACAGTATAAAAACCATTATGCCTATGGAATGTCCCCATAAAACATGTAAACACAACATGTGTGTGTGTGTGTGTGTGTGTGTGTGTATGTGTGTGTGTGTGTGTGTGTGTGTGTTTGCCGCATTCATGAACCTCATACAATCAAAACATCTAGTGTCTATCTAGACGCTGTTCTGTACAGTAAATTGTGTGTACTGGGTTGGTTTGGGTTTGGACAGTCAAACTATATATAATACTGACGAGTGTGCTATCTATCTATCTGTCTATCTATCTATCTATCTATCTATCTATCTATCTGTCTGCCTGTCTATCTATATATCTATCATCTATCTATATCTGTCTGTCTTTCTGTCATTTGTCTGTGTATCTGTCTATCTGCCTATGTGTGATATATATTATATTATAAATAATGCCTTTGTATTACATTATTTATGTCAAAGATAATTTTAAAAATATATAAACTTTATTTCTTTACATCATGTTGATTTTTTTTTACACTTTATTATTACTATTACATAAGTTCAAATAATGTTTCTGTTTTATGTAACACTATTTATGAGTAATATTTTTTAAATAAAATATAATCAATTTATCTTCTATCTATATATGTGCATTCTTACAAATAAACAACAAGAAATCCTATAAATTTACTGTAATATTTATTTATCTGCACTTTCAAATTATTTATAAGTAAAATTATGAGTGCAATTATAATTTTAAAAAATTGCACACACACACACACAAATATTATTTATAAAATTTCATATCTATATATATATATATATAATTTTGATATTTTCTAAATAATATTTTTTTAAACTTACTTTATGTAAAAAATAATTTAAAAATATAAACCATTTATTTGTTTATATATCATGTTTATTTCATTTTTTATTTATATATCATGTTTATTTTATTTATATATAAATGATGTATGTTTTTTCATTGTGCATTCCAATTAATCTCAATCAAACTACAGTTGGGTTATTTTGATTAAGTAAAGCAATTAAAAATTACAGCCAACTTACACAAATTCTAAAAACTGAGTTATCTTTGTCTTTGTGTGTGTGTGTGTGTATACCTAACATTAACTCTAGTATAAAAATTGCATTTCATTTCATTTCATTTGCTCGGCTCATGAAGCGGTTATCCCTGGTCAGAATGACTGTACTAGTGTGTGACTGTAATCATGGCTGGACGTGGTTTATATGGTTCCGCTGTGATACTCGTCAGACCCGTCGCGCCAGTTCTCATTCGTGTGTGTGTGTGTGTTTCTCACTGTTTTACTGTCATGGATCTCGTGTCTCTCCAGGTGTCATTAGAGCAAAAGGTGATTTGAGGGCTAAAGATGTATTTCTGAGGATGTGAGTGTGTGTTGCTGTGAACAGAAGTAGTTTGTGTGTGTTTTCTGCTGTATTATTCTGACGTGAATGTTCCAGATACGAGCCGTGACGGCATGAGATCACAGGGCCGTTCTTCAGCAGGACGTGAAGGTTAGAAGCGTGGCGCTTGCCCCGACGTTGACACGCGAATGAATGAATGAAACACATTGACGATCAACCGCTTCGTGTCTGCTTGTTCAGCAGCCGTCTGAGTGCACTAAAAAAGCTCACGCCAGATGTTATCGATCAAAATCAGGAGCTTGGGAATCGTTTTTTTAACAAGCTGACATCAGTGGCCTTCATTAGTAACCAGAAGAAACTCCCAAAAGTCGTCCCAGTTTGAGACTCATTATCTGGAATGTAGGTGATTCAGAGCGCCCAATATAACGTCTCATTACTGAGCTTCCCGTGTGCGTTTAGTCTCATACGAACTTTAGCCTTCACCTTTCCTGTAGTTCTGGATGTGCTGATCAAGTAAAACACACACCGTACACATGCTGCAGATCAGCGATTCACAAACGCTTTTGACAACCTAAAATATTTACTTGAAGTCCCACTGAGACTTTTTACGTTTACATTTTTTTAATTTTAAAATATCAGTGTTTTATTTTTAAATTATTGCTTTTATTTTAATATATATTTTTTGTTTTTTTTAATCATGTTTTTATTGTTTTATTTTGATGGTTAAAAATCACAAAAAAAAAAACTAAAAAACAAATCCAAATAAAACCCCTACTAAAATGATTAAAAATGTAATGTTAAAAAAAGTTTAAAAATAAACGTTTAAAAAGCAACAGAACAGTTGCTATGAAATATGATTTAAAAAAAAGCTTTTATTTTTTAAAAATCATATTTTTAGTGTTTTATTTTGATTGTTAAAAATCACATAAAAATAAAACCAAATCCAAATAAAACCTTTACTAAGAAGATTAAGAATGTAATGTTTAAATAAAAATGTTTAAATTAAAATAGAACAGTTGCTACAAAATATGATTTATGTTTTTTTTTAACTGGTTTTATTTAAAAAGTCTTTATTAATTTAAATTAATTATTTGATGAACTATGTTCTGGTCCAGCCCAGTTTGGGAAGTGCTGCTGTAAGCAGTGAACATGAGTGAGTAGATGCTGTGTTTGTGGTGTAATGTTGGGTCAGACCTGGTTCAGAAACTGCAGTTTAACGTTGAGATGAAGCTCCAGAATCAGAGCACATGTGGCGTGTCACTGCCCGTCTGTTCAGCATTTGTTCAGCTGTGTGTGTGTGTGTGTGTGTGTGTGAGTTATTCCTATTGCTCTTCAGCTGTCCATCTGACATCATCTTCATCGTGGTCACGCCCTTCACACGAGTTCCTGCCGTGGCGCTGCACGTGTGTCATGGACGGGGATGAGGAGTGTGATGGAATAAAGAGACGATCCATGTGGTCTTAAAGTGACAGCGCCTAAAAAACCTTCTGCTGTGTGTCTCATGCAGCTTCAGCCAGTGCGTCTTAATGACAGGGAAACTGAGTGTGTGTGTGTTTATGTAAGCAAGATGTTCAGTTGGTGTGTGTGTGTTTGTGTTGCTGATGCTGATGCTGATGCAGCTGGAGAAGAGGATTGACCTGAGGGGGAGGGTGGGGTCAGAGGTCACTGCAGTGATGCTGTGTGTGTGTGTGTGTGTGTGTGTGTGAATCTGTGTCTCTGATCCGGTCTGTTGTGTTTGTTCTCTGCACTTGTTTGTGTTTAAATATAACATGTCATTATTGATCTGCTCTGATTCATGAGCACACAAATGACTGTAATTCACATCCGAGGCTCTTCACAGCATACAAACAAGTTAAAAAAGCCATTTTAATCAAAACTCAAATTAGTGAGTCATTTTTTGCCTTATTCTGCAGTAAAAACATCTCAGAATCCATCAAACATGAGAATCAGCGCTGTGTGATTTCCAGTGATTGTGTGTTTTGTCTCACTGCACTGATTTATTCACAAGTTAAAAACATGTTAAAGGATCTGTCAGAAAGACTCATTCACTGGAATCCAGTCTGAATATGAGTTGCAGCGCTGCTTCTCTGATTTAGATCATTGAACTGTAAATAAGATTCGTTTAGTGCTGGTGTTTCTACAGTCAGTGATCTGTCACACACACACACACACACACACACACAGAGCGCTTCTGAATGCAAGGACAAACCCAGTGCTCAAGGTTAAAAAACACTAGTGTGAATACTGGTAGAGTGTGTCTCACTCAGGTCCTGTACGAGTGTGAGCAGTGACACACAGATGAGCTGCTGTTTCTGCAGGTGTGTCGAGTCCTGCAGGTCTTTGTCAGGGTCGTTTGTGGTCACGTGACATCAGTTTTCACTGTGTGTGTGTGTGTGTGTGTGTGTGTGTGTGTCTTCATCCTCCCCCACCCGTCTGTGTGTCTCCGTGAGGGTGGGGCTGATGATGCTCACACACACACACACACACAGTGTTCAGACGGGTGTGGGCCGTCGCCGGGTTCGGTTCAGTCGTGTGTTCTGTTGCCGGGTGACGGTTTCCTGTGTGTTTTGCTGATCTGGAGGAGTTTCAACATCGGTAGTGTGTGTGTGTGTGTGTGTGTGTGCTGACGGTGAGTCTCTCTGTCTCTCTGTGAGTGTGTTTTATCATGTTCCTCCTGCTGTGTGTTATCAGTCCCGCAGCCGTTTGTTGTGGTGCTCGTGTGTTCGGTGTGTGTCAGTGAAGATGTGTGTGTCAGATGGGTGTCTTTTGTTTTGCTCTTTGTTGTTGTGTCTGTCGGATGAACTCAGTTGTTTCCTCACTCAGTTTGAGTCCTGTGGTGACGCTGATGCTTGATTTGATCTTAAACTGCTGATTTTCTGCGTGATCATCTCTCTTTTCTACTTTTGAATTCCTGGACTTCTGGTTTGTGTGTCTGATCTGGTTTGAGGAGGTCTGATCAGCCGGACGGAGTGTGTGTGTGTGTGTGTGTGTGTGTGTGAGAGAGAGAGTTTGGTATCTGATGTTCATTTATAGTTGATTTATTGTTCGTTTGTGGATGTTCTCTGTAGTTGATAACACTGATGCTGATATGGATTATGATTATTTATCTGCAGTAATCTTAAATATTTGTGTGTTTGTTGTTTCATCAGATTCTCACACATTTCCTGCCCTACAGGAACAGTGTTACCTGTAGCTGGTGTGTAGATGTGTGTGAGTCTCTGATGACTGTGTTGTGTAGGGGTGTATTGGTCCACAGAAACAACGGTTCAGTCCGTCCCTGGGTTTTGAAGTCACAGTTTGGCTTGTTTTCGGTACAGCAGAACAACATTAGATTTCATCTTTTTTTCTTTTTAATTAAACTGTGCTTTATTGAATAAACTGTGATTGTGGGTAGGGCTGCACAATTAAACAAATTTCTAATTGTATTTACAATTACAGATGCCACAATAATGTAATTGTTCAAAGGCACAATTACAAAAAAATAAAAAAATAAAAATCCACTTACATTATTCTGTTGCTTAAGATGTGGGGGTGGGTGTGTTTTTTTTTACCGGTTATCTTAAGTTTTTACTGTTTTAATTTTTTCCATTTTTTTTTAAGTTTTTTAAAATATTTTAAAGAAGAAACTATATGTAAAAAGATGGCATGCAGTGCTTCAAACTATGTTATAAAGCTATTCAAAACATCATTAAATGTAAATTGTGATAATCGTAATTAATAATTGCAATTACAAGTTATGATTTTTGTCATAATCGTGCAGCCCTATTTGTGGGTTAAAATCTGTTTCTGCTTCATACAGTTAATGGTGCTGTTGTAAATAAAGAACTTTCACTTTTGGATTCATAATATTAGTGCACATTGTATGTTGTAGTTAGAATTATTGCACATGGATTTATGGTTTAGTTTGGAGAGCTTAAAGGATTACTTCACTTTCAGAATAAAAAATTGCTGATAATGTACTCACCACCATGTCATCCAAGATGTTCATGTCTTTCTTTCTTCAATCGCAAAGAAATTATGTTTTTTGAGGAAAACATTCAAGGATTTTTCTCCATATAGGACGATTTTGATGTTGGAGGAGAAAATGAGATGGGAGTTTTTTTGACATACCCTAACTGTACTGAACCGGAGCTAGACAAGACAAGCATTTGTGGTTAAAAAGTGTATAAATATGAATTTTTATAAATATGAGCATTTTTTTTCCAATTGTTTCACTAGATAAGACCCTTTTTCCTTGCCTGGGATTGTTTAGAGCTCTTTGAAGCCGCATTTAAACTACATTTTTAACCTTCAATCCGTTGAGCGCCACTGAAGTCACTATATGGAGAACATTCCTGGAATGTTTTCTTTAAAAAAAAACAATTTCTTTGCGACTGAAGAAAGAAAGACATGAACATCTTGGATGACAAGGGGTTGAGTAAGTTATCAGGAATTTTTTATTTTGGAAGTGGAGTAATCCTTTAATATAAAGCATGTCTCATGTTTACAACAACTTAAACAAAAAACTGTATCGTCCCATTGAGGGGAAACACATTATATTCCAGACACACTGAAGTTGTGCACACGCAGTGATTAAAAAACAACACTGGATTCATTCAGGACTCATGCATACTGAACCTGATGACCTGTACTGAAAACATCCAGTGTGAATACACGTACTGTTATAGCCCTAAGTTTTGTGTCATATTAAGTGTGTTGCGTTCATTTTGTCTCTCGTGTGCACGACTGATCGTGTGTGTTGTGTTGTTCTGTGACGGCGGCCGTATCTGATGAGAGAATGAAGTCAACATCTCTTTCCGTCTTCCTGTCGTTCATCATGATAATGATAATTACACAATCATTTCTGACACTCATTAGAGCTCGAGATGGAGCGAGTGTTTCTGAGTGAGCTCCTCAAACAGGACAGAACCTTTAAGAAACTAAATCTAAAACCTGACCCTTCATAGTTCATTTCTGATGTCTGCTGTGAAATTCATGCAGTTCATGAAAATGTGACCTGCTGATTTTTGTTTATGGTATTCAGCTAAACTAAATGTTTTGCAATAATGAGACACAGAATAAATATGTTTGATATCATTTTTAATCACATTGGAATCAAAACTGGGAATCAAAAAGAATCGGAATTGAAATGGATAAAATTCAAACAATACTCAACCCTATAAACACATCAGTGAGATTCTTTCCAAAACGTTGCTGTTAAACCTGTTTCACACTTAATCTACTTCATCCCTTCCATCGTCTGATTGATAGTTTAGAGTTTTTATCTAGTAAAAGCTCTTTAAGTGTAATTCAAGTGCTTCCTGTGTTTTTTCTGTCAAATCTGGACTGATTTTGATCAAGTAAATGTCAGAATAACTGTAGTCATATTTCCAGATGAACACTTGCTGGACTGAAGCAGCTTGGCTTTACTTGATTCTAGAAAAATCAGTGAGTGTCAAATCTGATCATCAGGATCTTTTGAGGAATGTTTGTTTCCAGAAGCTTTACTTTCACTGTTCCTCAGTGGAGGAATGATCTTCACAAGCCTCCAAAATGTCTCACATCTTTTGAGGAACGTTTATTTGTTCATTGGATTGCATTGCATTGTGTGTTACTAAGACATATTATTGGAGAAATAGAGTGACCACTCGTGTTTGCATGATTTCATGTCAGTTATAAAGATCTCACTGATTTACATTACAAGCGTCAGTTAATAAATAAAACCGATCTGTTTTTCTGTTGGAATGATGAAATGAATGAGTCAGTCATTCAGTCTTTCTGTGTGTGTGTCCTGCCCTCTTCTCCGCATCATTTCCTGTCTCTCTCTCTCTCAGTAATGATGAGTGAAGTGTGTGTCTGAAGCGGTTCGCGTCGGTCAGTCGTTACGGGTTGGTCACAGCGCTCATGAAGTGACGTGTGTCATACGGTAGTTAAAGTATCTGAAGCTCAGTGTCACCCGTCAGCTTTCATGCGTGTCTCAGTAACAGCCCTATCAGCTCTGCCATGAAAATAAAGGTTTATCTATTCAAATTACAGCTGACGCTGAGCTGCAGAGCTGCCGATGTGTTCGGCCTGAGGGTCTGTGTCTGAATATCAACTCATCTGATCTCCACTAACCTGTAAGTCTGTGTTCTCAGGCCGCTCCTCTGCTAGATCATGTCCACGATGGTGTATCCTCGTGATGAGAAGCTGGAGAAGCTGTCGCAGGAGGAGATCATCTCCAACACCAAGCTGGTGATCCAGGGTCTGGAGGCGCTGAAGAACGAGCACAACTCCATCCTGCACAGCCTGCTGGAGACCATCAAGTGCCTGAAGAAGGATGAGGAGGCCAACGTGGTGCACGAGAAGTCCAACCTGCTCAGGAAGTCGGTGGAGATGATCGAGCTGGGACTGGGCGAGGCTCAGGTGAGACGCCGGGGTCAGAGGTCACCATACGTGTCCAGATTGGATCTGCTCACTCTTTTCTCATCATTCATGCTCCTCAGTGCTGTTTCCCTTCATAATCTTCTATCAGAATATAATAACTCGTTCCACCAGCAGTTGTGATTCTCATTAGTGATCAGTAGAGTTTTTTTTTTTTTTATTATGCCATTGTCAAGTTTAATGGGATTGTAGTTGTTTGAAGTCATTAAGTTCACAGTTCTGTCTTTTTGTTTGATTTTCAAATGTTTTTTTTTGCTTGAAATCAAAGTTTATAATGTAAATCTTCTCATCGCTGGTTTGGTTTGGTTCATGGCTTATAACACTTTTATAAATCCTTATGCGAAACAAGAGTGAAAAGCAGTGTGCTGATTGGCTGATTGCACACTATATTCACTCCGTATCTTCTGTCAGATGAGCTGTAAATGCTGATTCATGTTGACTGTGGAGATGGAACGAATGTGTGTCACAGTGTTGAACTAGAAACAGCAGGAGGAAGTTCCTCCCGGACGGGCGAGCGTGTGACCCGCAGTCATGTGACCTGTGTGTGGTGTGCAGGTGATGATGGCTCTGTCCAACCATCTGAACGCGGTGGAGTCGGAGAAGCAGAAGCTGCGCGCTCAGGTGCGTCGTCTCTGTCAGGAGAACCAGTGGCTGCGGGACGAGCTGGCGAACACACAGCAGAAGCTGCAGAAGAGCGAGCAGAGCGTCGCACAGCTGGAGGAGGAGAAGAAACACCTGGAGTTCATGAACCAGCTCAAGAAATACGACGAGGACGTGTCGCCTTCGGTGAGAACGTGATCGCTGCAGATTACTGACGCTCGCTAGTGCTGTTTACTGAGTCGCTCCTCACTAGTGTTAGTGCTGATAGTCATGAACATGTTAAAGTGAAGTGTTTGAGCTCCAGACGGCCTGAGCTCAGCGATCTGCTCTCTTTCAAAGCCCTGAGATCGGCATTCTGGGCCAGCGCTGAGTCACGCTGGGAACCTTATTAAAATGCAGAACCTTTGAGAACAGAGAAACACTTCCTGATGCAGATAATAGTGGGAAAAGAATCTGAGAGAGGAAAGACACTTTAACCAGTGTTGCATTTTACAGACATTATTAAGGAATAATTAAATGCAGTTCGTTTTCAGTAGCAATTTATTTTACTTCTTTTTTAACTCTATTAGTTAACAATGAACAACACTATTACAGCACTTATTAGATAAGAGATGTCCACAAATATTAGTTTCAACATGTAAAATCACTTTAAAAGTTGTATGTGTTAACATTAGTTAATGAACTGTAAACTAACAAACAAAAAATGAACAATTGAATTTTATTAAATTACATTAATAAAGATTAATAAATGCTATAAAAAATATATAAAAAAACAACTGCATTTTTATTAAAAAAAAACTTTAACAGAGGTTAATAAATGCTGTAAATGTATATTAAACAATTGCATTTTTATTAAAAACAATAACAGATTAATAAATGCTATACAAAATATATAAAACAATTGCATTTTATTAAAAAACAGTAACAGAGATTAATAAATGCTATAAAAAATATATTAAACAATTGTATTTTTTATTAAAAAACATTAACAGAGATGAATAAATGCTGTAAAAATATTCAACAGCAGCAGCACAGAGACAGAAAGTGTGTCCATCTGTAGCTGATGAAATCTTTCTGGTTTTGATCCAATGATTCAGTGAAGGATCTTCTTTCATGTTGTTTCTAAGCTGTAATTATGACTTTCTGTAAAGATGAATCTTGGTTTTAGTAGTTTTATTCCAAGCCTGTGATTTTTAGCAGGGAGTCTAGTTTTAGTTTGTACAGGTTGAAACTTTATAATTACAGTAATTTCAGCATGATGTGAGCTCAACATGAGCACAGTGCTGCACGTCTCACAGCTGTCTGTCTGTCTCTCTGTCTCTCTGTCTGTCTCTCTGTCTGTCTCTCTGTCTGTCTGTCTGTCTGTCCAGGAGGAGAAGGACGGTGAGCCGCCCAAGGATTCTCTTGATGATCTGTTTCCTAACGATGAGGAGGAACACACTCAAGGAAGTGAGTGAAAGTCACTGCGTGAGCATTTGTCTTTCCCGTCGCATTAACCCTGCTTTGACCTTTGACCTCTGACCTCTGCAGTGCAGCACAACCAGCACAACAGTGCGGCGGTGGCGGCGGCTCAGCAGGGCGGCTACGAGATCCCGGCGCGCCTCCGGACGCTCCATAACCTGGTGATCCAGTACGCGTCTCAGGGCCGCTACGAGGTGGCCGTGCCGCTCTGCAAACAGGCTCTGGAGGATCTGGAGAAAACCTCCGGACACGACCACCCTGATGTGGCCACCATGCTCAACATCCTGGCGCTCGTGTACAGGTGAGAGAACGAGCGATTTCACCACAGTATCTGATGACGTCATGATCACGTGCTGAATTCAATGTGTGTGTGTGTCTCAGGGATCAGAACAAATATAAAGAGGCCGCTCACCTGCTGAACGACGCTCTCTCCATCAGAGAGAAAACACTGGGCAAAGACCATCCTGCTGTAAGTCACTTTAATATTTTAATATTTTTATTCACACTTTACTAATTTAACTACTTTATGCATTTTACTGATTATATATATAGAGCAATAAGCCCAATGAAACAATGGGTCACAGTGAATTTATAATAGCTAAGGGGTGTTGTTAGCCACGTCACGAAGCGGAGTGCCTAAAACCTTCTTAGCGGTTATAAATTGACTGTAAACCATGGCTTCACGGGGCTTATTGCTTTTATAAAGCGGTTATTCCATATATGTAGTAAAGTTAACAAAATAAAACAGAGCAAATAAAGTGTAACAATATTGATAAAAACATCATTCTTTCACCAAACAATGTAGTTCCTCAGAAACAGTTGTGGTTGCAACAAAGTGGTTGCCGAGCAACACACAAACGTAAACAAAGGTGTGTGTTCGTAGAGTCATTTACAGCAGCTTAGAACACGGCTCAACCAATCAGAATCAAGGACCGAAACTATTTTTTTTAATATATATATATATATTTTACATATATGTTTTATAATATATTATTATATTCCGCTATTTTGAATACTAATTAGTTTTGATTTTTTACTTGTATTGTACTTTTTAAAAATTCTGTATATATTCTGTATTTATTTATTATATTATACAACATCTAAAGCTAATTAAAATAATTTATTCTTGCTAATTTACACATTTTTACTAATGATGTCATTGCATTATGTTACATTATAACATGATTAAAATGACTAAAACTGATTAAAATATTGAAGTTAATATTTTTATGAATTATTGTATTGCATGCACACACATATATGTGGATATATATATATATATATATATACTTATATACTTATATATGTATGTATAGGATAGGTTAGGACTATATGGAACATGATCTTTACTTGATATCCTAATGATTTTTGGCATAAAAGAAAAATTGATCATTTTGACCCAATGTGTTTTTAGCTATAGCTACAAATACCTATGACTGGTTTTGTGGTGCAGGCTCACATATATCTTATAAATATATAATATGAAATATCTTTTACAGCACAGGCAGGATGAATTAGGCTGTAAAGGATCTGATTTGTTATTTCTGAAGCTCAGTGTTGGTTTTTGTCTTGTGTTTCAGGTTGCAGCCACTCTCAATAATCTGGCAGTGCTGTACGGGAAGAGAGGAAAGTATAAGGAGGCCGAGCCGCTGTGCAAACGAGCCCTGGAGATCCGAGAGAAGGTCAGTGAACGTCACGTCAGCGCTGACCGCAAACGCTGAGATGCCTGCCGTGTGAAATGAGCAATTAGTCGCTTGTCACCTCCTGACGGGTTTTGATGGAGCAGCAGAATGTGATTAAACACTGTAACGAACACTGACAGCAGCTGTTTCCTCTGATCACACCACAGTGACACAGTCTGTTTATTTATGTATTTATATTTTTACATTTAAATCAATGTCCATTTGGTATATTGGCATACGTCCAGTCATTCTCACACATTTTGACATGAAGCGGAAAGTGAATGTTTTTATTCTGTGACATGATAGACACACTCCAGCAATTCCATCTGAACTAAGTCTTGTCTCTGTGTGTGTGTGTGTGTGTGTGTGTGTGTGTGTGTGTGTGTTTGTCAGGTGCTGGGGAAGGATCATCCTGATGTGGCGAAGCAGCTGAATAATCTGGCGCTGCTGTGTCAGAATCAGGGCAAGTATGAGGAGGTGGAGTATTATTACTGCAGAGCGCTGGAGATCTACGAGTGTCGGCTCGGCCCGGACGACCCCAACGTGGCCAAAACCAAGAACAACCTGGTGAGTCTGAGAACGGAGCATCTGCTGGGAAAATAACTGCAGTGGGTTTAAACGCGCTGGATGAGCGACTGCATTTGCATTTCACCCTCAACATGCAAATGTGAGCAGAGCAGCAGCGGAATTCATCAGAGCGTCTGCCTTTGTGTGCAGCTGAACTCACGCTCATCTCTTACACTTCCTGTGTGTTTTACATAGAGCTGTTGATTATAGAGAAATAGTGCGATCCAGATCTTTTTGTCATCTTCAATTGGTGCGGTGTCTGATGAACTTGATGCAGGACGACCGACGGTGTGATGAAGTGTATTAGAATGCAGTATGAGGGCAAAACATTTTAAATGAATTTGAGTGAATCAGTGATTCAGTGACTCGTTCATCACTCAGTCATTCATAGTTTGGACAAATCAGTTGAATGAATGACTGACAGACGCGCTCATTAAGACTCGCCGCCACTTACTGGCGCTTGTAGTTTCATATTTGGGGTGTCATTAAATCAAAAATAATGTTGTTTCAATATTCAATAAAAACATTAGTGTACAGTGAACGCTCTCGTCTCTCCGCAGGCGTCCTGTTTCCTCAAACAAGGCAAATACAAGGAAGCCGAGGTCCTGTACAAAGAGATTCTGACCCGCGCTCACGAGAAGGAGTTTGGATCGGTGGACGGTGAGTGTCGTTCAGAGTCACGCTCACACTGATGCAGGTTTGACAGAGAAAACACAGCAGGAAAAGGAACATGTCTACATGCTGAATGTGTTCCTTGAGTCCAGTCTGACACAGCATTCAGTGGCTTTCATCAGAGAGCATCATGGGTAATGATGTCACCTGTGTGTCTGTTTGCAGCCGAAAACAAGCCCATCTGGATGCACGCGGAAGAGAGAGAGGAGATGAGCAAGGTGTGTGTGACAGCATGATGATATAAGTGTGTGAACATGACATGAGTGTGTGTTGATCTGCTGTGTCTCATTCTGTGTGTGTGTGTGTGTGTGTGTGCTGATGTTCAGGGGAAGCACAGAGACAACACTCCATACGGGGAATACGGAGGATGGTACAAAGCCTGTAAAGTCAACAGGTAACAAACACACACATCATAAGAAACAGCCTTGAGCGAACATGTTCAAATGAATCAAATTGAATCGCAAACCGTTTCGGTCCAGATTTGATCAGTATGGATTCATCTGTGAATCTGGAATCACTAGTTCTGATTATAAACAGCTGAACACGTGATGTGATTGCTCAGATCAGTATTCGGTCATTTCTAGGTTTTATCAGTCATGTTTAAAACAGTTCATCCAGTCAGAGTGAATCTCCTGATGAATCTCATGATAGCTGATATTCTTCATGATGTTCTGCGTTGTGACGTCATGTGGACGCTGTTGTTCGTCTGCAGCCCGACGGTCAACACGACGCTGAGGAATCTGGGCGCTCTGTACCGCAGGCAGGGCAAGATGGAGGCGGCGGAGACGCTGGAGGAGTGTGCCACGAGATCCCGCAAACAGGTAACGAATCCACACTTCCTCTCACAGCAGCGGGACGTATGTGTGTGAACGACTGCGCTTTCACGTGTTCTCTCTCGCCTCTTTCCTTCCTGCTCCTCTCTGGATCCAGAGCAGCTCCGTGAGTCTGATGATGTTCATTTGTATTAGAGCGCACGGCTCGTCAATCCCATCATGCTGTGCTGCGTGTGTTCTAGTGCTCATTCTGTTGGGTGTTTTTCACTTAGATGAGTCCTGCGTCAAAAGTCATATTTAGTCACCTGTCCTGTTCTTGCTAAATCAGGGTTTAGCTGACTAAGAGTCTGGGAATTTTAGTCTAGTTTCAGTCAGTTAAAACTTGGTTGGTAGAGATGATAATCACAGTTATAGTTGTGATCACTAATCATGATTGTTGTCATTTGTCTTCATAATTATTGCACTTTAACCTACAAGCACAAATCAAGAGAACGTCGACTCACACACATTCTGTATTTGACCTTATGTAGTGTCCTGATTTATTATATGATCAGCAATATAAACACACTCTCTACATTAGCAAAACTGGTAAAACTCCAAAGCTTTGTTTTAGGATCATCAGTGCTCTGCTGTGGTTGCCAGGTTTGACATAAATTAAACACAGGGCAGAAAATGTGTCCTTTTAAGAGAGCAGCTCTGATTGGGGGATTTGAGCATGAAAATGCATGGAGCTATGTTTATCTTCTCTTTTTTGTTAAAGAAAATATAGTAAAATTTTGGATGTAAAGAGTTTATATTTTTCAACCTACATTTAAGTCTTTTTTTCATCAACAGTATTGCATGTCAGTAGTCACATTTAGCATCATCTCATCTTGTCTCGTCTTAGTTGTGGAAATAAACGAACGGCATGAGCTCTAACGTGTGGATCTGTGTCGGTAGGGTCTGGACCCGGTCCATCAGACGCGTGTGGTGGAGATCCTGAAGGAGGACGGCAGCGCTGAGCGGCGGCGCAGCAGAGACAGTCTGTCCAGCGTAAAGTACGAGAGCGGCTCTGAGGGCGGCGATGAAGTGAGTATGGCCATAGAGTGGAGCGGGGTGAGTACACATCCACGAGAGCACAAAAACACTGACCCCAGACCAGCAGCCCTCAACACGTGTCACAGCATCACATCCAGCCGTGATATTAGCCGCCGTTCGGCCTTCTGTTGATCACGAATCGAGTGAGTCAGTAAATCCTGAAGCTGGTGATTGAACGGCACGTGTTGAGCGGCTGATGTGTTCGAGGTCGTCATGAGCTGATTGTGTGTCCTGGCATGTTTGTGCTGATTTAACATGCTTGTGTGTGTGAATGAACGTGTTTGTGAGCATCTCTGAACACACACACACACACACACACACACACACGCGCGTCCTGCAGCGCTGCACATCAACAACACTGGTCTAGGTCTCACCCCAAAATCATTAACATTATTTCCATAAAATGAAGTCTATTTATTATAAATAATATAAATAACAATATAAATAAATATAACATATAAATAATATAATAAGTCTATTTATTACCTTTAACATTTTTTATTTATATTTATTTTATTTTTTTTCTAAATATTTGTAATATGTTTTATTATTTTATTTTATTTATATATAATTGTATATAATTATTTTATTTTCATTCTTATAATTGTAATGCCTCAGGCTGTTTCTTTGTAATTCTCATTCTTGATGATTTTCATTATATTTTCTTTACTCTTTTTTCACTTTTTAACAATATGCTAATCATGCTAGAAACATGCTAGCAACATGCTAATAATGTTAGAAACAGTAATTTCTAGCTACTAGCTAATAACATTCTAATCATGTTAGTAACTAGCTAATCATGCTAGAAACATGCTAATAATGTTAGAAACTGACTAGCAACATGCTAGTAACTTGCTAATCATGCTGGAAACACCTTAGCAACATGCTAATAACATGCTAGTCATGGTAGAAACATGCTAGTAACTTGCTAGCCATGTCAGAAACATGTTATCAACATGCTAATCATGCTAATAACATGTTACTCATGCTAGCAACAAGTAGCAACATGCTAGTAACATTCTTACCATGCTAGTAACTAGCTGATCATGTTAAAAAAAAACATACTAGCAACATGCTAGTAACATGTTAAACATGTTAGAAAAATTGTTAGAAACACGCAAACTACATGCTAATTATGCTAGCAACACACTAATGATGTAATCTATCTATATAAACTTTAAAACTTTAACTTTTACAGCAGTTTTAAACTTTCAGCTAGGCTTTCTCACGCCAACTTGAAGTTTGTCTTAACAAACATTTTTATGTAGTTTAAGTTGATGTACTAAAATATTCAAAACTTAAATGAAAATGAATAAAAACTACATAGACATTAAAACCAAACACACAAAATGATTGTCCTAAAACAATATAAATAAATGTAAAATATAAATAATATAATGTAATATAAAGCTAAAATATGAATATATAAATATAAAATTACACACTAATAAATAACAACTACACGGTGTGCTGTGGATGTTCAGGATGTTCAGTGTGATGTCATATCCTGCATGTGAAGCTTCCAGCGTGTCGTTGACGTGTGCGTTCATTAACACCAGCACTGCTGCAGCTCACCGCCTGCACCGGAAATAATCATCATCATCATCATCATCATCATCATAATGATGACTAAAGCACTCAGATCTCACGCTTTACTAAGAGCCTTGAAGGAATAGTTCACCCAAAAACGAACACGCCTCGTGATTGTGTGTTTTATACAAGTTCAAACATGTGAAAGAATCCGTCAGTGAAAATAACACACAATTGACTCGTCTGAACATCACATGCATTGCTGCTTCTCTTGTTTGAAGGCTCAGTAGATATTTGACCTGGAAAAAAGCAAAAAAACATCAGTTCAGTGCTCACTAAGCAGTCATTTTTGCATTGTATTGTGTGTGTGTGTGTGCGTGTGTGTTTTGCTGTATGTTTTATGTGATTGGCGTGTGTTTTGTGTGATTTCTCAGGCAGTGCATGTAAGGCTGTGGATGTGAAGACGGCTTTCATACCCATAATAAATCACACTTGCATTCTGGTCTTGAGCGTTCGGATTGTTTCTGTTCTGGAGCTTCATGAGATGATGATCTCACACGCATGTGCTGTGTTCACATCAGACGTCATTAGTCTTTGTTTCAGTGGAATTTCAGTCCAACTCAAGTCATCCAAAACTTACAGTTAGTTGCTTGACTTTTTTTATATTTGTATTGATTACCTCAGAGTGTTGATATTGTAAATCCCACAGTATTGTGTTGTTGTTCGTGTTGGTTTGGCTCATCAGCCGTGTTTCACTGAGGCCCTCTAGTGGTCAATCAGAAACATACTTACTGTGAACTTCTGCTCATTTTTATTATTGGTAATGTTTATGTTGCATCTGTTCATATTACAGTGAGGCCGCATTTCATAAAAGGGGGCTTTTACACAGTGTTGGGGAAAGTTACTTTTAAAAGTAGTGCATTACAATGTTACGTAACTCCATTTGTGTTACCTAGTTACTTTTTATAGAAAGTAATGCGTTACGTTACTTGAAAACTCTTGCTTACTTGTTTTTTAATACAAAAATAATAATAATAATTTTTAAAAAGTTATATTTTTGGCAAGTGTAAAGGCCCTTTCACACCAAAAGTGAAATGAATAAGTCTCAGACTGAAGGACGTGTCTCTGGAAGATTTAAGGTCCAAAATTTGCATGTGCATTTTTTCATATTCATCAAAATTCGTCACACACAGAATGTCTCAAAATACATGCTACAAATGTGAAAATGCATAAAATTAAACCTGATCCAAATTTTTTTTTTATGACTGATGAAAGTTTTGGAGGCAGTGTGTAAACATGAGTAACGCAACGTGAGGTCGTATTTATTTTTTAAAGTGTGAACATTTTGATGATGGCAGTGAATAAATGGGAAAACAAAGTAACTAGTCTTACTTATTTGAAAAAGTAATTTAGATATTTTCTTGTAAATGTAAAAGTGATCTGATTATGTAACTTGCGTTACCCCCTGCACTGCTTAATCAGAGTTTTCTCTGCTGGAGAACTTGAGATGGACTGATCCAGTGTTCAGTGTCTCACACACACACACACACACACACACACACACACACACTCTGTAGAACTGTAGTGTAAATGCAGGAGGGAAACAGAGCATCCATCTGTGTGTGTGT
This sequence comes from Labeo catla, assembly GCA_012976165.1. Taxonomy (NCBI): domain Eukaryota; kingdom Metazoa; phylum Chordata; class Actinopteri; order Cypriniformes; family Cyprinidae; genus Labeo; species Labeo catla. The sequence goes on from VONZ01000619.1 coordinate 119,546, forward strand.
GTGTGTGTGTGTGTATGAGTGAGTGTGTGTTTGCCCGTGCATGCGTTCTGCGCGTCGTGTTGTAGCACCTGCATGAGTCTGTGCCTCACCATCACTACCTGCCACTAACCAGCTACGTCACCGCAGCTGTTGCCTTGACAACCAATCAGCCAATCGGCAGCCTTTCCCAACAGCGTAGGTGTAGTAACCTTTTTCCCAAAGGCCTCTACGATCAGTTTGTGATGCTTTTGGGAAACGCAGCCGTGATGGGTATTTCCTGACGCAGTGGATTGTACTCCTCCCTTCATCACTAAGAGACGCACTGGAGCGCTGGACGAGCATCATCTGTTAGATCAGAGACATCTAATGAACATCATGTGTATAAATATACAACACTTACTGCTACATGATTAGTCAGTAGTCGAGTCTCTTCTGCTCATTAAGGCTGCATTTATTTGCTCAGAAATACAGTAGAGATTTTTAAATATTACTACAATTTAAAATGTTGGATATCTGTTAAACTGTAATTGATTTCTGTGATCAAAGCTCAATTTTCAGCATCCTTCAGAAATCATTCTAATATTCTGATTTGCTGCTCAACAAACATTTCTGATTATTATCAATGTTGAAAACAGTTGTGCTGCACAATATTTTTGTGGAAACAGTCATGTGTTTTATTTTTCAGGATTCACAGATGAATAGAAAGTTCAAAAGAACAGCATTTATTTATAATAGAAATCTTCTGTAACATTATAAATGTCTTTACTGACACTTTTCATCAATTTAATGCATCTTTGATGAAATAAAGTAATAAGTATAATTTTTCTTCTAGGTTTAAAAAACTTTTGAATGCTAATTTATGACGGTTTCCACAAAAATATTGTGCAGCGGAACTGTTTTCAACATCGATAATAATCATAAATGTTTGTTGAGTAGCAAATCAGCATATTAGAATGATTTCTGAAGGATCACGTGACACTGAAAATTCAGCTGCGCATCACAGAAATAAATTACATTTTAACACACATTCACATAGAAAACAGCTGTTTGAAATTTTACAAATATTTCAGAATTTACTATATTTTTGATCAAATAAATGCAGCCTTAATGAGCAGAAGAGACTTATAGATCGTTATATTTTGACTCTAAACAGACAGTGACTTATGATCTCACTCCTGCAAACACACACTGATAAAACACTGTTCACGTAGAGAATCAGAACGCTGCAAATGAAGATCAGCCCAGCTTTTGTTTCCTGTTCTACTTCCTGTTTGATGACCTCAGTGACGGACCAGAGCTGCTGCTCTCTCTGCTTTCACTTTTCTCATTATATAATTACATTTTTTAATGAATATTAAATTCATATTGTGTTTGCAGGGGTGAGACAGCAGCTGTCAGACAGACAGACAGACAGAGGCCACTCGTGTGTTTGATTTGAGCTCTTAACGGTGTGCTGTCTTTCTCTCTCTCTCTTCATCAGGCATAAAGCCATCAAGAGTTTCCTTCATCTTGTTCCTCCTCACACAGGAAGGGCCGTGTTTGTTTGTTTCCTCTGGACGTTGATCGTGTGGCGTTGCGGGTGTCCTTTAGTCGTCAGAGGGACGCGTCTCTCCTCAATCCTGCTTCTTCTTTTCTTTCTTCGGTCGACGTCGTCTTTGGGCTCTTCATCTGTTTCTCTCTCATCTCTGATCGATGTCGACACTTTCATCTGTCGCCGTTTCCTTCATCGTGACCTCGCCGATGATGTCCGAACTTTCAGACTGAAGTGTTAATTCTGCAGATGTGATGGTTTTTGCTCTTTTTGCCATCTGTGGGTTTGAGCAGCTTCTGCTGGTGAACGATCCCTGTTGGTGTTTCACAGAAACCTGCTCTTGATACTTTTTGTTATGTTTTTTTGTAATATATGATAAATGATGAGTTGATGTTGCTTGAGGACGAATGTGACGCATCCAAAACCGAACAACACAAGACAAACGTCACAGACGCTTTCTCTTTAGGTGGTGTTTTATTTCACAATCTCTTGTGCTCCAGTGTCAAAGTTACCTTTACAGTGTTCACCGTTAGCTCTTGCAGCGGGTTTGACGCATTAGTCAGCAGTGGATATACTCCTGAATTATATAGCAAATATCTATGGAATCATGGAATAAAAATATAAAAGGGATTTGTGACTTTGTATCTCACAATTCTGACTTCATGTGTGACCCCGGAGCACAAAACCAGTCTTAAGTATCACAGGTATATTTGCAGCAATAGCCAAAAATACATTGTATGGGTCAAAATGATTGATTTTTCTTTTATGCCACAAATCATTACAGTATTAAGTAAAGATCATGTTCCATTTGTAAATAATTTTTGATTAGTAATATGCATTGCTAAGAACTTCATTTGGACAACTTTAAAGGTGATTTTCTCAGTATTAGATTTTTTTTTTGCACCCTCAGATTCCAGATCCAGACCCTTATGACTGGTTTTGTGCTCCAGGGTCACGTATGAGATATAAACTCAGAATTGCAAAAAAAAAAAAAAAAACAACAACAACTCTGAATTGCGAAACTAAGATATAAACTTGTGCAATTCTGAGAATAAAATCTGAATTGTGAGACAGAGCTCAGAGTTACTCATAATTACAGAATATTAACTCATTATTGTGAAATATAAACTCAGAATTTCTAACAAGCTTAGAATTATTAACTTATTAACTTATAATTGTGCAATAAAGAATTGTGAAGCAAACTCAAAATTGTGAGATATAAATTTATATTTGCGAAATAAACTTATAATTGCAAAATATAATCTGAGAACTGCAAACAAATTTAAAATTGTAAAATAAACTCAGAATTGAATGAAAAAGGTCTGAATTGTGAGATTAAAAGTTGCAGTTACTTTTTTTTAAATCTGAAGGCCTAAACAAGTCTGCATATGTATCAGTTAATTACACTAACGAGAAGTGCTTCTGATCGAATCCACACGTTCATATTTGAGCTGTAAAGGGAGCAGTGTTCAGCCGTCAGTGTTCAGAGAGCCAGAACATTTCAGACACTGGTTTGTGAACGTGAGGTTTGATCACATCTGATGAAGCGAACAGTGTTTTTGTGAGCGATTCTGCTGCAGTAAATCGTTTCATTGAGCTTGTTGAATGCGTTGAAGGCCAAACGCAGAGACTCGCGCTCCGTAAAAAGCCTTAAAGACGCGTCGCAGCAGCTGATGTGACTCTGTTAAATGACTGAATGTGCTGTGAGTTCAGTGCACGTGTCACATGATGCTTATTCCCCATTTTCACTAACCATGATAGTTTGATTCATTCCAAACACACACATGACGATGATGATGATGATGATGAAGATGATGCAGTACAAAACGAACAAATGTTTCTCTTAATAACTGACGTGTTTATGGCGTGTCGTGGATTGCTGCGTATTTATTGATGGTTTATCTTTGTTTTAATGCGAGCGTTTGTGTTCACTATCACAGTGAGTAGATCTACAGTAAATATATATGAACGTGTTCCTCCACTGCATTGTGACGTTGGTTGATATTCTCATTCTCAATAAAGGTTTATTCTCATGGTTCTGTATCAGTGTGTGTTTAACCATGATGATCTGTTTCTATATTGAGATCATGTGCTTTGAATGTTATTTAATAAATAATCAAACCGTTTAATAACGTATATCCATGTAGTCTGTTTTTACTGAAATCTGGTTTAAACAACTTCTCCTCGTCCTAGAGCTTTAACTCTACAAACTCCAAACTCAGCCCAGATCTTCAGACTGATGTGGCCGGGTGTGCTGTATCTTTTCTAACTGATCCGACATAAGATTTTCCTAAAAATGACGATTAAAACTGGGAAAAATCCCATAGACTTACATTGACGGAATGTTCAAGTGAGCCAACACTATTCAAACTCCCAGAATCCTTTGAGACTCAATCAAACTTCCCTTCTGTATTTCTAATTCATTTAAACTCATTCAAACTAAACTTGCTAATCTAAAAACAAACTAGGAGCATGCTAATCATGCTAACAACATGTTGATCATTCTAGTAACATGCTAGTAACTCACTAATCATGCTAGAAAATATTTCTAGCAAAAGGCTAGTAACATGTTAATCATGCTAACAACACGCTAGTGATTCACAAATAATGCTAACAACATGATAGTAACATGTTAAACATGTTAGCAACATGCTAGTAGCATGCTAATCATGATAGAATCATGTTAACAAAATGCTAGTAACATGTAAATCATGCTAGAAACATGCTAACAACACGCTAGTGATTCACAAATGATGTTAACAACATGATAGTAACATATTAAAAATGCTAGAATCATGCTAACAATGTGTAACTTGCAAATCATGCTAACAATGCTAGTAACATGTTAAACATGTTAGCAACATGCTAGTAGCATGCTAATCATGCTAGAATCATGCTAACAACATGCTAAAAAATGAGAGTAACTTGCTAATCATGGTAGAAACATGCTAGCAACATGTTAATCATGTTAGTAACATGCTAACAAAATTCTATCTATTCATATCTAATCTTTAAAAACTACTTTAAACTTTAAATGACTTCAAACAGAAAACTTTTAGCTTTTAAAACTTTTTAAACTTCTTGTTTTAGCTTTCTCGAGCCAACTTTACAGTTTGTCTTGACAAATGTTTTTATCTAGTTTGAGTTTTGTTGTTCCTCTGTCAGTTTGATCATGTGTTTTTAAATATATGATGATGAGGCGTGAGCTGGTGTGTGATGGGTTTGTTTACCCAAACATCATGATCATTAGTGGTTATTTACTCCTTCCACACCTGATGGAACATGAAAGAAGATATTTTGAAGAATGTTGGGAACCGAACTGTGTCAGTTCTCATTGAATTCTACTGTCATTTTTGTTTATATAAAGAAAGTTTTTGATTTTTGGGTGAACTGTTCCTTTAAAGCAGTGATGGTGCACATGTGATCCTGAACACGATCAACACTCCAGACACAGCAGAGCTGATGTGTGTGTGTGTGTGTGTGTGTGTGTGTGTGTGTGTGTGTGCACTTGTACAGCTATCTTTGTGTTTTAGACCACCGATTTGAGTTTTAGACCATCAGAGTGAGGACAATTTTGTAAAGTGAGAACATTTTGTCCTGTCCTCACTTTCTGACACCACTTTAAATGCCTGTTTGAGGATCAAGACTTGATTTTGGGGATCAGGTTATAATTGGGTGAAGGTTAGGTTAAGGGTTAGGGTGAGGCATTTAGTTCTCATGGGTAAAGATAGCTGTACAGAGTTGTGTGTGTGTAGTGTGGTGTTTTGGGTGTGTGTGTTGTTCAGTGTATTGAGTGTGTGTGTGTGTGTGTGTGTGTGTTGTGCAGGACGGCAGTGGTGTGATGCAGCGCAGCGGCTCGATCGGGCGTCTCAGAGACGTGCTGCGCAAGAGCAGTGAGATGCTGGTGAAGAAACTACAACTAAACGCACCTCCAGATACACAAAACAAGTATGAGCGCACATACTTTTTGTATTTTTGTAAACTGTATCTCATTTTATTTTCATTACTAAGAATGTTTTTATAATTGTGTAAGTGTTTTTTCACTCCAAGTTTGAGTGATAAAGTAAATGAGTACAGATGACTTCTGTTGCTGATTGTAATGATGACAGACGAACACAAACACTGTAAAAATTGCATGATTTTATTTATGTTTTTCTGCTGTGCATGAACACATTTGAGTTGAACACATTTGAAGAGATTCAGTGTCAGATATTGCTGTATCTTCTGCTCTGTGGTTTTCAGATATTGCATTTGTGTGTGTTTTTCTCTACAGAATGAAACGTGCCGCTTCACTCAACTTCCTAAACAAGACGGGTGACGAGTCCTTTCAGGTAACCAATATAACTAATACTGTCCATTTATGGATACTGCTCTTTATGATCAACGACTGTATTACTGGACTGTAGGATTGATTATCATCATCATTAATGCAGTTCATTGAACATAGATCTGTTTTATCATACTGACAGCAGCTGTGTTTTGTAAAATCACTGTAACACACATTTGATTTCTAGGGTTTTGTCTTACAGTCACATCTATAATGTATGGAAGTTTGTTTACAGCACAGAATAAACAAAAAAAGTAAATTAAAAGGGAATTTTTAGCTCATACTTCCATTTTTTTTGCATATCTGATTTTCTTCTTGCAATTCTAAAAAAAAGTCAGAATTGCAAGATATAAACTCAAAATTGAGAGAAAAAAGTAAAAACTGCAAGCTATAAAGTTGCAATTATGTTTATTTATTTTTTATTAATTCTGTGACATAAACATGCTTCCATATTAATGTGACAGATATCCTAGAGGACCTTCAATAAGAGCAGCTGACGTTTATGATGTGAAGTGTTTCAGATCAGCGTTATTCATTGTCTAGAAGAGAGTCACTTTAATTTTGATGAATGATAGTGAAAAACTGTTTTCTTAAAATAAAGATCACTGCAGAATCATTCACAATAACACCAGGAACATGCTGGTTTCAGGTTGAGTCTGAAGATGACGGTCCATGATCTCCTCACATTTTGTGTTATTTTCTGTTTTGTTCTCGTGTTCAGAATGCGGGCGGCCGGCAGCTGAGAGACAGTCGAGGTTTGAGCTCCAGTAATGTGGATCTGTACAACGGCAGTTAAACCAGTCCACAGCAGAACACTGCGCTCATCTCAACCCAACACACACACACACACACACACACACACACACATACACACACACACACACACATCCTCCAGCACATCTGAGTCAGTTTGACTGACCCGAGCGGCTGTTGTTACGCTATAAAGCCATAATATAAACCCTGGTCAGGGACGCACATTAGTGGTGTAGGAGTAGTTGGTGTCTTCTGGGTGAAAGGGAACTTCTGCTGCTGCTGTACTGTGGTCACACTATATTAATGTACTGTATGTTTACATGGACGCCTGTTAGAGATTCATGAGCGACAGAGATGATTGGAGCAAACGCTGCAGATGTGGATGTTTTACGGATGCGTGACCCTCTGCATTTGCTCGTCTTCAGAGCTCATTTATGAGTTTTGCTGATGTGAGCAAATGGGAAGGGAATGATTTCTTTCTTTTCATCTGGGATTGAGTTTATAGTGGATTTTGAAACTCATTAAGAAAAAACAGAAATGAAGAGAACTTGCTGTGCTGAAATAATGAAGATCAAATAATAATCAGCACTGTTTAAAATGCCGTCTGCTCTCAGGAGACACACACACACACACACACACACACACACTCTGTGCCATCTCTCTCTTTTAAAGCTCAGACCAATGCTGCGTCTCTTAAAGGTCAATATATCATGAATATTCAGCTCACTGTATAATGTGCAGATCTCAGATTATATCTACAGAAAGGGCATTAATGGGTCACAGTCTGTGAATGCTGCAAGAATACATATAAACTACTGAATTCTGTTACCTACAATCGTATTTTCCAGGGCGTCAATTCTTCATTTGATAAATCCCTGATTTCACTGCATGCAAATGATGATATAATCTTTACAGTGTACTGTTACTAATATTAAGTCATGGTATCAGGGTATTTATATATATATATATATATATATATTGAGTAAAGGGTTATTGCATGAATATTATGTGTATATCAGCTCATTCAGGTTTATTTGTTGTACTAATGTTGTCATTCGAGAGCTTGAATGGTGAAACGTCAAGTCCAAAATCACACTGATGCAGGACCTCACGCTGACATATGAATGTGAATATGGATTATGGATTTTGTGGTGGTGTAAATATTATGGATGATCCTCTCAGGTTGTAAATGTGTTTTAGAAAGAGGAAAAGAAACACAGGGAGGATCCTGCTGATTTTATACTGGAGTTTTACTGTTGAACGGATCTAAGTGAATCTGCAGGTGAGGAAGATGAGGGTCTCAGATCTGAATTAGTGAGAAAACACCTTTAATTTAACACACGGTCATCTGAGATGATGATATTAGTGAGGAGCTCAACTATATACTGTTTATTAAACTCAAGTTATTGCTGTTTGCCATCAAACCATTTTTTGTTGATGTTAAAACTGTAGACCAAAGCTGTCCTTCATCCATTGTGATGAGAGATTATGAAATGATGTTTCTGATGTGTGTCTGTGAGGAAGTGTTCAGATCTGAGGTTCATGCTGGTTCTTCAGGAGGATGTCCATGTGGATTTTACCTGCAAGTAAACTTTGCTACCATTCATGTCATTTACTTCTTGTCATTAATGCCATTTATTTCTGCCCATGTGTTAAGAAAATCTTGTTCTCATGACTAATAAATTGTGCCAATTTTTACACCCCTGGTTAAGATTGTTTCTTTATTTATGATGATGATTTATAATTTTCCTAAGGGATATTTGTGTATTCCTTTATTCCTTTCTTTCTTTCTTTCTTTCTTTCTTTCTTTTTATAACTGTATTGCCTTGATCACTGTATCAAATGATTCGCGATCCGAATAATTCATTTCGCGAAATGATTCGCGAACCGCTCCGAAGGTCTGAATCAAGTAATTCGCGATCCGCGAATCATTCAATTCGCGAGATGATTCGCAATCCGCGAACCATTCAATTTGCGTAAGTTCCGATCTGAATCAAATGTTTCGCGTTTCGAATCATTCAGATCGCGATCCGCGAATCGTTAAACTCACGAAATGATTCGCGAACCCGCTCCGAAGTTCCGATCTGAATCATATGATTCGCGACCCGAGAATCATTCAATTCGCGAGATGATTCGCAATCCGCGAACCATTCAATTTGCGTAAGTTCCGATCTGAATCAAATGTTTCGCGTTTCGAATCATTCAGATCGCGATCCGCGAATCGTTAAACTCACGAAATGATTCGCGAACCCGCTCCGAAGTTCCGATCTGAAATCATATGATTCAGCACCCGAGATCATTCAATTCGCGAAAAGATTCGCGTCCTCCCGAAATGTTCCGGGATCTGAATTAAATATCGCCATCCCGGAATTAATTCAGTTCAAAATGATCAGCACCAGCGAATATTCCAGCAGAATCCTACTCCGGTGTTCCGATCTGAATCAAATGATTCGCGATTCGAATCATTCAGCTCGCAACCTTTCGCAATCTTTCTTTATTTATAAATTTGTTAATTTTCCTAAGGGATATTTGTGTATTCTTTTCTTTCTTTCTTTCTTTCTTTTTATAACTGTATTGCCTTGATGACTGTATCAAATAATTCGCGATCCGAATAATTCATTTCGCGAAATGATTCGCGAACCGCTCCTGAATCAAGTAATTTGCAATCCGCGAACCATTCAATTCGCGAACCTACTCCGAAGTTCCGATCTGAATCAAATGATTCGCGATCCGAATAATTCAGTTCGCAAAATGATTCGCAACCCGCGAATCAACTCCCGAAATGATTCGCGAACCTGCTCCGAAGTTCTGTTCTGAATCAAATGTTTCGCAATTCGAATCATTCCGAAGTTCCGATCTGAATCAATGAATCGCGATTCGAATCATTCAGCTCGCAACCCGCGAATCATTCAACTCGCGAAATGATTCGCGAACCTGCTCCGAAGTTCCTATCTGAATCAAATGATTCGCGATCCAAATAATTCCGTTCGCAAACTGATTCGCAACCCGCGAATCATTCAACTCGCGAAATGATTCGCGAACCTGCTCCGAAGTTCCGATCTGAATCAAATGATTCGCGATTCGAATCATTCAGATCGCGATCCGCGAATCATTCAATTCGCAAAATGATTCGCGAACCCGCTCCGAAGTCCCGATCTTAATTAATCGGAAATGATTGGAGTGCTTCTAATTTTTCAGTGAAATAGTTTAACTGATTCAGAGTTTTGGAAAGCAACGCCGCTTTTTAAAATCATTAAAAGCGATGTCGAAATTCGAAAATTAAGCACACTTTTTTTTTGCTAGTGAATCTCTTGAACTGAATGATCGTAGTCACGAGCCATGGTCACGAGTTTGAATCAGTCGGTTCGAGCGTAAATGACTCACTCAATTGAATCGGTTTGTCTGTTTTCTCGTCTTCAGTCATGTTTACACGACACTCTCAGTACTACTATTGGCTAAAATCGCTAATTTAATGAGATTAACTGAAATAAGCGAAACAAGTATGATGTTGACAAATAAAATATCCATATTTCCATTCCAAAGATAACATCCAACACAAATCTCCTCCATATTGAGGTGAGGTAACCGCTTTACTGTTAACTAGTGAAACACTGCATGAATATGACGAGCTGCAGCTCAAAATACATGTTAGATGGAAACATTGTGCATTATGATGGAGTTTGTAGCTTAATTCACTAGATTTGAAATAGTTTGAGCTGCAGTTCAGTTGCTGACAGTTCAATAGGAATCAGTTGAAAGCATCAAAATTATTGCTAGATTATTATAGATGATTGCTACAATTTAGTATTGGCTGATTTCATATATTAATCTATATATTTTGAGATGTTCACGTGTTTTGTTCATGTTTTTCCATTTATACTCAGTGTAAACTTATTTCGGTGAATTATTTAACACGCCATATAATGTGCTGCAGTTAAAGTCAGTTTTGATCGCATCAGTCCGCATCAAGTGTGGCCACAAAACCCTTCAAAGTACATGAAATCCTCATCAAATCAAACACAAATCCGTGGTCAGGTGTAGTGACGGTCGCTGTTTCCCGGTTCTGCCAGCGGGATGCAGCATTGGACGCGTTTTCCCGAAGTGAGCGGAGCACTGAAACCGGAAGCTCCGGCGAATGGAGCGAGAGAGAGATAGAGAGAGAGAGAGAGAGGAGCGGGCGAACCCGGGACCGAGTAAAGTGACCCGCTGGTTCCTACGGACTACAGACAATCCCGTGAGGAGCGCCGAGACTCTTACCGGAATACAGCGATCACCGCACCCGACCGGCGTTTACCGCCGACACAAATAACGCCACCGAACTCACATCGCGCTGCTTTTCGTCTCAGTTAGTTGTTTGCGCGTCGCGAAGGAGAATAATCGCACTTTGTAAACGCGTTTGACCCGCGCGGCTGCACCTGAGCTTCCCCGGAAAACATGGACGGATCACCGGGGACCGACACCGACAGGAGCTCCGCGCTCCGCACCCGAACAACGACGAGACGAACATCCGACGGTCTGCTGGCCATCTTCATCATGTGTCTCAAAGGTAAGAAAGAGCGTTTCACCTGAAGGAAGTAGGTTGTGTTGTCGCGAAGCGCATCAAGCTTTAATGACAACCAACCCACTGGACTAGTTGCGTGCGCTAGTTAGCGGAGCGGCGTCGGTAACGCGCTGCTGTTCGTGTGTTTCTCGTGTGGAAGTTGAATCTCTTGAGCTCAGGTGTGTGGTGTTGAGTTATGTCCGCTTCTAGTCGCTGAATTCATGATTTATTTCCAGCATTTGAGCTGAAATGAGCTTCATATCGATCAGATGTCAGTGAAGAATCACATCAGAATGGATCAGATTGTGTTCACGAGCACAAGAGTTTGTCATGACAGGAGCTTCCAGAGCAGAACATGTACAGAATATAACACAGTAATAAAAACAGGTAATCAAATACAGTGCAGTGAAATAGTAAATATAGAAGACTGGATTACAGTGTACAGACTGGTTTGTGTCTCAGGCTGGTTTAGAGCTGTGTTAGTCTGGAACAGAAAATAACTAGACTTTAGTCGCTCCCACTCTGGTTGTTTCTGATCCATCAGCATCACCCTAATGAAAAATAAATATAGCTACTAAAATGTATTTAAAATACATTCATTTCATGCTAAGTATCCTACAAATACATGTACATATTATGCACTTAAAATACCCCGCAGTTGTACTTTTAGTGTACTAAACTGGTATATTTAACCTCTGCTAAATTGGAACAACTAATTTTGTACTTAATACACTTTAATTGTCTGGAAGTAGTGCTGAAGTCCAGCTAAAGATATACTTAAGTACATTTAATTGTGCTAAAGTGGAACTATTGCAAGTATACTTTAGGTACACTTGAAATATTTTGCATTTAAAGACTGATATTATACAATTCTCATCAATACTGACATTAAAACATATTTTAGGCTTGATATTAAGAAATGCGAAGTGTGCACAGGTGCTCCAAATAAAGTTTAATTACAATTTTTATATCAGTAAGTCTCAAATGAAATGTAAATATGGTAATAGTCTTGAACTATACGTAGTATAAATGCATTTTACATCTGTTACTTTTTTTACTGGGGCATGAACACGTGTAGGGCCCTCATTAGTGTGTGTTGTGTTCAGCTCTCATATGCATGTGTGGTTTTATATCCAATATATTCATTTCAACAGTGATTATTAAAAAGTAAAAATAAATAGGAATAAATAAATAAATGAATTTAATGAATTACAGTTGGTTAAAATGAAATAATAAATTGCTTTTAAAATAAATTTAAAATATAGCTGGAAGCAGCGATTACCAGGGTTCAAGCTCTTTAATGCATTTAAGCACATATAAAAAGACATTATTTAGCAAGCTCGTAACCACCTGAATCAATTATTTAAACAAGCATTTTTGGCAAATCCAGGTAATTTTCCATAGAAAAATTTTGAAAAAAAAAGTTTTTTTTTTTTTTAACATTTATGACTGTTTTAACATTTATGACTAGCACCAGCTGTGGTCTGATCTCCCTGAAACATGCTTGTTTAGAATTACCTGTCGCATGTGTTCAGCAAGTTTTGTGAAGTTTTGAGTTTTCCTTTAGGCTTTATAGGATTTTGAGTAAATTCGAATAGGCCTCTTTTCTAAAGGACCCTGTTATATCTTTCCAAAGGGTAAATTTCAACATTTTTTTGATAGTTATTGGCCTAGAGAGTCCAAAGAATTGCACTGCAGTGTTTTTTTTGTTTTTTTTTCCAGATTGAGTGAAAAACCTAGGACTAGTTCGCAAAAGTAGATTTTTACATTTTCTCAATCGTTTCACAAACAATGTGATTGACAGCAGTGGTTTTAGAGGCAAAGCTGTACGGAATGAAGAGTTCTATCATACGACTCGAATATTGTGTGTATGTGCGAAAAAACGTGCAACATACAACCATTTGCACTCCCCCCCGCCCCGCTGTGAGTAGCTAATTTCTTTCAAATGTCTCTCAGACCTTTGGGGCGGTGAGTTGAACAGGCCTGCCAAGTTTCAGTCTGATCAGCCTCCATTAACCTTGTCTAATAGGTGCTCAAATTCGGCAGCCATGGTTTTTTTGAGATACACAGATGTTCTTGTAGACACTTGTGGCACTTTGGACAAAGACCTTGCACAGCGATTTTCATGATGAAAGGACGAATTAATGCGTAGTTACAGTCATTTTTACGTTTTTTTTTTTTTTTTTCCGTCTTATAGCACCACCAAGTGGCCAAACTCAGTTTTTCCCTGTGACCTCAGTTTGAGCTCTTACATAAGTGTTGTGAGTTTGGTGAAAATATCTCATTCTGTTCAGAAGTTATAGGTATTTCACTAAAAGTGTCCCCGCCCCCTTCCAACATTTCGGTGTCCCTTTGCCACGGTGAGTGGAAAGTTCAGCTCTTTTTTAAAAATTATTATTATTCACTCTCCAGAGAATCTTTCTGCACTCGTTTGGTTTTGATTGGTTCAAAAACCAAGGATACTTTGCAAAAATGTTTTTTTTTTTTTTTTTAAATGTGAAAAACCTTAATCTGAGTGTGTTTTGTCCGCTGTGAGCCAAGGATTCCAATGACATAAGACACTTGAGCCGGCGACTGATGGTTTAGGATTTATGAGTGATTTAGTACTTTTGATCGCTGTAGCGCCCCCGTCAGGCTGACTGAGGCGAGCCTTGGTCACATTGTAGGTGGTGTGAGTACTGCCATCACTCCAAGTTTCAAGTTTCTACGACTTACAGTTTGGTCTGCACCATCAGTTTTACATGGAAATCACTCATCCGTGACCATCCTAACAATAATACAGTACAATAATGTGTAGAAAAACAACAATAATGTCATATAAAATTAATATTTCCCACATAATACGATGGTGTCCATTGCACAACAGTGCTCTTATTTGGGGGTCTGTGGCTTCTAAAGACTGTAGACCTTTACATTTGACCTGTTTTATTGACTCTTGTTAATATGTTAAACTGTAAACCTCCAATGATAGCCAGCATTCATGGAGGGTTTGGTGAGTGGTTTGTTCTAACTGTGGGTTAGTGATGAGCGTTCACATAAATACACGAGATGATGAATCGTCTGCTGTTTCTCAGACTGCATGAGGCGCTGGATTCTCCTGTTATCTGTGAAATATGTGCAGCCCACCAACACTCAATATTTACAGTGAGATGCGTTATGAAGTCCAGCTGCAGCGGCTCTCAGGCTTCAGATCTCGTTTCCATTAGGAGGTGTGTAGGAGTTCACTTCTATTTATAAAGGATGAAAGCAGCCTGACGCGTTTATCACGTGTGGATGTGTGAGAGAAATCTTCATCAGGCAGATCAAATATTCAGCCTCTCATATTTGCATGTTTACTGCCGTTTTTTCCAGTTTCACTCCCGTCAGATTGTTTGAGAGAAAGATTTCTCCTGCTTCAGAGGCAGAGAGAGAAAACGGCTGAAACACCATAAATAGATTCTTTTACCACAGCTGTGATGAAACCACAGAAAGCCCAGACCATCAGGAACCGGCTGTGTAGCTTTTGAAGCTTGTGATTTGAACGTTTGAGAGACTGAGAGATCCGCACGGCTTTCAAGGCCTTCCATCAGTGTCGCTCATCTTACCAATCAAACCGCTGTAATTCTGCTCTGATGTTACAGGAACACAAGGGAAATATCGCATGCGTCGTCTGTAGTTTTGACATGTGAGCCGTCATCACCTGCTCTGAGATCGCTGGGATGAACATGTTTGACGGGCAGGAGTTGGATTAGTGTGAGACGCCTGGAGAAGTGAATGAAGTATGTGTGAGAATGACTTTATATGAGTGTTTCACAGCCTGACGCTGTGGGGGAGTACATGCACGTTCACACCAGAAACTATAAAGACTTCATAATCACTCATAATCTAACGGCTGGAATACATTACACGACTATTAAAACTTGAACAGGTTTTAAAAACACCAGGCATCACACACTCACTGATGCTGATCACATGTTCTAAATTAGTAACATTTTGTTTTAGAGCCAGTGTAAATGTGGGCCAGAAGCGGAATAAAAACCTTATTTAGGGTTTCTGCTGGTATTTAAAAGTCTTAATTCTTGCTTCCACAAATTAGGGTCTTAACAGGTCTTAAAGGAGAAGTTCACTTCCAGAACAAGAAGTTACAGATAATTTACTCACCCCCTTGTCATCCAAGATGTTCATGTCTTTCTTTCTTCAGTCGTAAAAAAAAAATTGTTTCTTGAGAAAAACATTTCAGAATTTTTCTCCATATAATGGACTTCTATGGTGCCCACAATTTGAACTTCCAAAATGTAGTTTAAATGCAGCTTCAAGGGCTCTAAACGATCCCATCCAAAGAAGCAGGGTCTTATCTAGCAAAATGATTGGTTGTTTTTTTAAAAATTGACAATTTATATTCTTTTTAACCTCAAATACTCGTCTTTTCTAGCTCTGTGATGCACATGTGAACTCTGTGTAATCCGGGTCAATACAGTTAGGGTATGTTGACAAACTCCCATCTCATTTTCTCCTCCAACTTCAAAATCATCCCACATCGCTGCAGAAGAACCGACCTAGTGTTTACAATGTGAACATGCAAAGAAGATCAAACACCCTTAATAAAAAAAAAGTTAAAACAGCGATGTAGGATGATTTTAAAGAAAATGAGATGGGAGTTTTTTGACGTACCCTAACTGTACTGAAACAGAATACACATACATGTAAGTATATAAATTGTATTATTATAATTTTTTTTTAGAAAATAACTGATTGCTTCTCTAGATAAGACCCTTCTTCCTCTGCTGGGATCGTTTAGAGCCTTTGAAACTGCATTTAAACTACATTTTGGAATGTCAAACTTGTAGGCACCATAGAAGTCCACTATATGGAGAAAAGTCCTGAAATGTTTTTCTCAAAAAACATAATTTCTTATCAGCTGAAGAAAGAAAGACATGAACATCTTGGATGACAGTTTTTGTTCTGTAAGTGAAATTCAAGTTCTCATAAAGTCACGGCATTAAATGTTCAACAAACTGCACAAAAATAAATATCTTCCTTGTTTTCCATTACAAATATCTAAACATCCTTAAATCCAGATATATTTACTGGAGATGCAAAATGAAGGTCTGAAGTCTTGTTTTATGAGAAACTGAACAAACTGAAGTGAGTTGATGATTAAATCAAGAACAAAATATTTGTGAATGAGGAATGAAAACTTGTTTCCCTTTATATTGTGTTGATTTGTCTAAGCCCATTGACAGATATTTGCTCTTGTTTGAATCGTAAACTCACTTTATTTTGATGAATTTGTCATAAGCCAAGACTCTTGAATGTATCTTGATTTATAAATCTTTTGACATTTGCACTGGAAAACAAAACAAAAATACTGAGGAGAAGCAGCATTTTTTGTCGTATTAGTCATATTCCAGTGGATGGGAGCACAGTATTCAAGCCTTGAGGTCTGGAGATCAGATGGAAGTTGTGTATTTAATCTTTAAGTGTTTCTAATTCAACTCATTGTGTTCTTTGGACATTTATAAAGAACATCTTGTGTCTCAGTGATCTTTCGCTGTGTAGTTCCTTCGATGTTTGTCTGTGGGATTTTATCCCGCTTTATTGTCCGTCCAAACGCTCTCTCTGTGCTCACACACGTCTGATTTAGTCGAGAGAGACGGTCTGATGTCTGTGGGTCTTTGGCAGCGTCTGAGAGTCTTCTGTTCATTCTCTAAACTGTTTCTTGTAACCAAGAGCTACAGATGAAGAAAACACTTTCTGTCCTGTTATGGCAAAATTCACTCGGTCGCTCAGTCTGGCTGTTTCTTTGACGTGAAGGTTATGTGGAGTCATATCTTCTGTTTGTGTGGGCCGCTTCAGCAGATCAGAGTGAAGAAATGTGTTTCTGATCTCCAGACAGAAATGTGTGTGTTTCAGACTGAAGCTGTTAAAGATGTCAGTGGAGATGAACGTGTCTCAGCACACAGTCACAGCTGCATTCATTTGATCAAAAATACAGAAAAAAACAGTAATATTGCAAAATGTTATTACAATATAAAATAATGGTTTTTATTTTAATATACTTTAAAATATAATTTATTCCTGTGATGCAAAGCTGAATTTTCATCAGCTGTTACTCCAGTCTTAAGTGTCACATGATCCTTCAGAAATCAGAATAATATGCGGATTTATTATTAGAATGATCAATGTTGGAAACTGTTGTGCTGAGACATATTTTTTTGGAACCTGTGATTCTTTTTTTCAGGATTCTTTGATCAATAAAAGGTTAAAAAGAACAGTGTTTATTTAAAATAGAAAGGTTTTCTAACAATATACACTACTGTTTAAAAGTCTGGGGTCAGTACATTTTTATTGTTTGATACTTTTATTCACCAAGGATGTGTTCAATTAATAAAAAGCGAAAGCACAGATTTACATTGTTAGAAAAGATTTATATTTTGAATAAATGCTGTTCTTTTTAACTTGTTATGCATCAAAAATCTTGAAAAAAAAGAATCACAGGTTCCAAAAAAATATATTTGGTAGTTTCCAACATTGATCATTCTAATAATAAATCAGCATATTATTCTGATTTCTGAAGGATCATGTGACACTGAAGACTGGAGTAACAGCTGATGAAAATTCAGCTTTGCATCACAGGAATAAATTATATTTTAAAGTATATTAAAATAAAAACCATTATTTTATATTGTAATAACATTTTGCAGTATTACTGTTTTTTTTCTGTATTTTTGATCAAATAAATGCAGCTTTGATGAGCAGCAGAGACTTCTTTAAAAAAAAAACATGATCCCAAACTTTTGAGCGTCAGCGTGTGTGTTTGTGTTCATATATGGTTCTGTAATCTGGCATTATTGAATACTAAAGTCATATTTTCATTAAATGGTTAAAAAAAATGCTTAAACATTTAAGTTAACATAAGCTTTTGCAGTTAAACGGATGTCTGGTTTTCAGAAAACAAATCTGGAGTTTATTGAAAGCAAATCGCATTTGAACGCATATCAAGGTTTGTTGAAGAGCTTGAGTATTAGAATAATCTCTCAGTGGATTTCCAGCGCTAGGAGGAATTTAATGTCTGTTTTGAATTGGTGACACAAAATACAGTTCTGAAGAGCAGCTGTTTCTCTCTTCTCCATCACAATATAATATTGCACCTGAGGAGATCCAATCTGCCACAAACAAACACATGCATCACAGACCGTGTCTAGACAGTTATTGACTGTAAATGGAGCAGTGTAGTTCTGTTTTATGACATCTGAATGTGAGCCGCTCTTAGGTTGCGGAGCTCGTTTTGGTGGCTACAGGAGACTCTTCCCTCCTACCTGCGTGAGACCAGGTGCTCCTGTGATTCTCTGATTGAAACTCACAGCGAGGATAATTTGCAAAACAGTGGAGGCAGGGAAGAAGAAAAGCCTGCCGTGCCATTGCATAATCAGACTAATGAGCTCCCTCAGTGAGATCCGGCTGAGCAACAGCAGCAGGAGGAGGAGCTCAGCTGTCAATCATCATGAGGAGGAGGAGCTCTTCTCTGTGTGCTTGTGCAAAACCACATGCGCCTTAAAGAAGTTTGCGGTTTCACTCTCATACATTAGACTGCCATCAAATGTGTTTTCTATTTCTAAATGCATGTTGAAAAATTGACCTTGTAATGTTTAATTCAGGATTTTTCTCCATATAATGGACTGATATGGTGCCCCGTGTTTGAACTTCCAAAATGTAGTTTAAATGCAGCTTCAAAGGCTCTAAACGGGCTCATTTTTTTTTTTCGGAAAATACATTTTTTTTAATACTTTAAGCACAAAAGCTGGTGACCAAAAAAATGACCAATCGTTTCGCTAGATCAGACCCTTCTTCCTCAGCATTTGTGATCGTTTGAAGCTGCATTTAAACTACAATTTGGAAGTTCAAACTCGGGGCACCATATCAGTCCATTATATGGAGAAAAATCCTGAAATGTTTTCTTCAAAAAACATAATTTCTTTACGACTGAAGAAAGAAAGACATGAACATCTTGGATGACAAGGGGGTGAGTAAATTATCTGTCAATTGTTGTTCTGAAAGTGGACTAATCCTTTAAACTTAAAAGCTGGGCTTGTTACCCAGGTGCCTTAAAATTTTAAGTTGAATGAACTCAAATATCTAAGTTGTCACTTAGTACAACCTAACATTTCAAGTTGACTAAACTTAAAATTTTAAGGCAGCCAGGTAACAAATTATTTAAAGTTGAATCAAAAATAGTTTTTTTAAAGTGTCCTTCAGTTTAAGCAGTATAGATCAGAACATCACAGGAATCTGATTTTAACTTCATGGGTTGTTGTATGATATGATGTTATAAGAAGACTCGGATCATACGCTCCAGCATCCGTACGATCAGCGTTTCTGTTCCTGTCTGGATTCATGTGTGTGTTGTGTCCCATATTTCATATAGTCACTACAGCGGCTGTGGATCACCCCCACACGCTCTTCACACGCAACGCTTCTCAATCCCCACAACAGCACGCTTAAAACACGGATTAGAGCCCAGAGGATGATGGCTTTATGATTTACACGACCTGTGAACCCGAGACTAATGATCTCTGACTCTCTCTGTTCAGATTTAAGCTGCTTTATTGGTATGAACAGTATTTTTACATTCATTACTAAATATTCCTAAAGCATTTGCTGCATGCATTTAAAACTGTGCAAAATGAAAATAGTGCAAAACAACATGAAGAAAAATCTGGAGCAGATTGTTTTATTCTACAGCATGACTTATTCCTGGGATTTCTCACCCATTTGTCAAATAGAGACACGTGCAACCAATGCCTCAAGAATAAAATCAAGTCTTGCACTCGTTTGTCATTGAATATTCCATCTGTAAATGTGTCACACTGCAGATGTGGAGCGTTTCATGTTGACTGAAGGCTGTGGTGTGAACTGTGACTTCTGTGGTGAGATCTGAGAGCAGCAGATCTGTTTAAAGACACACACGTGTTTATGATGCTCCGTGTTCTTGGATATGCTGGATAGTGATGTAGAAACATGAGCTGCTCTCACGGGTCAGCGTGTAGAATAACCCAGCTCACAAATACTAGTTGTGAAAATGTTAGTTCTGAATGTTCAAAACATCCAGGTTTTAAAAACATTTTTTCTCAGTTATGCAGGCATTAGTGGAACATTCCATTTTAGAATTTTCCAAAGATAAAGAGAATGTTACATTTGAATGTTCTTTTGATGTTTTGAAACATGTAGCAGTAACATTTTAAAATGTAAATGAAACATTTCTGAAAAGCATTGCATCAGTGATGTTCAGATGATGTTTTTGTGCTAACGTTTTGAGAACATCATTACAGATAATTTTACATAAACATTCTAATGACATTCTGAAATGCGCTTTTCTTCCAGAACGTTAGGGAAATCATCTGAACTTTCCTGTTAGCTAGAAATCTACTTCAGCACAGCGTTATTAATCTACATTATGAATGAGTCTCTCAGAAACGCTTCAGTGCGTTTGTGTCTCTGTGACTTCTTAAGATTTCTCTTGCTTTCTTATGTAAATCTCAGGCTGTCATCGAGCAGCTCAGTGATTCGGTGTATATTTTACGTCTTTATTTCTGGCTGTGGTGTTTGCCGTGCGCTCTGACGCTCGTTTCTTGTTATTTCTGTGCTGAGATGAAGCGTTCTGCGGTGGATGGGAGAGAGTTTGCTTTCAGGTCACTGGTGTGTTTTCAAGGATTTGACATAGAGTTCAGTGAGACGCGTCTGTCAGATCCACACGTCTTCATTTGGCTCCCGTTAGATTTCACTGCGACTGCTCTCTGTTTACTCTGCTTAAAGCGTGCCGCGCTGCTCTCATTTTCCACCGTATTCGTGCCCCTATTTCTTTAACTGATATCCATGTTTTTGCCTGTGCATCACTTAGAATGGAAGAAATCAGGGCAAAGCGTACTGTACGAAAGTACAGGTGTAATTCATACAAAATGATGTTTACTTCAAGAGCAACGCATCAGAGTGTTTGTGTGGTAATTGACATGATGCTGAAGTGCTGCTGTTTTGAAATTGTTTGTGCATTGAATTAGGACTCAGTTTGTATGAAAATATTTTTCATGAAACGAGACAGATTTAGCTTTAGATTTCAAAACTTTAAAAAAAAGTTTTATAAATGCTACTTTTTATTAGTTGTTTTATATATTTATTTCATTTCTGTTTTTCCACTTGTTTCTTGCCATGAATAGATCTGCGCTAGCTGGAACGGTGCTAATTTTTAAAGATCAGGGGCCATTAGCAGAATCTTCCTATTTGGGTCTGATGTTAACATAAGTCTGATCTCATGGTGTTTCCATCTTTCGTTCAGCATCATCCCTCGTCTGAATGCCGTCACTGGAAGTGTTTTGACGGTGACGCTCAGGAAATAGTTGGAGTGCTATCTGTCGCCGCTATGGTATAGAATGGCACGCAGACGCACAGGAAGTCAGCTGAAGGTCGCTTGAATCCGTATGCGGAGAGGGAATGCGGTTTTCCTGTGTGGCATCTGTCCTGTTGTGCAGGAAGTGTTTTGGAGGAAGTCCTACAGCTGTGTTTGCCTGTTGTTTGTCTGTGTGACAGATGGAGTCTCTGATCATGATGATGCTCATCTCAAATCACCTTATGATTTTGCAAACACTGTGTCTGTTCTTCTGCAGTGATGTAGGATGATTTTGAAATGATTTTTGAAGTTGAGGGAGAAAATACGACTGGAGTTTTTCGACATACACTAACTGTCTTGAACCAGAATACACAGAGTTCAGGGAGAGTAAGACAAGACGAGCGTTTGACATTAAAAAGGATTTTAATTTTATTATTTTAATTAAAATAACCGATGGTTTCGCTAGATAAGACCCTTCTTCCTCAGCTGGGATCGTTTACAACTGCATTTGGTATCGTTTGAAGCCGCATTTAAACTACATTTTGGAAGTTCAAACTCGGGGCAGGAGTGTGAATGAGGTTCTTTATAGATGTGATGAGGATATTGGGTCAGAAAGTTTGGACAGACCTGTCGCTCTGTGTTTGTGTTGGATGAGACTCGCCGGTGTTACACAACCACCGTCTGATGGCAGTGCTTTTATCCTTCCCTGTGTTTCTCAGATGAATCACATCAAACACACAAACTGATGAATGAACACAGCTGGAATCTGGACAGAAGAAGCTCCAGTAGTTTGTGTCACATCTTTACATCATTCCCACACTTGTCCCACTGTTTCTCTTGTTTCTGTTTCATCACTGCACTGTTTTTCTCACATGTGAAAATGCTCAGAATGAGTGGATGTAGATGTGGTTGATCTGACGCGTTTGTTTCATGGATCTACTTTTTTTTTTTCAACAAATTGTAGAGATCATGACTGTTTGTGTCCTATAACTGTATCCTATTTTTGTCTGTATGTGGCAGGACTTTTTAAAGTTATTAACATTTAAAGCAATAAAGACGCATGGCTGAAAGAGAACTCAATTCAGTAATGACATACTGACAGGTGCAATTAGTTACTGTAATTTAATTACTTTTCCCTTGAAAAAGTACAGTAAGGGATTACTTTTATTTTTCTGTAATTTAATTACAGTTACTTTTGTAATTGAACTAAATACTGTGTATAGACTGTAGAACATTTATACACAATACAATAGTGGATTTAACATCAGAATTTGAAGTCTAACTTTAAACTGCATGATTTTTATGTAACCTCACTTTAAATGCTTTGAATTAATAAGAATATTGATAACTATTAAGTAGACATCGGTGGTTTATTATTTACTTATTACTTAAAAAGCACATATTAGTGTCTTATTCTGAAAACCTTATTCTAATTCCTTAATTCTACTTAATTCTCAAACTTAATTGTCAACAACTACTTTAAGTATTAATAAGCATTCATTAGGAGTATATTGAGTCAAACGTATAGTTAGTTCATAGTTAATAGTTAGTTAATGGACCCTAATCTAAAGTGTGACCGCAATAATTTATGTCGTTATGTTTTATTAATTTGAAAGAAATAAAAGAACCGTTTCACGTCTATCCTTGTATCATTAACTTGTCAAAGTAATTAGTAATATGGAATGAAATACTTTTTGGAAAGAGTAATTTGTACAGTAGTCTAATTACATTGTTAAAGGTGGAATTAGTAACTAGTAATTAATTGCTTTTTTAGAGTAACTTACCCAGCACTGGTCAAAACACCAGCGTATTCACATCAACGCAGTCACTCATATCTTGGGTAAATGTAGACAGTAGAGAGAAAATTAGATGTGTGTCAGTATATCGGATCAGTTTCTGTCGTATTTCTTACCTGAAGAATATAAAACACCATTTACTACATTGTGTCTTTATTCTGTTGTGTTTATTTGTTTAATTCAATTCAATTCAAATTTATTTGTATAGCCCTTTTCACGATACATATCGTTGCAAAGCAGCTTTACACCAAATTGACATTTTTACAATACATGTAGTAGTAGCTTGATGTACATATGGCAGAGATGTGTGGTAAAGATCAAGTAATGATGTAATCAAACAGACAAAGAACACTATAAATTAGTAGCAGAATTCGGTAGTGCTGTATGTTTTCAGGGTTGGTATCATCTGAAGTCCTCTGAGGGGTTGGCATCATCTTTTCTTAAGTGTTCTGGATCAAGACTGGAGCTTGTGAATTCCTAGTTACCATGGGATGTCAATCCCATGGCAGGAACAGAGAACAAATAGGAACATAATTAGCGTAGCTGCTGTTCAAACTAAGAAAAGAAAGATTTGTTAACCAGAGCTTAAAGATTGATAATGAACATTTGATCAGATATAGCTGCAGAAAAAGTTTGAGAGATGCATTATTTGAATGCTTGGCTAAAAAGATGTGTCTTTAATCTAGATTTAAACAGAGAGAGTGTGTCCGAACCCCGAACGTTATCAGGAAGGCTGTTCCAGAGTTTGGGTGCCAAATGTGAAAAAGCTCTACCTCCTTTAGTGGACTTTGCTATCCTAGGTACTACCAACAGTCCAGAGTTTTGTGACCTTAGGGAGCGTGATGGATTGTAGCGTGGTAGAAGACTAGTTAGGTACGCAGGAGCTAAACCGTTAAGTGCCTTATAGGTAAGAAGTGCTATTTTGTAGCTGATGCGGAACCTAATAGGTAGCCAGTGCAGAGACTTTAAAATTGGGGTAATATGATCATATTTTCTTGACCTGGTAAGGACTCTAGCAGCTGCATTTTGGACTATCTGTAGCTTGTTTATTGAAGATGCAGGACAACCACCTAATAGTGCATTACAATAGTCCAGTCTAGAGCTCATGAATGCATGAACTAGCTTTTCTGCATCAGAAACAGGTAACATGTTTCGCAGCTTGGCAATGTTTCTAAGATGGAAGAATGCTGTTTTTGTAACATGAGAAATATGATTTTCAAAAGACAAGTTGCTGTCTAATATAACACCCAGGCTTTTGACTGTAGTGGAAGTAACAGTACATCCGTCTAGTTGTAAATTGTAAGTCAAAAGATTCTGTGTATTGTTTTTAGGTCCAATAAGTAATATCTCTGTCTTATCTGAATTTAATAGCAGAAAATTGTTGGTCATCCAATCTTTTACATTTTTAACGCACTCTGTTAACTTTGATAATTTGTTCTTGTCATTTAAATAAAAATAGTCTAATATCAAAGTAGTCTTACAAACCAACATGAAAAAGAATCATAAGATCATGGATTGTGATCCGTGTATAAATGATCTGATGTTTTTGTCTGTCAGTAGCGTGTGTCATACATGTGTTTGTGCTCTGGCTGGTGTGAATCTGATCACACTCATTGATTGCTGTTGTAAGTGTTTGACATCACATGATTAAAATGCTGCGAACAGAGAAAGAAAAGCTGGTGAAAGCGTAAAGCGCTGCAGACTCCTTTAATCAGGTCACGGGACGCACGGACGGCTCCTCGTGTTTCTCTCGTCTCGTCATTCGGAGCAGGAGTCGCTGCCAGCCATCGCTTTATTCTCTCTGTCTTCCTGTAGTTTCTTTTGAAGCGAGCGAGCAGGTGACGACTCACGCTACAACGAGATCCTCTGAAGTCTCTGTTTGTTCATTCTGCTGTGTCTCATAATGCCGTTTAAACACTTTACATGTCAAATTAATCCTTTGTTCACCAGCAGTTTGATCTGCGCTTCAGCAGACATTCATGCAGAATGAACTGAAACAGAAATACCATAATTAACACGATAGTTGTGTGATTCCGTATCAACTCATCCAGAGGTCCCCGGCTCCAATTTTTGATTTTGCTAATATTTTTTTTCAGATGAAAGATACACATGTATAGTGATGAAAGCCAAAATATTAAATGTCATGGATGAATATTTACTGAGTAATCCACTATTATGTAGAGGCAATTTTCACCTTAGATTCAGAATTACAGGAGGTTAAATATGACTTCAGAAAGACGGCAGCATCATAATGTTATTTTTACACAGAGATTGGTAGTTCTATTAGTAAAATCTGTTGACTTTATCAATCTTTGTTGCATTATGTGCCAATGGTGACCATTCAAAAATGGGGAAGCAGCACTTTTGAAGTTTTTTTCTCCAAATTTTGCATGCCTGTAACTCGAGGTATTAAGATTTATCTTAATAACCTTCTAGATATTGGGTCTTAACAAACATTTGGTTTTCAGATTTCCACCATCTGAAGATGAAGCCTCATTGAGATCCTCATATCTCTGGGACTGAATGATGTATAGGGCTTTAAAAATAAAAGAAAAGTTTATTATGATCTAGAATCTAAAATATTATATCTTTAATACTTCTTGAGTTACAGGCACATAAACTTTGGAAAAAGAATATTTATGGCACTCAGACAGGTGTGTTCAATACAGTTGTTTTGACAGAATGAAACAAGGTACATCTCTAGTTTCAACATATTATTTGTTCATCAGATATTCCTCTCTAAAAGAACAGAAGTACCACATTCTTTCAAACTGACCCATGTTTGGTTTTTGACCACTGAAAATGTGAACATTTTAATGATTTACGCCTGGAGCCATATTGAAATTTTAATATCTCTGGAACTGAATCTCACAGGGCATTAAAAATGAAGATGCCAAACAGAATGTTTGCTAAGACCCAATATCTAAAAGGGCATTAAGATATCTTTAATACTTCTTGGGTTACAGGCATGCAAACTGTGGAGAAAAACTTGAAAATTGCAAAAATCTGTTTTTGAATGGTCACAATTGGTGCAACAAAGATGGATAAAGTCAACAGATTTTACTAATAGAACTACCAATCTCTGTGTAAAAATACCATTATGATGCTGCCGTCTTTCTGAAGTCATTTTTAACCCCATGAAATTTGGTTCAGAAGATTGCCATTTTGACCTCCCTCTACAAAACAGTGGATTACTCACTGCTGTCGGGTGATTATGAGCGTTTCCACAGTCATTACTAATAGCGATGAAACCATTCCCAACACAATTCCCAACTGAAGGTTATTCTGGGATAAATTACCTCATGCTTTGCTTGCTTAATTTGCTACAGTTTAACTTATTTCAATTAAACAAGTGCTGTTCAATAGCAAGAACTAACACACTTTGAGAAGTTAAACATTAACTAGTTTTACCCCAGAATAACCTTCAGTCTGAACCCGTGTGGATGATAATGAGCGAGCGCTGCATCCTCCTGAATATTGAACTTTAGTTGCATCAGTTTCTGTGGTGTTTCAAACAGCATTAATCATAAGCAATATTTCCCCTGAACGCTGCAGCGCAGGAACATGAAGAGCTTCAGCGTGTGATACGTGTCAGTAAACGCTCATGTGATTTATTACACTAAACGTTCCTCGTCTGAGCTTTACATCTGAGATTTCCAAACGTTCACAATATAATCGATGCTCTCGTACACACAGCTTCACCTCCAGCTCTTCCAGATGTATTTTTCACACTGATTTCCTCCGTATGTGTTCAAGCAGTTCTGCAGGAAAGAACTGAAACTAACCAGCTCTTGATTCACAGCAGTGGAGTGTGAAATAATCAGTACAGTACTGGAGTGTGTGCAACTAAGCAACCAAAGACAATAGGCTTTCACTATGATTATGGGTAGTTGAGTTCAACAAGTTCACATGAATGTTTTTTAAGTTAAAGTCACCACTGGATTTGTACTCTTAACTGGACTGTTTTGCTCAGTACATGTTGTGTGTGAACAGATGTGAGTCCGCTTTCTCAGACTTTAATTCTTTATACTGATTTCTTTTTACTGAATTCTTTATATCCTTGTCAGTATCTGTGTTTCCATTCACATGCGATTTTGCTTAAAAAATGCTGGATGGAAATGCCAAGATGCATTCAAAATCCCCCACAAAAAATCTCAAAGGCTGTTTTAGTCATTTAGTCTTTCTTCAGAATGATTTGGTTTAATCATAACTGTTTCACATAATTGCTTTCCCAAACATCAGGCAAACGCAGGAAAACCTGACAGCATTTGTTATTGTTTCATCTGCGCACTCATAATCATTTATTATGAAGGAAAAGAGCCACAGGCTGCACTGCGCATCAGCTTCATTTCTATTGACAGTTGACGTCGGTTTGCCAGGAAGTGATGATTTTGTTCTCTTAAACACATGGACTGGAAACTGAGCTTTATTCACACTATCTTACGCAATATTCAACTAATCTCAGCTCTGGATGGAAACATGGCTAGTGATGATGAGGTTTGGAGGTAGAGTTAATAATATCACTAGTTGAGTCTGTAAAGTCAGAGCCGGGGTTTGACCTCTGACCTCCAGGAAACAGGAGCGAGCGGGTCAGGATGAGGAGGCTGGATCCTACATCCTGTTCATACTCGACCCTTCTGAGGTTTAAAAGACAATGTTCAGTATTATACTGAGGCTGTTGAATGCTTGAATCTGATTGGCTGGTGAACATTATAATCTGTGCAATTGTTTTCAGGGAAATGTACGGCAAACATAGTTTCAGGCAGCTTTTGACCGCGTTACATGTCTATCTCACTTCGCCACAAGATTTTATTTATTTCAAACGTCTTACAACAGCGAAATAACCAAAACCCACAATGACACTGGCCAAACAATTAAATACAGTAAACAGTAGGATAAAAAAGACAAATTATTTCCATGTTTTTGCCACAAAATTACATTTTATTGCGTATGTAGGGCCCTATGATTTCTGTGATGTGGAAAACGTGGAATCCAATCATAAAATTGGAATTTACTAAATAACACGGAATGGTACAGAATTTGTCAAAGTTTGGATGAATTATTTACAATTACATCATTACACTTAAATCAAATCACAATATGGACCATTATCCGTACATATTAAGATGCAAAAAGACTATTTAAATATGCACATACTAAATAAACACACACTGAAGCGCGCGCGGCGCTCACGGTGATTTCAGCATCTGCCGTCTCAATAAACGAGGACATAAATACATGAGCAACATCTACAGAACTGCTCTGAGAGTCACTTCATGACCATTTTACCCTTTCATTGGAGTAAAACTATGATCATATCATATACAGTATACACATAAGCATAAAGGTATTCACGACAAACCGTCAAAATAAAAGTTTAACTGAAATAAACTGTCAGAAATAATAATAATAAATTATAAAAAAAAAAAAATTAAAAATTAAGGAATTGTCACAATATTTCTCCCATGTTTTAATTTTAATAGTATTAAAATTGTTTGGCAAAAACAAAGGTTGTTTTCATTTGGTTAAAAGATATATTACTGTTTCATGCCTTTATTTGATAACCAGAAAAATTAAAATACACAATACAGAATTTTTTGGGGGAAAAAAAAATTATAAGGCTATTGTAAAAATAAATTTTAATAAAAAGTTGTTTTTATGCATTAAAATAATTATGCTTAAACACAGAGTTTAGTACCAATAAAACAGAACGAGAGAAAAAAATAAAACACATTTCATAGGGCTCTAAAAATGTATTTTGTTATGTTAAATTATATAAGTTTCATGATTTTAATTAATTAGACAAGCTTTCTGATTAATGAAATTGGAGTACAGAAAAATAAAAATGGAAAAAATGGAATTTGAAAAAAAAACTAAAACAGAATTTGGGAAAAAATAAAGTGTATTTCATAGGGCCCTACACATTATTAGCACATATTCTATTTCTCCCGCTCTCTTTCCCTTACAGATGCACACACATACAGTTAACATACATGCTAATGTTGTTAGCGCTCCACTGACGATTTTACCAGTAATATAGTTTAACAACTTAAAAACTGCATGACATTTCTCACATATGAGTTAACAATGGCGCTATTCCTGAAGAAAATCAACTTAAAGTTTCACTATTAGCAGAGATTCACACACTTAATCTCTCTCTCTCGCTCTCTCTCTCTCTTTCTAATAACTAGGCCTAAGTTATTAACTGCATGAGTCTGCCATCAACGCCTCACGCTTCAGTAACTAGGTCTAAAATGACTGACATTTTGGAATTAGCAGCGGAGGCGTTGGATGAGATGTGTAAGAAATTAATCCTACTTACAATAGCATTTTAAGGACAAAAACTGTATGAATGCCTTGGAATATATAATGTGATCGATATCTTGAGGTGTGGTAACCGTAGAAGAATAATTGACTTTGGTCCATTGAACTCTTATAATTCACACTCGAGGTGTAACACGTCACCACCTCAGGTCTGCGTTATTTTCTAAGAATTCATCGGCACGTCGTCAGTTATTCTTTACACATTATTGTTTTGACTGCACTGATGTTATCAGATGAGAACAGAAATGATCTGAATAATGACTCTATTGTCTTCAGTAGAGCTGCTTTACAGCTAAGTGTTATAATTTCACAGCATTAACTGTTGTTTTCCTGTTTATTTCCTGTGAAGCTGCTGTATTGTGTGAAGTGCTATAGAAATAAATGACTGACTTGACATGTGCACAATGGCATTGTGGGTTGCGTAAGAATAAGTTTTATTCAGCAGCAGAACATTGACACGGACAGAAGAGGCCACGCTGTGGATGTCTGGGTGGTCAGAAGTCCTTCAGGACTCAACACTGAGTGCGTGAGCACAGACTCTGTTCCTGCGGAGCGACGCATTCATTCTGGTGTTAGCGGTGTTGATTAGTGCAGCGCTGGGTCCTGTGTTTGAATAGGCTGCGTCACAATGAACAAATTGGTTCTTTGTTGAGCTGTGGCTTGTGTCTCCCTCCTGCCGTTCAGATGAATGTGTGGAGGATCTCCGGGCTGATGTACGTCAGCGTCTGCGTTCACCGCAACTGACACGACTTTGATCTCACGACGCAACGCTGTTATTCACCGGATGATAATCAGCTCTTCAGCTCTCAGTCTGGAGGAAATGATGAGAATTCAATCTGACATCAGAATCAGTCTCAGTTCACCTACACTGACAGATTAGATGTGAATAGATAATTCCCAGCTTTACGCTTTGCTTTGCGTTAATGAAATTGAGTGTGATAGATCCATCAAAGAAATCACAGAAATTACAGGAAAATAACAGTGTGAGTGTTGTAGAATTCATCAGTTACATCTCTAGATGTGTCTTGAGTTGCTCCTTCAGTGTGTTGTGAACAACACCGAGATTTCTGTTATAGTTTCATTCACTTAAAGCTCATAACGTAAATCTGTTTGTGTAATAGTATTGCTTTTGCTACAATTCTAATTGTAACATTATTTCTTCTTTGTTCTTTAAATAAAGTATCAGCTGTATACAAAGTGACCAACTTTTGGTTTTCGACCACTGAAAATGGGTAATATTCCACCATCTGAAAATGAAGCTTCATTGAGGTCCTCGTATCTCTGGCGCAAAATGATGTAGGGCTTTGAAAATTTAAGTTTCCAAAAGAGAAGTTTATTAAGAACTAGAATCTAAAATCATATGGCAATATCTTTAATACGTCTTGAGTTACAGGCATGCAAACTTTGAAAAAAGAATATTTATGGCACTCAGACTGGTGTGTTCAATGCAGTTGTTTTGACAGAATGAAATGAGATATTCTTCTAGTCTCAACATTATTTGTTCTTCAGACATTCCTCTTTAAAAGAAAAGAAGTATGATCATTTTTTAAACTGACCCACATTTGGTTTTTGACCACTGAACATTTTAACGATTTACTCCTGGAGCCATGTTGAAATTCCAATATCTCTGGAACCGAATCTCACAGGGCATTAAAAATGAAGATGCCAAAAGAAAAGTTTGTTGAGACCCAATATCTAAAAGGGCATTAAGATATCTTTAATACTTCTTGAGTTACAGGCATGCAAACTGTGGAGTAAAAACATAAAAGTTGCCATTTCCCCATTTTTGAATGGTCACCATTGATACATAATGTAACAAAGATTGCTATAGTCAACAGATTTTACTAATAGAGCTACCAATCTCTGTGTAAAAATAACATTATGATGCTGCCGTCTTTCTGAAGCCACTTTTACCCCCCTGCAATCTGACTCTGAATCTAAGGTGAAAATTGCCATTTTGACCCCCCTCTACAAAATAGTGGATTACTCAGTAAATATTCATCCATGACATTTCATATTTTGGCTTTCATCACTATATATGTCTTTCTTCAGAAAACAAAATTGCAAAATCAAAAATTGGAGCTGGGGACCTCTGGTCGAGTTGACACAGAATGAGCCAATCTTTACCATTTTTGAACAGAATGTCTTGATGAATTCACTGTTGTTCGCAACCTAGGCTCATTGGACATAAGTGCCTCTATATACATTTCTGCAAACCTGAAGAAACGTACCTATATGTACGAATCACTGCAGTTTCCGGTTAAAATGAACGCTAGAGGCAGTAACTTTGATTCCTTTTCACACATAGTATGATTTATAAGCAGAGTTTTGATTAATAAAGCCTAATTTTCAGACGATTACTACTGCTGAATATTATATTATGGTTTTAAAGCAATTTTAACATCCTGCGCGATATGAAAATTGATACTTTAGAACATTGCCGTCACATATACAGCTTCATATATATAGTTTTCTAACGCAGTCAGTTTGCTCGGTAGCTCACAAGATACGGCGTTGCACTTAGGTGATGAAGAGCTCCGGTTCGAACCCATAAAACTACGATTCGACAAAACAGCTCAAATCTGAATGAGGAAGTTGAAATAGCACGGCTACATCACAAAATACATTTTTTAATCAGTTTTGCATTTGTTAACACTATCGGTTAGGTTTAGGGTTGGGTTTGGTGTAGGGGATATCTCCAATAAGACAGAGCATTAATCTTTAGCGAAACGCCCTGGATATTTGAATTCTGAACAGCTGGAATACGTACCTCAAGCAGCAGAATAAAAATACAGCAATACGTGCCTGTACCGACGTAATAAAAACGTGCCAAGGTCACGTATTGAACGTGTGTTTTAGCGCCACTCTCTGGACATTTCATTTGAAACTGCCACGAAACGTGCAGTAAGGTACGTAATTACGGTGTTGCAGAAATGTATGTAGAGGCACGTATTTCTAATGAGCCTGGGTTGGTTGTTCAGCTACAGTAAAGTCTGCTCAGATTATGCAGGTGTTTAAAGACAATTAATATTCCATAATACTTTGTCAACTTGAACTGATGTGAATAATGATTGTCTTCAGTAGAGCTGCTTTACAGCTCAAACTGATGAATTTTGCGTCATTAATTCTGTTCTTTCCCAGTTTATTATTTCTGTAAAGCTGCTTTGAAACGATCTGTACTGTATGAAGCGCTACAGAAGTAAAAGTGAGATGACAGATTGAAGACTGCGCTGACTGTCAGCGATTGCGTTTGGCCGTGGATGTGAACAGGCTTTGTCTCTGCGCGGGAAGAAGCCGTCGCTGCTGCTGAAAGCTTTAGGGCGTGAATCTGTGCTTCTGTGTTTATTGAGTTCCTCTGTGGAATGAGGAGCGTCTGAATGAGCGTGTGTGCGCGTTGACAGCCGCATGAACACTTAAACGCGCTCTTCATAAACTACCGCTCTGAACTAAATAAACTAACCTCTCGCTCTCACTGCCTGACTGCTGCTTCTCAATGTCTCTATTGTATAAAGCCCTGTGAAAATAAAGGTGACTCGACTTCTAATGAAAGAATGCATTTCCGTTCCCAGACTTTTATCTGTTTAACAGTTTTTTTAGTGATAGAAAATGACACACACACATATATTCAGACTTAAATGTATCTATGAAGAATTGACTGGATGTGTAGGTAACAACCTACTGACACATTAAAGAACATGAATTAAGAAAGACAGTAGTGACTTTATGATTCAGATACTTGACATTTATGATACATGCTGCATGCCGATGCCAAACCTGACACGTTTTTAAAGCCGCAAGGTTTCACTATTGCCCCAGTAAACTATTTATGACCGTCCGTATGACGGCGTATTTTATGTATTTGGGTCAAGCTGTCTTTCAGTCATAAATACCGTCGTGCTGTTGTGTCTGTGGGTGTTTGAGATCAGACCGAGCGTCGTTTCTGATCCGGAGCTCATGAAAGATTGATCCGTGCTGAGTGAGGTCAGGTGAGACCGCTGTAGATCGACCGCGAGCCCGTCAGACGCACAAACACAGTTCATGAGTTCACCTCTACACTCGTCTGCTGTTTGAAACCTTCTTTTCTTTACACTAAACGCACGTTGAGCTCAGTTTGAGTGTGTTATATGACGTCACAGACTGAGCTCTGGCCATCAGAACACTAGTAATCCACTTTGCACGTGTATTATTTGATTATCTGTGTAACTTGACACTGAGGAACGACCTAAACGCTTGAGCTGTGTATCTGAACACACACGTACTGAAGGTCTGTCAGTGGCTAATGCTGATATCATCCAGATATATTATACAGAATTCAGAATATTTAGCGCTTATTTAGTCTGTGCATAAAACTCAAATGGAGAAGCATTGATTAATAGGTGTTTTAATCATCTCATTTGAGTCTTAATATAAAAGTAAGTTTTCAGATCAGACCGGTAACCATTAGTCTCCTGGTTATGAGTATGATAACAGTAGTCTGATACTCCGTTTACACCTCATTTTAGTGTTCAGCACTACAAACAGATGTAAATAATTACAAATCGCTGCTGAAAGCACAAACTGAGGCAGTTAGAGAAACATGAGCACATCACATTTACAGTGTAAACACACATCAGTGAAGCACCGCCCACTCACCTGTCAATCATCCATTGTGCTCAAGAGAGTCTCTCAGTTTTGTTTTGAGGAGATCAGAGACGCTTGAATCTCTAGTGACAGATGTTTGCTGTTTGACAAGTTTGTCTTTAGCTTTTTTAGGGCCCTTGAAAGCCATTAATTTATTTTCAGATTGCAACTTTTTTGTTTTTCAAAATCACTTTTTCCTTTTTAATTTTTCTGGATTCATTGGTTTTCTTGGTTTAATTACATTTTAATTGTTGTAAACATTTTTGATTCATTGAATTCACAAAAATTATTTCAATTTATTTATTTTACAATATTATTTATTTATTTATTCATTCATTCCCTAGAAATTGTGTATTTTAACTTTTCTAGTAATCAAATAATGGTATAAAACATTATTTTCATTTATCTTTTAATAAAATGAAAAGTCCTTTTTTCCCATTTTTGTCAGAGTGCTCCAAAACAGAGGTTTACTGTTAAAATGAAAACAAAATTGAAGAAAAATTGTGTGAATACTCCCTAAAAGTTTTAAGAATTTTCTCATTTTTTTCTTATTATTGCTAGTTTTATTATTACATTAAAATGTGCATTCTGCAGCACAGTAGCAATATATTTCTGTCACAATTTCTTCAAATTAAACCAAA
This sequence comes from Labeo catla, assembly GCA_012976165.1. Classification (NCBI taxonomy): domain Eukaryota; kingdom Metazoa; phylum Chordata; class Actinopteri; order Cypriniformes; family Cyprinidae; genus Labeo; species Labeo catla. The sequence goes on from VONZ01000619.1 coordinate 154,417, forward strand.
CTTCTATTTTGACAGATTATCTTGAAGACCTTTCTGTTTCCATGTGTATATTCACCTGTTTGGTTTTGGCAGTAATGTCTGTAATTAGGTAGTAAAGTCCAAGCCAGTTGATTTCTTTTTGCTATTAATCAAAAAGTATGTCTAACTAATTAAAATCATGAAACAAACAATTTAACTTCAGTTTATTAAAGGTAAAAAAAAATTTATAGGGCCCTATGAAATGATTTAATTTTGCCCATCTTATGTTTTATTGTTAGCAAATTCTGTGTTCTAGCATGTCTAATTATTTGAATGCATAAAAACAAGTTTCCTTTAGTCTTACAATAGCCTTGTGAAATGTTTATTTTTCTCAGAAATTCTGTGTTTGCACTTTTCTGCTTATAAAATGAAGGCATAAAGTCCTCATGAAGTGACTCTCAGAGCAGTTCTGAAGATGTTGTTTATGTATTTATGTCCTCATTTAATGAGACGTAATATCACCGCAAGTGTCACATGCACTTCAGTATGAGTAGTAAACAAAACCGTGCATCTGTGCCATTCATTAACACAGAGACACGCAGAATTCATATTTAAATAGCTGTTTTGCTGCTTTATATTTACCTATTTTTGATTAAATCATTCAAACTTTGACAAATTCCGTGGCATTCTGTGTTAAATTGTAAATTCTGTTTTTAGTTCTGCATGGCAGAACTCATAGGGCCCTATGGATTGTGTTTTCTGTCTGTGTTAGTATCTGTGATTCTCCAGTGCTGATGTTCAGGTCTGATGGTGAATGAGTTGTTGTAGTTTATCTGTCATGATTTACAGCAGCTCACAGACACGTATGACGCTCAGTGATGTTCAGTGTGTTTTTCACCCAAACAGACACAGACTGCATGAGCGGCGAGTCTCAGTGAGTGTCTGACAGCAGTGTTTGTGCAGTGTTTTGCCGCGGTACTGTAATGAGACTCTCAGTCAGCATGGGTTTGACATGTGATCCTGCGTCTGTAGTGTGTGTGTGAACTGCTCATGGCAACAGTAGCTGCGGTGAGGAAACATGCCACGGCGTGTCCCGCCACGACTCAACGGCTGCTGGCAGGAAACCCGGACCTGAGACACTGTCAGGAGCGACGCGTCGGTGTGTGTCAGGAGCCTCAATCCGCTCTCCGTTTGACCAGGTGGAGACGGACCTGCTGCGTCACTGATCTGCACTCTTTACCATTGAGTTCAAAACAATCAGTGTGTTTTACACCTTATTTGTCCTGTGCACAGAAAATCACATTGAAATGCTTGTGTTGAGGCAGTACTGGCTCCGTATAATCCTCTCCTGCTGTTAAATGGGTCACTCCAGACCAACTCCAGTGTTTGTAAATGATAAAAGATCCTCCTTTATGGCCTTTATGCCTGAGTCCAGCATCTCTGAACCATATTTTCATGTATGATGATGGGTTCAGCACTTTTAGAAACACTTTTAGCGTTTAAGCATCTTTACACAGACTGTTTAATGCTGCTCAGAGGTGCATGAATGTGTTTACACAGCAGTTACAACTGAACACTTTGAGCTAATTTATCAAGCCTAGCAACTAGCTTAAGACATGCTATCAGTGTACTAATTCGAGCTAGCAGCATGATAATCATGGTGTCAGTGTGCTAAAACAATGTGTTATATCATGCTAGCAACATGCTAATAACATGCTGCTCATGGTAGAAACATGCTAATCATGTTAAAAACATGGTAACTACATGTTAATCATTCTAGAAACATGCTTGCAACATGTTAATCATGTTAGAAACATGCTAGAAATACTTTGTCAACACGGTTTTCATGTTAATCATGCTAACAACATGTTAGCAACATGTTAATCGTGCTAGCAACCTTAGTAGCATGCTAATCATGTTAGCAACATGATAGTTACTTGGTAATCATGCTAGAAACATGTTAACAACATGGTAACAACATGTTAATCATGTTAACAATATGGTAGCAACATGCTAATCATGTTAACAACATGTTAATAGCCTGCTAATAATTTTAGAAACATGCTAATTATGCTAGAAACATGCCAGCAACATGTTAATCATAATATAAACATGCTGGCAACATGTTAACATGCTAATCATGTTCAAAAACATGCTAGAAACATGTTAACAGCATATTAATCATGCTAGCAACATGCTAGTAATATGCTAATCATTCTAGAAACACGTTAGCAATGTGCAAATTATGTTAGAAACATGCTAGTAACCGGTTAATCATGATATAAACATGCTGCAACATGTTAACAACATGCTAGTAACATGGTAATCATGCTAGCAACATGTTAGTAATGTTGATCATGTTAGAAACATGCTATCAACATACTAGTAACTTGCTAATCATGTTAACATACTAGTACCATGTTAATCATGCTAGTAACATGCTAACAACATACTATCTATCTGTCTGTCTATTTATCTATATATATCTGACACTAAAACTACTTTAAACTTCAATCTGTTTAGACTGAAAATCATCAAACTTTTTCAAACTTTCTGGTCCAGGTTTCTTCAACTTCAAAGTTTGTCTTGACAAACTTTTTTTTTTTTTTCCATCTAGTTTATTGTGCTTTTATGCAGCGTTGTGTCTTTACACTGAATTCTGAGCAGCACAGAGCAGCATTAAGTTGTCTCTGTAAATTCAGTTGTTCAGGAGTCGGGTTGTGGAATGTGGCCTTCAGGAATAACTTAAAACCATCAACCCGGGTCTTTCTTAACCCTGGTTTAACATAATCCTGAGTCGTCTTGTTTCATATATTTTATACCTATTAGTATTTGGGTGTTCATGTCTGCAGATTACACACCAGCAGCATTTGCATATTCATGAGTTCAGCAGCATTGATTGGTTGAATGTGTAGATCTGCTCTGACTCATACAGCACTTCAGCTCTGTGAAATATGAAGTTAACAGGGTCGTTTTTCATTGATGTGAGTTTCAGTTTCAGACGGTTGAGCTGAAGTGAGTAAAGCCGGACTAGATGACAGATCCAGACACACATTTCTGCTCCAGGAAACTTTAATAGCTGTCTGCGTGACGGTATGTTTTATGTATTTGGGTCAGCCGTATACATAAACACAGCGAGATTTCACAAGCTCCTGAGAGTCATTCGTTTAGTCAACCCATCTTTCCTTTACAAACGCTAAATATAGCGCAGCCTTTGGAGAAGTTTGGCATCTCCGCCTCCCTTTTATTCTAAAGCTCAGTAAGTTCTGAAGTTTTGTGGGCGTTTGATATGGACGTCTTTCAGCGAGACGGAGGGACGCGATTCTCTTTCTAACGCGAGGCTGTGATTGACATACTAATAAACCGTTAAGAGGACGTTTTGTCAAGCGTCCAGCGCGGCTTAATCCCGTGAATGAACGTCTTTCTCCGGGCGGATTAGAGAGGGAGGTGTTTGCGTGGAAGTAATGGGAACGGGGTGGAAGCGAGCTTCTGTTTAACTCTTTCCTCTCCCGCCCTCAGCTGGTTCCCATGAGCCGCCGTCGAACATGCGTCCCGTGCGATTACTCATGTAACGAGCGTGACCTGATCACTGTAATCATGCGCTGCGCTAATGAGCCTCTTCCTGGGCGACGACCGGTGAGTTACTCAGTCAGGCCTCGTTAGTCAGGCTCGACCAGTTCGCCCGAGGAGCTCCATCACGTCTTCAGCAGATGCCAGACGAATGTAAATCCACCTCTGAGGCTCCGTTTACACCATCTTCAGCACCTAGACATGTAATTAGCCAAACGTAGCTGCTCTGAATAAAGAGGCTCTGGTTCGTTCCTCTGCTCCACGTCTCATGCTGTGGGAGATTCCTGCGCTTTCACCATCATCATGTGAAGATGCTGCAGTCGTCTGAGCGTCTCCTCATTAGTTGAGCATTAGTTATGCATGCCCTCTCTCAAACACACACTCTTCTTCCCTTTGTGAGTGTGAGCGGATCAGACTGAATAGAGACGGACAGACACGCTGGTTCAGTGGATGTGTGTGTTAGTGTTGAACTGAATCCAGCAGCTCCTTGAGACATTAGACGCGTCTTTACCCATCAGATCAGCTTTACTACAACAACATCTTTACAGTACACACAAATATTTCAGAGAATCCACACAACAAACATATAAAATTCACTTAAAAGTTTTGTTTATATTATATTTTTAAACACTAGTAATGGTTCTAATTAAAGCCAACATGAAATCCAAAATGATTTAGTTTAGTAGGACACAGTCCAGGACTTATCACATGTGTAGTGTCATGTTAATCATGCTAGCAGCACGTTAGCAACATGCTAGTAACTTCGTAATCATGCTATTGACATACTAGAAACGTGTTAACAACATGCTAATCATGCAAACATGTTAGTAGCATGTTAATAATGTTAGAAACATGTTAGCAACATGCTAGTAACTTGCTAATAATGCTAGAAACATGCTAATCATGCCTGAAATATATTATATTATATTATATTATATTATATATTGTATGTGACTCTGGACCACAAAAACAAACATAAGGGTCAATTTTTTTTAAAATCATGCTTGTCATGCTAACAACCTGTTAGTAGCATGCTAATAATGTTAGAAACATGCTAACAACATGATAATAACATTAGAAACATGCTAGCAAAATGTTAATCATGTTAAAAACATGCTAAAAACATATTAACAACATGCTAATCATGCTAAAAATATGCTAGCAACATGTTAGTAGCATGCTAATAATGTTAGAAACATGTTAATCATGCCTGAAACATGTTAAACATGCTAACATGTTAGTAGTGTCATGATTATAAATAAAAATATATTATATTATATTATATTATATTATATATTGTATGTGACTGGACCACAAAAACAATCATAAGGGTCATTTTTTTTAAATCATGCTTATGCTAACAACCTGTTAGTAGCATGGTAATGTTAGAAACATGCTAGCAACATAATAATCATGTTAAAAACATGTTAGTTGCATGTTAATAATGTTAGAAACATGTTAGCAACATGCTAACTACATGTTAATCATGCTAACAATAGTCTGGCTACATGCTAATCAGGCTAGGAATATGCTAATAAATTGCTTTTTTAGTTGAAATCTGAATGAATAAGTTTTCTATTGATGTGTGGTTTGTTATGATAGGACAATATTTGTCTGAGATACAACTATTTGAAAATCTGGAATCTGAGGGTGCAAAAAAATCAAAATATTGAGAAAATCACCTTTAAAGTTGGAAATGCATATGCTTATATTACTAATCAAAAATTACATTTTGATATATTTACGGTAGGAAATGTATAAAATATCTTCATGGAACATGATCTTTAAATCTTAATATCCTAATGATTTTTGGCATAAAAGAAAAAATCAATAATTTTGTATAATAATACAATAATACAATAATGTATTTTTGGATATTGCTGCAAATATACCTGTGCTACTTAAGAATTAAGACTAATAATATAATATAATATAATATAATATAATATAATATAATATAATATAATATGTGACCCTGGTTTTGTGGTCCAGGGTCACATATATTATATTATATTATATTATATTATATTATACAGTATCATATTTTTGTCTAGTAAATTCTGTATGCATGACACAAAGTCCTGCCTTATGTTTTCCTCAGTGAATATTCTGTTTATTGTCTAATTCTGTCCATATTCTGTAAGTTTAACGGGGTGTAAATGCTGTTTGATGTTGGGTTTGTTGACTCGTCTCAGTCTGAGAGCTGGACGTGTGTGTCTGTGTTGTGTTGGCCGGTGTGTGTCCTGTGATGTGATTAGTGTGGTGTTTGTGTGTGGCTGTAATTGCTCACACTGGCACAGATCACAGTGAAAGCCTGTCAGTTCATATATGTGCTCCAGTCGCCCTGTCTGTGAATGGAGGAAAACAAAACGTGCAGTGTCCCGAAACGCGTCTCTCCCTCTCTCCGTATGTTCGGGACGCTGTGCTCCGTCTGCTCTTTCTGTCCAGATCCACACGCATTAAATGCGACCGCAGGTCTTCTGTGTCCAGCAGGAACACATTTGTGACCTTTGTCACCAAAACTGAACATAAGATTTGGAAGGATTGTAGATTAAGCCTTTAAGTAGGGCGTATTGTGAGAGTAAACCCAGTGCAGGAATGAAACTCCAGACCGGACGCTGCTTTACTAGATTTACATCAGATATTTTACAGCACATGTGTCACAGGGTTTCTGCAAGTCTTAAAGAGTCTTCATTTGCCTTTCCACAAATTAAAGCCTTAAATTAGGTCCTAAATTAGAGCAGGGATTAGTTTTACATTCATAAAGCCATGTCATTAAATGTTGCTTGAAGTACGCAAATGAGTGTCTTCCGCAGAATTTTTGTCTTGTTTTCTTGTATTGATTTCCCTTCAGTTAATTTGTCTTAAAAAGGTCTTTAAAAAGTCTTAAATGAATCATCATAAACCCTGCAGGAAACCTGCTGCGCTGTATGAATGTGTGTCATTTCAGAGAATCAATGGATGTTTTACACTGAATTACAGGCTGAAATCATTAGAAGGTCCTTCTAGACGTCTTGAACATGTGTAAGTCAGCAGAACTAATCTCATCCTCCCTGACGTCTTTCTTTCAGAGGAGTGTGTGGTCATTCACGGGCCGTCTGACCCTCGTCTCGCTGCAGTCAGAGATCAGGATTCCTCCATTATCAGACGGATCGGGTCTGAAGCGGCTCTGGGTCTCGATAAGCTCAGAAATGTTAATGTAGCGTGTCTAATCCGGTCTCAGAGCTCACCGGTGCTCTGTGTGTCACTGCAGCAGCGTCTCACTCTGTAGTGTGGATCTGTTAGTGATTAGTGCTCATTTAGGGCATGTTAGTGCAGTGTTACTAGTGCAACTAATTTTCAGGAAAAGTTGCCAAAAGAGGTTCAGTTTGTTGCTAAAAGTTGCTGTGCATCCATCTACATCCATGAAATTATGCACCATATTTTGTGTTTTCAGGTTGCAGGGTTACAACAGATAATGAATAACGGACAACGTCCTGAAAAAAGTACTAGTGCCTTTTCCATTTTTCTAGATTTTTTTTTTACAGTGTAAGATTAAATTATTATTATTAAATTGAACAATTGCAAATTGCAGCTGACTTAATTCACGTGAGTTGTGCGCTGCTAAGGATCTTTTTGTGAAATATAAATGGTAAATGTCTGCATATTTATTGTTTCAGTCACTAATCAAAAGTTGCTAAAAGTTGTCAAATTTTTTTAAAAGAAGCTACGTTTGTTGCTAGGTGCTTTTGGTAGAAAAGGTTGCTAGGGTAGTCTGAAAAGTTGCTAAATTTAGCAACAAATCTGCTAAGTTGGCAACACTGCGTTAGTGGAGATCATTTTATCTTCTAACAGCTCAGAGCACATTGGTGACTGTTTGGAGGACGATTATTGTTTATGAAATGTCATAATTAAATAAATGATTCCCTCTGATGTTTCCCCCTTTATTCATCATGGAGAAAAATCAACATGACGCTCACTTAAAAACAGCAGTCTGTGCAGATGCAAACCTCAGTCAGGATAAACAAAAACCAGGCAGGATCGACTTACTCAAGCTGGATCACGTGTCTTTTTCACAAATAATCAACCTTTAAAACTGTTTAATGCTGATTTTGTCCATATGAAAGTGTTTTGGACAGAAAATCAGCAGAACAGTTGGCATGTTGTTAAACAATTATGCATTTTGGCCGTTCTTTTATGCGACAGCTGTGTTTTGGGAGCTTGAAAGTTCCAACTTTTGAAAAAGAAAAAGTGCAAGTTTTTGAAAACAAGCCTGTATTTGTCTCTGTGTGTATCTACAAAAACACTCATTTGTAAAAACGTTACAGAGTGACATCGTTGTCTACTGGCGTGGCATTTCAATTTTCAATTTTAATTCATTTACATGAAAAATACAATGTAAAAACAACTTTGTTTTTAGAACATCGCTGTCGTGTAAACGTACCCTTAAACTTTAACCGGTCTGTGGAGGTAAAAAGAGTGAATGGGTTTATGTGAGTATCTGCTCTGAGAATGAGATTTGGGCTCCGTGATTGTGAAAGTGAACTGGTGCAGCAGAAGAATCGGGCGTTTCTGTCCCTTCGAGCGTCTGTTGCTGTAATTGAAATGTCAGAGAGAGAGTCAGATTAAAAAAGCACACTCACTGGTAAAGTAGTTACTGGGGAAATTGAGAGTATTAATATGACACTGCTTTCAGCTTCATCCTGACCTAGTTTTCCTCTCCCGCTGGGGAAGCAGCACTTCTTCTGTTCAGTGTTCAGATGCTAATGGGAGCTAAATATTAGATGACTGCACTTTCCATCAGAGCGCTTCATGAGGCTCATCATCAGTGCGATCGGACGGGTCGTCTCATGTGAGCTCATGTGACGCTGATGTCACTCTCGGATCCGTCCGGTCCGCTCCTTTGATCCAGCGAGCAGGATGTGAGGAATCACACTCATCCACTTCCCGGATCCTGACACAGGTCTCCAGTCAGCAGTCTGGACTAGATTTGGGTTTATTACATTTCTAATGTAAACATGCTGAAGGGACACTGCTGCACTGTGAGGAGAAACTCACATTATTGCATTTCCTGTGGACAGTTGACTACACTTAAATATCTTAAATACCTCTTCTGCACATTATCATGCACAGTTATTAAGTAAAGTACTTGTATAGTCTGTCTTAGATTATCTGTATGTATAGTCAATTGTTTATAGTATAGGTTTAAAAAATTGTTTCTACGTCTAGTGTATGTATGTTTATTTATGTAGCACCGTGGTCCTGCGAGACATGACAATCCGTTCCACTGTATGTGCACACATGTAGCGGAATGACATTAAAGCTCGACTTGAACTTGACTTGACTTGAACACTTAGCCTCTATGTTAAGACTGTGTCTGAATAACTAGTCTGACAAACCAGCAGTTAGTCAAAAGTTAATCAGGTTTTCTTTTTTTCAGATTCAAAAATAGACCAATCTACATTTTGTGTAATACATTTTGAGCAGTCCTAAAGAAAAAAAAAATAGATGATGACTAACTTTCAAGACTAGTCTAAGCATTATATGCAGCAGGCCACTTAAATAAATGTAGAGATTGGTTGCTAGGTTAGAGGTTTCTAGGGTGTTGCTTAGGGCTGCACAATTAATCGCACGATATTGTGAGGCGCGCTTAGTTAATGAACTGACAAGCTACGCCAAATCGCGCTCAAAATCGCATTCGATTATGAGCGCGATTTTGGCGTAGTTTGTCAGTGATTTACGGCTCAGTGTATTAATTGCTGCTCCAGCTGAACGCACGTCATGGAGCTTTACTACTAATCAAAGCACCGGCTTCATTGACTAAGCGCGCCTCACAATATCGTGCGATTAATCGTGCAGCCCTAGTGTTGCTAGAGTGTTCTTGTTAGTATCTAGTGTTTTCTGGGTGGTTCTGGCTGTTATGGCTTGTTTCTAGAGTGTTACCTGGGTGTTCTGGGTGGTTTCTATTGTTTTCATGGTGTTATGGGTTGTTTCTAGGGTGTTGCTAGGGTGTTATGGATGGTTTCTTGAGTTTCCTGGATAGTTCTGGGTGGTTTCTATTGTGTTGCTAGGGTGTTCTGGGTGGTTTCTGGTGGTTTCTGGTGGTTTCTAGGGTGTTCTGGGTGGTTTCTGGTTCTGGTGGTTTCTGGTGGTTTCTGGGTGGTTTCTAGGGTGTTGCTAGGGTGTTCTGGGTGGTTTCTAGTGTTATGGGTTGTTTCTAGGGTGTTGCTAGGGTGTTATGGATGGTTTCTAGTGTTTCCTGGGCAGTTCTAGGGTGTTATGGGTTGTTGCTAGGGGTGTTCTGGGTGGTTTCTTGTTTTCTGGGTGGTTTCAGTGTTATGGGTTGTTGCTAGGGTGTTGCTAGGGTGTTATGGATGGTTTCTAGTGTTTTCTGGGTTGTTTCTAGGGTTTACTAAGGGAAGTTTCTGGGTGGTTTCCACTGTTTTCTGGGTGGTTCTGTGTGTTATGGGTTGTTGCTAGTGTGTTCTGGGGGATACTAGTGTTTTCTGTGTGTTATGTGTTGTTTCTAGGGTGTTGCTAGGGTGTTATGGATGGTTTCTAGTGTGTCCTGGGCGGTTCTGGGTGTTATGTGTGGTTCTGAGTAGTTGTTAGGCTGTTCTAATCACCTGTTTGAGTGTTATGGGTGGTTTCTACACTGTTCTGGATGGTTTACTTCCTGTCTAAGAGCTGAATGTGTTCAGCGTTTTCTCTTTTGTTAACCAATGAACTTGCATGATTTTTCCAGTTGTTTATAATATACTGAGTATGGATTAAAGATTTGGGTTATAAAGATTTATTTTGTCTTAAGTAGTAAACAAACTAGTAAATATGTGTATTCATTATAAAATGTCCATGGTGTTTTAAGATTTGTATTAATTTCTGTGACTTTTCCAGGTCTAGAAATCACTTTTCTAAAACAAGTGTTCCTCATAAATCTGTATTGTTGAATCTGGTTCCTCAAAGACAAAAACCGTTGTTAAAGGGATGAATTCAAATAAGAAACATCTTGATTTTTAGTAGTTTGAGCTGATTTTAATGCATGTTTTGCATGATTTTAAAACATTTGAAGCATGAGGAGCACTAGTACAAGTGATGGTTGACTTAGTGAACACTGCCGAGTTGTCTTTGTGCCGTTGCACAGGATGATTGTGTGTTCTGTTTTCAGAGCTCAGTTTGTGTCTTGTTTAAGCGTGTGGAGCTTTAGCGCGGCTCCCGTCAAACACATCTTTGTCATCGGTGCTCCTCTGCGCTGACCTGAGGATCGTGGATCAGCGGATTACTGGAGCGCAGCAGGAGCCTGATAACTGACACCAGGGGCCCCAGCGCCTCCTCGCGGGCCCCGACCCCTCACCGCCTCTCTCTCTCTCTCTGCTCTTGTGCCACAATGACGTCTTTCAGCGTGAGCGTGTGTGGCGCTAATCTCCCGGGCCGCCGATAGCATCTCAATCACAGCAGACGGGCGTCGTTTGCGTGAATGAAGCGTGTTGGATCTGCGGCGCTGGCGTGTTTTGATCGTTGCGTGCCGTGTTTGCGGCGGTGGCTAATAACGCGTGAGTAGATGAGGACGCGCATGTTTGATGGCCCGCGGCGTTTCGGGCACTCAGCTGGAATATTTGGTTCAGTGGCTTTCTAGAGAGCATCTCTCCGCCTTCCTGTGCCTGTATCGACTTTCCAGCCTCTATAGACAGAGCCGTGTGCGTGAGAGCATTTCTGAGCGCTTGATGGTCAGAAAATGCATCGCTGCTCCGGGCTCGGCTGTCACTTTAAAGTTTGAAAGGCCATAAACCAATAAAAGCACCATCAGCCGTGAGCGTCTTCATATATGTGTGTGTGATTTTAAGTGTTGCAGTACATCTTTACATACAACTGAGAATTGTTCCCTGAATTAAAGTGTTCCTGAAATAGCTTAAGCTGTCATTATGATGTTAAATTACCAGTGATATATTATTTTGATATACTACCACCTGCCTCTATAGTGTGTGTGTGTGTTTGTATCTACTTACAAACATATTTCAGGGATATTTTTCTTTCCAGATGTGAACTAAACATGACAAAATCTCACAAAAAAACTCTATTTGACAGGATTTGTACAAGGTGCTTAAAATGCTTTAAGTACTTGAATTTGACTTTTTGAAATTTAAGGCCTGGAAAACCCTTGAAAATATTAGTGCAAAATTCACGCAATTCAAAAAACATCATACCTTTTTCACTTATTTCAGTTAATGTCAGAAAACAATGGAGCTGAATCAGTAGTAGTACTGACAGTGTCGTGTAAACGTGACTGAAGATGCGAAAAGAGGAACAGATGAACCAAATCAATTGAGTCACTTATGCTGGAACCGCTTCGATTGAATCAAACTCATGATCGTTCATTTCAATCAATTTACTAACAAAAAGAGATCAAATTAAATGAGTCATTAATTTTCAAATTTCAGCATCACTTGTAACAATTTTAAAAAGCATGTAGTGATGGGTGAAACAAAGCTTTTCTAAACTGAATCAGTTAATCCATTGCATTGCAAAATGATTCACGTATCGCAAATCATTTGTTTCAGATCGGAACTTCAAATCATGTATTGCAAATCATTCAATTTAGATTTGAACTTTGCATATTGTGAATCGTTTGATTCAGGTCAGGACTTTGAAGCGCATATCACAAATCATTTGATTCAGATCGGAGCAGGTTTGTGAATCATTTAGTGAATTGAATGACTCGGATCAAATGATTTGTGATGTACGATTTGAAGTTCTGATCTAAATCAAATTCAGATAAGGACTTCAGAGCATGGATTGTAAATCTTTTGCTTAAGATTGGAATTCCGGCGTGTGGATCATGAATAATTTGATTCAGAACGAGACTTCGGTGCAGGTTCGGAATCATTTGATTCAGATCAGGATTTCGGAGTGACTGCATGAATCTTTTTTTTCTGATTTTTTTTTTTTGTTCGGGAGGAGCACGATCAGATAATCAACTAATTTGGCACAGGTGCAACTCGTCTAGCTAATCATCCAAACTAGCACAAGTCATATATATGCACACAGCCGACTTACCTCCGTCATTCGACTGTTTTTCGGCATCCCCCCCCACCCCAACTCCTCACTCTTAATCTATCCTCATCCTATACTTGGGATGGGGGGAATTCTCTGGGTTCAGGCCACGTTCCGGGCTCGGAGCCCTCCCCCAGGACAGCACGCCAAAATATGCTTACTGTTTACTCAACCAGATTAGATGTGAGGGTGAACTCGTGAAAAAAAGTAGAAAATAAACAAAGTATACACAAAAACAAGAACTTAACCAAAAATAACAGTGGTTTTACTATGGTAAAAGTGTAATATACCTTAATACTTTAGTAGTAATAATTTGCATGTACTAAACTTTATTTTTGCCATTTTTTTTTATTAGTATATTTTTATTTATCTACTTCTATTTTTTTAAAGTCCTTGAAAAACAAAAAGCTGCGCTTGAAAAGTCCTTGTTTTGAGCATGTCCTCGTTTATAAAAACTTTAAAAAAAAATTAAATAGTATTTTATTGTAAAATGTACTTTTTGTACAGTGTAGCTGAGTATTAATGTGATGAAATGTCTATGTAATATTCTCTTTCAGACGTGCGTATGCGTGCGTGCGTGCGTGCGTGCGTGCGCGTGCGTGCGTGCGTGCGTGCGTGTGTGTGTGTGTGTGTTTGGACAGATGGATGAGAGATCTGGCCGTCGTTCTCATTCATCTGTTTATTCATCATATCATCGTTTAAGGTTTAGCTCATTTAACAAGCTTTATTCTGTCTGATGTGTGTGATCTTATACTCTGTTAGATACACACTGTGTGTTACATGTAGTGCTGTTTACTAGTACAAGTGTTGATAGTCATGTGATCGCGGCAGTCTCACTCGCATATAAACCAGTTCTTTACTTTAATAGCAGAGACCCGTGCTGGACTGATCTGGTCTGATCTGGTCTGGAGTCATTATTCTCAATGACACAAATAAGATCCTGTCTAATTGACCTTTGACCTTCCTCTTTGGTTACCGTGGTAAAAGGTCGACATCTCCACGCTCATCTCACATTGGCTTTATCTTTTGGCAGTATGTCAGCGTTTGCTCTCTAGGCTGTGCTGAGGTGCATTATGGGATCATCAGCAGGTTGGTCTTCCTCCGGTCATTACCGAGTGCATTAGGCTCTGATGGGCTCCTGGCTCTGGGATCGTCCCATATGGATTCTTGGCAGGTCTGGGTTTGCGTTTCCAGAAGATCCGGGTGGATCGATGCGCTCACAGCGCCGGATGGGAGAAACAGAGCGCTGCGGAATGTCTGAGAGACACAACGGAGCCCAAACGGCCCCTCGTTTCTCCCCAGGCCACGGGTACGTTTACCCAACCTGAGCTATTGTCTCGCCTGTATGGACAGAACACAGCGCTGGAAATCAATGCGTCGATACGCTGTGTGTGTGTGTGTGTGTGTGTGTGTGTGTGTGTCTGACAGGCTTTCAAGTGAAATGGAAGAGAAATTGCTGGTGAGGGGAAGGGGCTTCAGTCGCCGATCAGATGAACCTTCAGCGTGTGTGTGTGTGTGTGTGTGTGTGCACCTGGTATTCATCACGTTATGGGGACCAAATGTCCCCACAAGGATAGTAATACCAGTAAATTTTGACCTTGTGGGGACATTTGTGAGGTCCCCATGAGGAAACAGGCTTATAAATCATGCACAATGAGTTTTTTTGAGAAAGTAAAAGTGTGCACAGTCTCCTGTGAGGGCTAGGTTTAGGTGTAGGGTAGGTGTAGGGTGATAGAAAATACGGTTTGTACAGTATAAAAACCATTACGCCTATGGAATGTCCCCATAAAACATGTAAACCCAACACGTGTGTGTGTGTGAGAAAGTGTCTCTTCACAGTGACTGAAGACAGGGTTTCTGTGGGTTCTTTAATCACCTTTCCACAAATTAAGGCCCTGAGAAGGTCTTAAATCAGAGCACAAAGTCTTAAATTCATAAAATCATTAAATGTTGCACACACTGCAAAAAAATGAAAATCTTCCTCAGTATTTGTGTCTTGTTTTTCAGTACAAATATCTAAACATCCTTAAATCAAGATACATTTACTGGAGACACAAAATGAAGATATGAATTCTTGTTTTATGAGAAAATGAACAAAATGAAGTGATTTTCTGCTTGAAACAAGAACAGATATGTCAATGAGGAATGAAAACCTCCTTCCCTCTGAATTAAGTTGATTTTTCTGACTCCATTGACAGATATTTGTGCTTGTTTTTATCATAAACATAGACTTAATATCTTCATTTTGCATCTTCAGTAAATGTGTCTTAGTTTTCACTGGAAAACAACACAAAATCTGAGAAAAGTTGTTTCTGTGTGGGTGTGTGTGTATATACACTACCACTCAAAAGTTTGGGATCAGTAAGAATTGTAATGTTTTTTTAAAGAAGTCTCTTCTGCTCATCAAGGCTGCATTTATTTGATCAAAAATACAGAAAAAAACAGTAATACTGCAAAATGTTATTACAATATAAAATAATGGTTTTTATTTTAATATACTTTAAAATATAATTTATTCCTGTGATGCAAAGCTGAATTTTCATCAGCTGTTACTCCAGTCTTAAGTGTCACATGATCCTTCAGAAATCAGAATAATATACTGATTTATTATTAGAATGATCAATGTTGGAAACATATTTTTTTTGGAACCTTTGATGATTTTTTTTTTCAGGATTCTTTGATCAATAAAAGGTTAAAAAGAACAGCATTTATTCAAAATAGAAAGGATTTCTAACAATATACACTACTGTTCAATAGTTTGAAGTCAGTAAAATTTTCTTTCATTCTTTTTTTGAAAGAAATTAATACATTTATTTACCAATGATGTGTTAAATTAATAAAAAGTGATAGCATAGATTTACATTGTTAGAAAAAAGTTAATATATTGAATAAATGCTGTTCTTTTTAACCTTTTATTGATCAAAGAATCCTGAACAAAGCATCACGTTCCAAAACACTCATCAACACGTTCAACACCGATAATAAATCAGCATATTAGAATGATTTCTGAAGGATCATAAGAGACTTCTTTAAAAAACATTACAAGTCTTGCAGATCCCAAACTTTTGAGCAGTAGTGTATATGAATAATATTTTTAAACTCTGAAGTGTTGTGTTGAAGTTTACATTTGGATGAAGTGATGTATTGTTTTCCAATTAATTCTTCAAAATTCAAGTTCTTCAGAAAGCTTAAATTGACCTTCATTAGCAGAAACCGCTGTGTGTGTGTTTAGTGACAGATTTTGAGCCTGAGGTCTAAAACACACTTGTGTTCATGAACAGATCGGCTCCATTTCACGTGAAGCTCAAGTGTGTGACGTGTGTCAGCGGCTCTTCCTCTCGCGCTCCTCTTTCAGATCAGCCACTGTCACAGCAGAGAAACAGACTAAAGTCACTTACAGATGTTTATAGCAGCTTCATGAATAATAACACACACGGTTTAATGAAGACACAGATGTTTGACAGAAGCTCTAGCGCCCCCTTCAGTCCTGAGCTTTGATGATTTCAAGTGTTTCAGTACAGACTGTTTCAGAGCAGCTTC
Organism: Labeo catla; assembly: GCA_012976165.1. Classification (NCBI taxonomy): domain Eukaryota; kingdom Metazoa; phylum Chordata; class Actinopteri; order Cypriniformes; family Cyprinidae; genus Labeo; species Labeo catla. The sequence goes on from VONZ01000619.1 coordinate 170,512, forward strand.
ACAGAAACAATCAAGAAAATGTTCATCAGTAATGAAACTTGAACTTTGACTCAGTATGAAAACAATAGAGTCATTATTCAGATCAATTCAGTTCCAGTTTTGTTCTCATCTGATAGTGTGAGTGCTGTTAAATGAATTACTGAATGTTAATAGTCTTTCAGAACTAGTAGTAAATAAATGTAGTGTCTGTCAGTGGACGGACAGCAGGAAGTGATGTCGCTGACCTCCCGCTCAGTGTTTGTGTGTTATAGACAGTAAAACAGCATGACAGGCCGTCAGGGGCTTATGGGATATCGCTCTGACAGAGGTCACGTCCCCACGGCCACATTCACAAACAATTCATATCTTACCCATCAGCCTCCTGTCTGCCCCGTTTCTCTTTCCTGCATTTATTCATGATTGTAGTCAGGTGATTCAGACGCAGCATAATGTGAGTGTATTTATATATACTTATATATAGATATAGACAGATACTGTATATATGTCACACTGACCTCATCGTCACTGATTTATGTAAGCTCAGAAAGGTAATTAACTCTGTCACTGTGTTGGTGTAGTTACTGATGGTGTTCCCATAATGCCCTGCTCCCGTCTCATTAACTCACTGTGACAGCGGCTAAATATAAAGCGGGTGTGTGGAAGCTGCTGATGTGTGGATGTGCAGCATCTGTAGATGAACGTGCTGTCAGACGCAGTGATGTGATGAACTCTGACAGACAGATGAACCTGTGTGTGTTCAGACTCCTCCATCATGAGTGTGTGTGTGTGTGTGTTTGGTGAAGGTGCTGCTCATCATTATACAGAGTCACAGGAAGTACAGAGTCAGTGAAGGTGAATGAACAGGAGCTGCTGGGTAATTAGCTGTCATCAATAACGGCCTGTCTCTCTCTCTCTCTCTCTCTCTCTCTCGTGAATGAGAAAAAGCTGTTTCTGTCATTATGAGCTGCTCTTACACTCTCTCTCTGTGTGTGTGTGTGTGTGTGTGTGTGTGTGTTTGGGCACAGATTTGTTTAATAAATGAATAAAGCTGACAGTGTTTCACTGGCGACATCCTTATTTGGATTAACGATTCAGTGTCATTAATAAATCATGACTCAAGTCACATAACTGAATTATAATTAGATCTATAAGTAAGAAAATGTCAGTTGTGTTTGTAATTCAGTTGTACTTCATTGAATTACATCTGCTGATCTGAAGCAGACGTCACTAAACCGCATTTGAAACGAACAGCAAAACTTTCTGTGAATGCTACAAATGAGCAGCTTTTGAATGGTAACATTAATAAGCTCATCATCATCATCAGGTGTGTTTCCTGCTGTCATTCCCAGCATCCTCTCTGTTGCGCATCAAGAGCAACAGCTGACAATCACGACTGTAGATTCATCTGTCTTTTAATCATGCAGCAAGAGTTTTAGTTAATTATAATAATCCTATTATATACCTAATTTTAACCCAATCTATATCACATTATTTCAGATAGTTTTGGTTGATAACTTTAGATATTTTTTCTTGAAGTCCACCTGAGATTATAAATTCATATTTCAATAATTTCTCAACACATTCACATGCTCCTGCTCTCTGATGCTGTTTTAATGAGATATGATTCAAGTTTTTGTTAAAATTTGGATCAAGATTTTGTATTCATATTTTCTACTTTCATGTTAGTTTTAATTAAAGTTTTACTAATTGTGTTCTGTGTTTTTCTCATTTTTATTAGTTTTGTTGTTTTTAAAGGGGTCATCGGATGCCCATTTTCCACAAGTTGATATGATTCTTTAGGGTCTTAATGAAAAGTCTCTAATATACTTTGATTAAAAATTCTCAATGGTTTTGTAAAACAACACCCTTTTTACCTTGTCAAAATCAGCTCTGCAAAAATCATCTCATTCTATGGGGTTGTTCCTTTAAATGCAAATGAGCTCTGCTCGCCCCGCCCCTCTCTTCTCTCTGTGGAATGACAAGCTGTGCTCGGAGAGATTGTTTACTTTAGCCGCGTTTAGCCACAAAACTTGCTAACTAGCATGCTATTAGGAAAGGTGAATGCTGAGATTCATAAAAATCCCTTATACTCACTTCTGCTGTAAGTGAAGCTGGATCACGAATGATTCACACAAACATAGACGCATTTATGTAGATCGGGCGGCGCATTCCCTTCACAAACAAACGTAATCGGGAGTAAATGACGACCACTATGTTCATTATTACATCCAGCAACACAACACCTCAATCGCTCAGTCGGAGATATTCTTGTCTAACTTACATCCCTGCTCCAGCATCAAAACAATGGAAAGTTACTGGACTGTTACAGCTGATCTGAGGTAAAACGCTCATGTCAATCAACTATGGTGGGAGCGACAGGCATCTGAGAACGGCTCGATTTGAAATATTATTATTATTTTTACAGATTAATTAAAAACCACTGCATGGATTTTTATCATTATAGGGTAGATTTGTACATACACTGACAACACACATTAATGTTCAAACAACATGAAAAAGTGAACTTAGCATCCGATGACCCCTTTAAATATAGTTTAGTTATTTTAGTACGTAAAAATAAAACTAATGCAAATGAGAAATATTGCCTTGGAAACTAGCTAAAAAAAGTTTTAAATTTTTTTTTTTTTTTTTTTTTTTGTAGTTTTAGTTAACTATAATAATCCTGTCATATACCTAATCTTAAATAAGCAGATGTAAGTGCGTTCTCATATATTCCATAAAAGCCGTTTAGTGTTAGGTCTCTTCTAGTTTTAGTGTGTTTATGATGTGGATTGTGCTGATGAAGCGTTTGAGCGGACGGTCGTTAGTGCTTCATTTAGTGGATGATCTCACTGTTCCTCAGCCAGTGTTTCCAGGAACTGAAGCTTCACTGGAAACAGACGAACACACTGATATTATTAGACTCTCCTGAACTGGTTAATGAGCTGCAGTGAAGATGGAAGAGTGTTTGACCTGCAGGATGTGAGTCAGTGTTCAGAGCCGGTCTGGATCTCATCTGATGTTTTACTGATTGTTTATTAAACTCTCTGGATCATGATTAATTCTTTCTGTCCTGCACAAGTTCACAGTCGGTCTCAGATGTTTGTGTCCGTGTTCTCGTGGCTGTTTCTCAGTTTCTTACCTTCTGTTCTGAATGAGGCGAAGCAGCAGTGAGATCTTCCTCCTTCTGGAAGGTTTGAATTCACAGATGAAGGAGACCATCTGAGCAGATGAGAAGGTGCCAGCAGACCCAGAGACGCTTTCCTCTTTCGTTTTCAGAGCGCTGCTCTAGTCTCTCTTCCATATTCATACATAGTTTCCATGTTTTGCTTGGATCATCTACATTTAAAGTGCTTTCCGTTCACAGTTAATTAGTCCGATAGGAAGTGAAGATCATCAGGCTGTTATCAGCTGCGGTCAGGAAGAGCGCGGCATTTGATCGCCGGCTTCGTTCGGCTCTGGTTTCAGCTTCTCCTCTGGAATCTGCCTGACGATTGTTTGTGTTTCCTCAGACTGGAGTTGAATGAATGACGATGAGTGTGTTTGCGGTCTGAAGACATTATCATTAGAGAACTGCAGGAAACGGGAGATTTAATAGTCGCATAAAAAGCCAGGAAAAGCGGTTCAGCGTTTCATGGCTGGAGTTGAAATAATGTGTTTGTGTTGATATCTGATGATATTGTTTGTATTATCTGTCCAATAAAACTATAGAGAGATAGTAGTGTGTTCTCAGTCCTGAAGTGTTCACTGCTGCACATTAAAGCTGTTTGAGGAAAGACTGATGTGGAATCAGTGTCAGCAGTACATGTGAATGAACAGTGTGTGTTCCTCCCTGAACACATTTATTCCTGATTATTACAAAACACTTCATCCACCTGTCAGAATCTGGACCCTAAAAGGCCTTTTCACACCAACAACTATAACTATACCAACTATGTCAATATACGGGTCATTGACATATAAGGATTTTCAACATTTTAAAATTCAAAAAATAATCATATCTGTTGTAATTGTTCAAACATTAAGAATGTTGTGTACACACAAATTCATATTAAAATTTAAAATCAAGTGCTTTTTTTTTATCTAGATTAATTGGTTGTAGCCTTAAAAATGTCATGTGGTGCGACCATGATTTATATTAAAATTAATTCATTTCCTTAACATGCTTAATTTTTTTTAGATGTTTTCAGTAATTAAAATGTTTAGAAACAAAAGCTGTGTCTCATTACGAAGGATGCATTCGAAGGCTGAAGTCTCATTTCCTTTCACAGGAATTCGGAGGATGCATGCGGTGTATCCTTCGCTGCTACACATAACCCACAATTCTTTGCGTCGCCGTAACCAACGGTCGTTTATTTAAAATAAATAGCGATGGCGGCAGATGTAAACACAGGCGATGATGTGGTGTTTAAATATAAAAAGTAAAACTAATACATTTTTGTCCTCCTTTTTTCTTCTCCTTTTTTCTGTAACAGATGTACTTGTGCTGCAGCTCCTCAAATATGCAATAAAATAAAACAAGTAAAAAACAAGTTTCTTTTCAAATTACTTTCCAGGTTTAGAAATAATTTTCCTTTATTTATTTAGTGATAGAGCGCAACTAGTCGGCCACGGCGTGACACAACAAGTCGAGTCCAGTGTAGACTGTTAGTGTGTTGTCATAGCAACGTGATACTTCCTTTTTCCTTTTCCGTCCGTCCTACAAAGGCCGTCTCATTTCACTCTAGGCTTGAGGACCCTCCACATGCGCATCCTGCAGAGGATGCGACCTCCAAAGGATACGACCTCCGGAGGGCGCATCCTTCGAAATGAGACACAGCTAGAGTATTTCTTTTGAGTTTTTGTGAATAATGATCTCATATTTTTGTTTTATAATTTCAGAGTTGCTTCTGAAATGTAATGTAATTAAATGTAGTTAGCAGACTTATTTTTCCTGTAAATTGCATAAAACTGATAAAAATGTTTTAAAAATACCATTCACTTAAGCATGCTGTAGCAGTGATTCATATTTCAACCACAGAAATCAGATATTTTTATTTTAATACAGTTGTTTCTATTATCGGTCGCACCGCATGATGAGTGGTCACACCAAGTGACGCCAAACCCTTATATTGTTAATTATCACAGCATGAACATCTTTCTTACAGTGGAAAATGACATCTGGAGTTTGTGTTTGACTGCAGAGTCAGATGGCGAGCATTTATTTTACTTTGCAGTGGAATCTGGTAAAATAGATTAAAATAGTTATTAATAAATTACTAATAAATGCATAATTATCAAACTAAAATTATATATGCTCTAATTTTTTGGTATTTTTTCTCATATTGTTGAAAGATTAAACATAATCTGTATGAAATTACACAAATGGCATAAAACTCTATTCCAAATGATACTGAAATAAAGTATTTTATGTATATAAACCATCAGTTGAATATAAAAGCTCAAAAACTGCCAATCTGGGACAAATTTCTTTAGTGGAAAACACTCTGCAGTGGTCGCACCACACGATATTTCAAATTCAGTCAAAATTTACAAGCACACAATTGGCCGCCTAAACAACAAAAAAAGCTAGCTTCCCACAAAAGGTCACTATGTAATTTATAATACAAATATAATAGAAATAACTTAATATTTTTTTTATTAGCCATTGAAACGGTTATTTATTTTACCAACTTGAAAGAGAGTTATAAACCTGCTTGATGCTTCAATGGATCACTGGCAAATCGATATTTGATGCAAAGTCCTGTCTTTGAATGGATTTCAACATAAAAGTCCCAAAATGGTAGTTTCTTGATGGTCGCACCACGTGATATTTCATAAAATGGAAATCATCTGACAAAAGTTTGTTTGTATAATATGATGGAAAAATACATAAAAAAGCTTAGCAATTTTATACAGGATTACAAAACACTTTGGAAATCATGACAAATAATTCAGAAAATTAATCAGAATAAATTTAGGGGAATTTCAAAGATGTTTCCAAAACAACAGTTATGGCCAGACAGTCGCACCACATGATATTTTGACACTTTGAATAATAGAAAAATGACAAATAACTAATCTTTTTTTAAGTTAATAAGTTAATGTGTGTCCATACATGAGAGAGGTACTTCATATATATGGCTTTTTTTTTTTCACTGAAAAAAAAAAAATAAAAAATTGCAGTCGTACAGAAAATGTAGGCGTCATGTCATTGACCCATGAATAAAATAAAATAAAATAAGTTCCCTATTGAATTGTTTAATTTTATAATTTCATTAAATAATATTATAAAAAAAACACTAATGATAATTGTTTTATAAAATCCAATTAGATTTGTTTCCCAGATTTGTTCTGTTCTGTTTGTTAGTTCAGGCTCTGGTCATCATTTTTGGTGTGAACAGACCTTTATTGTAGCTGCTTGAAAATTTGCAAAAGTAAATTAAAGGAAGTCTTCAAACATGATGAACAGGAATTTATGAATTATATTTTTGAATTACTTACACGTGCACAAGGGCTGAGCTGTAGAGACGCTGATGTTTGTTTGTGGAGAATCAGTGTTTGTTATTGAGGAGGTTTTGTGGTGAGATGTGAGTTTGGACGCTTCTCATCATTAAAGAATACTGCTGCGTCCATCTGATTCCATTGAACTTCAATCCAGTGATGACTCACATCAAAGTGAAACAATGTCAGTTTGTTATGTTCTCCTCATCTGGAAGTGGTTTCCCATCCCATGTTTACATCAGTGAAGTCTTTATCCAGGTATCTTACGCCTGTGATCCTGAGGAGACTGAGAACAGAAGCTGGAGTATCATCATAAACACATGAACGATGACAGTACACACCGTGAACAATAGCGTCTTTATGTGGCGTCTCTGAAGGGCCGCTGGCGTTCAGCCACACGTCGGCCCCGGGCCCCAGATGTGTCATGGGTAATGAGGCGGTAGCGGCAGATTCTGGGTGGCCAAACGTTTACTGTAATGCTCTTAATGGTTGAAAAGCTTTCAGTGGCGTCTCGGCATTTTACCGCATTTTTACCACGCCGTTGTGATTACGGCCTTTCACGAATCCCACACGTGACAACAGACGCTTAATTTACGGAGACGGACGGATGGATGTGAAAGGATGGAGAGGCTCTTGATGAAAACACGTCCCTCATAACAGAACAGGAGTTTAATGAGGACGAGCCTGTTTCAACCTGAGTTTCGTTCTCTGCTCTTCTCACTGTTTACTTCTGACGAGTAAATCTGATGCTCCTTCAGGTGATTCTGATTGTTTAACTGGTATGGTATGGCTCTGTGATGTGAGCCAAAATTATATCACTGGGGTGACCATATTTTAGTTTGCAAAGAAGAGGACAGTGGGAGCCGGAATATTTCATTATCATACCTTTTACAGTCACCCTTGTGCAGATTGATCACAGCTAAACGGCTTCCTACCAGTGGTCATCACAAAACTTGACATCTTGCACAGTTTTATATGTTTCAATACAAGCATTTCAGTCAAATGTAATTTCTGCAATATTTCAAACATTTAACCCACACGAGAAAATCAACCCTTCGCAACAGTTTAAAATCAGCCCAATTCTGTGCAAAAAATGCAGATTTGGCAACCCAAACAGAAACGCACACAATAAATGACTGTAGAAAGCAAAACCTGAAATTTTTTAGGTCCAAAAAAGGACATAATAAAGGCCCTAATATCACATTATTGTGGCTGATAACTTTAGATATTTTTTCTGAAAGTACACCTACGATTGGATTATAAATTAATATTTCAATAATTTCTCACCACATTCACGTGCTCCTGTTTTCTAATGCGTTATTTTAATGTCATTGAGATAATATTAAAATTAGATTTTATTTTTCTATTTTCTATTTTCATGTTAATTTTAGTTAAAGTTTTAGTACTTTGGTTCTGTTTTTTGTCATTTTTATTAGTGTTTGTTTTTAAATATGTCTGTATAGTTTTATTTCAGTTTTTTATTATTTTTAAATAATATTTTAAATAATAATTATGTTTTAGTGCATAAAGTTAAACTAAATGAACATGAGAAATGTTGCCTTATAAACTAGCATACAATACTAAGTTAAATACTAAAAAAAAGTTTTTCATATTTTGTTTTATTTCAGTGAATATTTATTTTACTTCAAGTAACAAAAATGTGTTTTTAATGTTTTTAAATTTAGTTTAGTTAATAACCGTGATCTGATATCAGGTAATGTGCTAAAAAAAGATAAAATATTTCATCTTTTTATTTAATACTTTTTAAGTATTTTATTTTATTATTCTTTATTTATTTTAATTTTCTTACTTTTTTAAAATTTTCATCAACTCACGTTTTAGAAACCCTTATCTACATCATACCTCTATTACACCTTTATGGAAATGTAATTTCCGACTTTTTTAATTTTAAAATGTTTTCACATTGTTTTTAATATATGTCAATTGTCGTATTAAATATGAAGGTGTTATATGTAGATACTGTCTTTCATAACACCAGAAAGTCCATAGCGAGAGGAAGCAGACGGGTCGCTGGTTGCCATGTCAACATTACTGTACGTACAGTATAGTGTGTTTGGTTGGAGTGCAGCTTCAGCAGATTGATCCTCATCTCAGCGTTTGAGAGCTGCAGGACGATTACAGTCGAGCTCATTGACCTTCACATCACCGCAGCTTCACGTTTGACCCGAGTTCGGCTGAATTAGCACTCGTTCCACACCAATCATCGCTGCTCCTCCACCAGTCGATGTCAGTGATGTTCAGCCAAAAATATCTTTCTGTCATCATTTACTGATCCTCGTGACGCTCTGACTTTATTTGTTTTACAGTGCCATTATTTCTGATTGTTTATAAATATGTGAGGTCATTCTGGGGTCATTTGTTTCTAGTGAATCTTCAGTGTGTTCAGTAAAGCAGTCGTGGTTCCTCCAGTGCTTTCAGTGGAGCATCGTCTGCCATCGTGTTCATTTTACAAACACAAGTGTGCTGTGTGGCGACTTTTTATCTCACAGTTTTGACTTTTTTCTCGCAATTGCGAGTTTACATCTTTTTTTCAAGAATTGCATGAAACAAACTCTCAGTTCTGCCTTTTTTTTCTCAGAACTGTGAAATATAAACTTGATATATTAGTTTATATAAATGATAGTTAGTTTATTATAGATATATTAGTTTATTATAAATGATAGTTTATAATAAGCAAAAATTACTTTAGATAAACTAACGTTTGTGCTTCATATTTTTTAGGAGCTGAAGAGTGATCTCCCGTATAAATGAACTTTTCTTTCAGCCTGACGTGAATTCATTTTACTTTTGGTGTACAGTCAAAGAATTAGAATTAGAGTTAGAATTGTTTTATAATAAAAACAAACAAGGAAGCCCTGCCCAGATTTAAAAAAGTAACGCAAAAGTAATGTAACGCATTACTTTTCATAAAATGTAACTAAGGATGTAACGATTACCGGTTTGATGATAGTCATGATAAAATTCCCCACGGTTAGTGTTACCGTTTCGTATTTTAATTATCATTAAAACCGTATTTGATTACCGCGATTTGAACAACTGATGATAAATAAATACTGTCCAGCATAAAACACAGTTTTAAGTAACAGTCTCATTTGCGCACGGCACGCGGAGTAGTTTCGTTTTGTGTGAAAAGACGGCGGATGATTTAAAAGAGAGCTAAGGGCATAGACGCCGATCCCCACGGAAATAATCGAGCACCCACGGAAAAACACGAGATAGTCTCCGTTCATTTTAAGCAGTAAGAAGTGCACCTCAGCGTTTGCGACTTTATTCTCGTTTTCATAGTTCATTTAAAGCCGGTTTTGGCATTATTTTAATGGTAAATGTCAAGAGTACATTATTGTATGAGAGGGTGCCAGCACGAATCTCTCAAACATCGTCCTGTATTCGCGCGAATAAGTGCTTTTTGTAAACAGGTATTTTTAAAACCTTTTAATTTGGTGAAGCGCAACCCTCAAAGGAAGAACGTGTGTATTATTTGGTAACTAATGTATTTGCAGTCTGTACGTTGCACTGCGCAATTGGGAAATCGGGAATTATAATGAATATATAAATGAATTAATTATATGAATGTACCTCTGAAGGTTCTGACTGTCTTCAGAAAAGATTCGATGGCATTTTGTTTTCACCTTCGCTCCATGTAATAAGTAAAGTAGTGTTCATGACGTAATTCTGCTTTATCCACGGAGTTCACGGAAACAGCTGTAATTCAGCTTTTCCATAAGCGCCATCTAGTGTCACACAGTGGATTTACAGAGACTACATTTACATTCAGCTTGTGTGCCGTTTTTGTTTGGCCAAAAAACAGACCGAATTCACCCTGCTGTAGCATAAATTCTGACCGGTTGATGAAAAACAAGCTTAAGTGGATTCTACACATTTAAACAAGTCAGACCAGTTATCTAAATTCTAAATAATCTAGATAAAATACATATAATAATTTATTAAATCAATTATCATTTTGACTTAACCCTTTTCTTTATTTAAAGGCTGAAATGTGAGGTTTATCTTATTATTAAACTTTTTCACAGCTTTATTTGAAAAGTTACATTCGATATTTGAACATGCTACAGTTAAACTGTTGTAGTTAAACTGTTGTCAGTCATGTTGTCATTTAAAATCCGGACATCATTGGTAGGCTACTGTTGTTGTTTTAGTGATTATGCAAACAAAAAGTCATTTTATTTGTTATTTGTTGAATTTAAATATAAAACTTGGTGAAGTGATTTATGTGTCAGTATATTTTGAACATTTTCAGTACATTTTAACAATACCGTGATAATACTGATAACCGTGATCATTTTGGTCACTTTAATCGTGATCAGAAATTTTCATACCGTTGCATCCCTACTAAGTGGCGGAATTAGTTACATTTTCATGGAGTAACGCAAAATTGTAATGCATTACTTTTAAAAGTAACTTTCCCCGACAAAACTTGCAATAATAAGAAATGAAGTCAGAATTGCATAACATAAACTCGCAAATGCATGTTATAAAGTCTGAATTGCTAGATACTCGCAGTAAACTTGAAATTGTGAGGAAAAGTCGCATATAAATATGGTGTTTTACGAGTGGTCCAGATAACGTTTCAAACACAAAATGACACAAATGCTACATAAAAGTCAAATCAAACATAAATGTGAAGATGAGCTTCTCTGTGTCTGTACTGATGTCAGTGTGATCTTCAGACGCAGTCGAGTGATTCGGGTGATCTCGCTGGTTTGAATCTGCCTGAAGCTTTTCTTCCACATGCACGAAGGATGTATGGAAGCTTTTAGTGGCCCACTTTAAGAGCATCATGAGATTACAAAGGACAAAATACGACAAATAAAACATCTTTGACATTCAGTGCAGACAGTGGATGTGTGTTGACGTGTAAGACGCTCTGTTTTATACATGAAGTGACACGCTTCTCAGTTGAAGATGTGATGAGTGCAGACAGGACTGATGTGATGTGATGAGGTCTGTAGATGAGCTCGGAGCTCCTGATGTTTTGTTTGTGTGTGTTAGTATTGTCAGTGCTGGCACTCACGCGTCTCACTGCATCATTAATGAATGCAAACATGCCGTTTGGTTCTACACTGTTTGATTTGTCTTGTTGGAGACGTTCATTTGTCTGATGTGAGTCTGAAGTGTTTTGTTCAGTAATCTGACTGGTTCTCTGTTTCTCTCAGTCTTCATCATCCAGGCGTCTTCGCTTCATTTCTCCGAGGAGCCTCAGTCTCAGGACGCGTTGCACGGCCGCAGTGCCATCCTGCGCTGCGAGCTCAGCGGCCCGGAGGACATGCGCTACTGGTGGACGCAGGACGGCCGGCGCGTGGAGGACTCGGAGCGGCGCTTTCAGGAGGGCAGTAACCTGAAGTTCACGGCGGTGGATCGTCACGCAGACACCGGCAACTTCCAGTGTGTGGCGTCCAGCAGCTCCACCGGAGAGACCGTGAGCTCCGCCAACGCCTCCATCAACATCAAATGTGAGATTCGGCTGCAAATGTGTGTGTGTGTGTCTGAAAATGAGACGTCACGGCTCTTCAGAACATACCGTCTCTCTGTCATTGCTGTGATTTGTGTTTTAAGTGCTGTTGTGTTGCTTTAATGTCTCTCTCTCTCTCCCTCTCGTGTGTCAGATTGCAGTGATGGGCGTCTCGCCCTCAGCCGTGTAATTATTCCTGTCGAGATGATCAGTGATCTTGCCGTTCTGTTTGATTTCACACATTTTCTTGCCTCAATCTTTTGTAGGTTTTCAAGTGTGTTCAGCTTGATCTTTCTCTCTCATGGGCTCATACTATCATCACCTGCCACTGTATTCATCTGTTTTAGTCACGTGAATTTTACATTCATCCACTGTATTTATGAGCATTAGTGGGGCAAAGTAATCAAACACATGAACAGAGAGACCAGGAAAACATATTGATCACTGGATTTGATCCTAACAGCTCTCAAATGTGACCATGGACCACAAAACCAGTCATAAAGGTTAATTTTCTTAAATAAATAAGCTTTCCATTGATGTATGGTTTGTTATTTGAAAATCTGGAATCTGAGGGTGCAAAAAAATCTAAATATTGATAAAATCACCTTTAAAGTGTCCAAATGAAGTTCTTAGCAATGCACATTACTAATCAAAAATTAAGTTTTGATATATTTACAGTAGGAAATTTACAAAATAGCTTCATGGAACATGATCGTTACTTAATATCCTAATGATTTTGGCATAAAACAAAAATTGCTAATATTGACAAATACAATGTATTTTTGGCTATTGCTACAAATATACCTGTCACACTTATGACTGGTTTTGTGCTCCAGGGTCACAAATGAAAATGACACAATAATCATTTTAGTATTTATCATATTTAATCAGCCTGTCCTGTTTTTGTTAAATCAAGTTTTAGTGGACTAAAATCTGGGAATGAATGGAAACTTTTTAAAGTTATATTTTAATCATGTTGCTTTAAAGTTGTAGTAATCACAATTATTTTGCTCAAAACTGTAATCGCTATTACTGAACAAATTTATTTCTAGTTTTTTTAAGATTAGGGAGTGTTTATTTATTATTTTAGTCATGGTTGTGATGTTGTGTGTCCTCAGGGCTGGAGAGGGGGCCGGTCACCATGAACGAACCCGCCTCAGAGGCGGAGCTAGAGGAGGCTGAGCGAATCGTTCTGCAGTGCCACATTGATGGACATCCACGGTGAGTCCAGCATCTGATTGGACAGTTAAGATGAGTCTGATCCTCACATAAAACACCCAGAATAAAATTCATAAACGGTGAATGATGTAAAATTACTGTTAAAGCAACAAAATTAAAAAAAATATATATCTCGCAATTCTGACTTTTTTCTGGTAAATTTGAATTTATATCTTGCAAAGAATTATGAGATAAGTTGTTTTTTTATTCTGTGACAGAATTCCATAAATTACAGACGTGTTTCTGCTCGTACTCTGCTGACAGTCGCTGATTCTGTGTAAAAATATGTTTCTGATCTGTGCAGGCCGAGCAGTAAATGGCTCAAAGACGGAGCTCAGCTGGACAGAAAGGACCGGATCCTCACGCTGACCAGCCTCAGCCCAGGGGATTCTGGGATATACTCCTGCTGTGCTCAAAATGCTGCAGGAAAAGTGTGCAGTAACCACAACATCACCCTCAATATCATGGGTAAGATCATGAGTTTTGAACAGACACAAGTTCAGGTTCATAGATTATACTTTAGTGTGGTCTGACGTGTGAGAAGATGTGTGTAGTCTGCTCAAGCGCGTCAGTGATGCCCACACATGCAGTCTCGGCTTTGATTGCATGTTTGCAGCTGTTTTCATGCATTGTGTTGTGTTTGTCACCTTATGTGCGCAGCTAAGCAGAAATGTCTGAAGCGTAACCCAACACCTCGGCCGGCCTTCCTATCAGCCACCTGCACTGCTCACGCACACACCTGCAGACAGAATAAAAGCTCTGCTGAAGAATAAAGAGATCAGCTGGAGCATGAAAATGAAAAATGAAAGGAGAGAGCGAGAGGAGCAGGGATAAAGAGCTTCAGCAGAAGAATAGTGGGCGGCAGTCAGAGTGAGAGTTTACACACGCAGACAGACCTCATCCTGTTTGTAGAGCGTGTCCAGTCTGATCCTAGAGCGTGTCCATCTGATCTAGAGCGTGTCCAGTCTGATCCTGGAGCGTGTCCGTCTGACCTAGGCGTGTCCAGTCTGATCAAGGCGTGTCAAATCTGTCCAATGTCCCCTAAATTCTGACCCAAGAAGTCGTCAGATCTGATCCCTATCGTGTCGATCTGATCCTGTGTCCGTCTGAGTCCGTCTGATCCAATGTCAAATCTGATCCAAGGCGTGTCCGTCAGTCCTAAATGTCCTGATCCTAGAGCCCTAATCCTGGAGCGTGTCCGACTGATCCTAGAGCATGTCCGTCTGATCTGAGAGCCCTAATCCTGGGCGTGTCCGTCTGATCTAGAGTATGTCGTCTGATCCTAGACCCTGATCCTGGAGTGTCCGATGTCCGGCGTGTCCAGTCTGATCCTAGACCCTGATCCTGGGCGTGTCCGTCTGATCTAAACATGTCCAGTCTGATCCTAGAGCTTGATCACTGAAGCGTGTCCAGTCTGATCCTAGGCTTGATCTGGGTCTGGGTGTCCTGTCTGGCCCGTCTAGGCGTGTCCAGTCTGATCCTAGAAGAAGCGTGTCCCAGTCTGATCCCTAGTCTGATCCTGGAAGCGTGTCGTCTGATCTAGAAGTGTCCAGTCTGATCCTAGACCCTGATCCTGGGCGTGTCGTCTGATCTAGAGCATGTGAGTCTGATCCTGAGTTGATCCTGAAGCGTGTCCAGTCGATCTAGAGCTTGATCCTGGATCCTAGGCGTGTCCAGTCTGATCCTGGGCGTGTCCGATCTCTGACCTAGAAGCGTGTCAGTCTGTGTGCGTGTCTATCTGATCTAGAGCGTGTCCGTCTGATCCTAGAGCGTGTCCGTCTGATGTAGAGCGTGTCCGTTTGATCCTAAAGTGTGTTTGTCTAATCTACAGCGTGTCCGTCTGATCCTAGAGCATCTGATCTAGACATCTTTCTCTGATGTTCTCTGAATGCAACGTATAGCCTGTTTATTATGCATTTACATTTACATGTATTTAGTTAGCTCAGGGGTCACCAAACTTGGTCCTGGAGGGCCAGTGTCTTGCAGAGTTTAGCTCCAGCTTGCCTCAACACACCTGTGCTGCAGGACCGAGTCTGATGACCCCTGATTTAGCAGATACTTTTATCCAAAGCAACTTCCAAATGAGGAATACAGCAAGCTTTTCACCATTAAAAAAGGCAAATTAACACAAAAGCAGTCGTGATACAAAGATTTGTATGTTTAAATTTATGTAAATATGCTTTTTCAAATGTACATTATAAGTGATTCAAACTTGCAGCAGTTGCAGTGATGGAGTTTGTGTGGAGCTGCATTTACTGTCAACAAAACACTGAAAACACTCTTATCATAAGTCACATGATCATCATCATCATCATCATCTCAAAACATCATAAAACAACATAAATATCTCTGTCAGACAACACACAACAGAGACTGACAACACTTGATAAAATCATTAACAAAATGTATATAATGTTGTGAATCAAAAATTTTGATTAAATTTAAAATGAACACAAACAAAATAATCAACACAAAATGAAATTAATGTAATTAACATATATTGAACAGATCAAAAATTGAATTAACTATTCATTTCATTTAACTTAAAATGACTGAGTTTTGTTTCAATAGTAACCTTATGAATATGTTTATTTAATTCAAATTTCAAATTTAACGTGATGACGTTTGTAAATGTGACTGTAAATCAGTAAAGGGTGATTTGTAGAATCATGTCCTGCAGAAGCACAGGGATCAAACAGGGGGTCACATGGCTTTCTGTCTGTGGAATGTGGTCTGATCCAGGTGTGCTAAAGGTCAAAGGTCACATGACAGGTGATGTCAGTGCTGTTAGCTGGTGGCAATAATGGAAGGCAGCGCAGGTGTGTGTGTGTGTGTGTGTGTGTGTGTGTCTTGTACTGTATATTCATAAGACGGCTGACTCTTCTGTGTGTGTGTGTGTGTGTGTGTGTGTGTGTGTGTGTGTGTGTGTGTGTGTGTGTGTGTGTGTGTGTGTGTGTGTGTGTGTGTTCAGATAAGTCTGTTCCGCGTGTGCTGGTGTCTCCGGTGGATCAGGTGGTTCTGCGTAATGAGGAGGCCGTGTTTCACTGTCAGTTTAAAGCCAAGCCGCCGCCACTGATCGTGTGGTTCCACGAAGCAGAACCCATCGTCAACAAATCACGGTGAGACGCTTCACATCTCTGAATGTTTCCTCTGCTTACATCACATGCAGACGCTCAAAAACAAGCTCCAGCTCTTTACTGGTCAGTTTTTACATTCTTTAAGTGTTGAATGCCTAAAATGACTAAAACATTAAGTGAAATTAGTGAAAACAGAAACTAAACTAAGTTAAAAATGATTAAAAACTATATAGGCAATGTGAATCTGTTGAATGTAAAGCTGTTCAGGTCTGACCACCCACAGATAAATGATCCATCATGCCATTGTGTCTTTAACTGGTGCATCATGGGAAGTCCAGTGAATGTTTGGGCACGTTCAGCAGTGATGTTCTGCTTCAATGCATTTCAATGTACTAATAACATCCTGTGCTAATCTCAACACTTTAAAACACATCCCACACTGCACTGCAGGTGTCTGATCTCTGATCGCTCCAGATTCAAACTCACGACGTATAGTTCAATAAACTAAAAACCATACATTTAAAAAAAATAAATTAAATTAAATTGCATTATTATTTTTATACAATTTTGAAAAATATATATTTAGCATTTTTGTTTAGATTACGTTGAATTACTAAAAAGACTAAAACTAAGTAAACCAAAAATATTAATTATAAAAAAAATAGAAAAAACAAAATAACAAAAACGCAATACAATTGGTAAAACTAATTGTAAAAGACTAAAAAACTAAAGTAAAAAACATAAAACATAATAATAAAAATGACAGAGTAAAATTGCCAAAATATTGAAATAAAATCTAATTCTAAATGTGTATAAATAATGAATATTCTTCAGGACTGATAGTAGTAGTTCAGAGAGACTTTATCAGTTGTGTTTGAGTTTATTGATGTGATGGTGAATATCTGCAGTGTAATCTCCCTCTCTCTCTCTCTCTCTCTCTCTCTCTCTCTCTCTCTCTCTTTGTTACTGTAAATGTGTTTCTGCTCTCATTTGACTCATGCTTTCAGTTGTTCATCAGCTTAAAAAGTGTTAATTGAAACTGAACAGACAGAAACACATCTTCAGCTGTAAACATGTCACTCTGTTTTGTTTGTGAATCTGAGTGTTAGAATGTTTGATCAGACAGATTGTGTCTGATAATCTGTGTCTGGAGCCATAAACACACACCCGTGACCCACATACGTTGCTTAGCAACCGTAAACAGCTACACTAATCAACAGCTCGTTTATGGCAGAATTGTTTATATTTTGGATATTAATCAAAATTAACAACATATCATGTTGCTGAATGTAAAGTACATTTACAGTGATTTGGTTTATAGGAACAACTCTCATCTGGAGTTCAGCAGCTCATTGCAGTGACTAACCTGTGTGTGTGTGTGTGTGTGTGTGTGTCAGGGTTGTGGTGTACGCTAACGGTACACTGCACATCAGTCAGGTGAAGCAGCGCAGCACAGGTGTGTATAAATGTGTGGCCCAGTATGGAGAAAACAAACAGGTACATGTGGAGGCAGCGCTCAGGATCGCAGGTGAGAGCAAACACACACACACACACACACACACACACACACATATACTTGAAATAAATGAAATAATATTTGATATAAAAAAAACTCAAGCTTATTGTATTTTCACTAGTTAGTTTCGAGGCAGAAGTTATTATTTTCATCCATTAACTTGATGTGCTAAAATGAAAAAATAATAAAACCTATATAGACATATTAAAAAAACTAATAAAAATGATAAAAGAAAACTACGTTTTATATATATATATATATATATATATGGGTCAAAGACATTGAGATGTCCACATCAAAACAAATTTACAAAAGTGATTTTATGTCCATAGAAAGCACATTAAATGTAAGTAAAGTGTCTATGTTTTTGGAGAATAAAATGTCAAAATTTGGTTAATAATGGTAAATTGGTATTTGGTAAGGAAATTGGTAAATAATGTTACATTGTCATTCAGTGTATATAAAAATATATAAAATTATTATTCAATTTCATTGTGTTTTAAATGAGTAAAGAATTCTTGCTGACAAATGGGCAAAACCGACCATAGTGGCACATTTTAAAAATGTAGAATTACAACAACTAATTAGTATTTATGGTGAAAGTAATTTGTCTTTTAATATGTCATATATATGACACACGTCACAACTGAGTTTGTTGTAAATATGCCTGATAAGGTTGATACACTGAATGACATTTTAGTGGGTGTCTTCTATAAATTAGAGAAAAATGTATGATATTTATTTTTTGCTCAGTAAAACAAAAACAAAAATGCAATTAAATTAAACAGAAAACTTTTTACGCTTTTTTTGGAAAGAGATCAAACATCAACAATTTAAAGCAGGGTTAGGGTTAGGGTTATATATGTGTATATATATTAGGGGTGTCAAATGATTCAGTTTGTCTTTACATAAAAATGTGTGTGTGTACTGGGTAAATTAATTATGTATATATAAATACACACAGATGCATGTATGTGTTTAAGAAAAATGTTATATTTACATAGAAAATATTTATATACATATGCATATAGATCTTTTTAAATTACATACATGTATGTGTGTGTATTTTTATACACATAGTTAATATACACAGTACACACACATATTTTATGTAAACACTGACTTTTATTATGCATGTGGTTAATCGTTTGACAGCCCTATATATACACAGGAAATATAAAAATAGAACCTGGACTAATTCAGACGTTGTGAGAGCAGATTTAGTTGAACGCTCAGGATTTGATCTGTGATCTTCTGTATTGTGTGGCTGCGGGCCGCTGTTCTCAGATCAGGTGTTGTTTGTGTGTCTGTAGAGATCGCAGACATGGGCGAGCGCATGTTCCGGATTTTCTCGTCGGGCCGCAGTGAGCGCGTGCGCTGCGATCCGCCGCAGGGTCAGCCGGAGCCGGACGTGTGGTGGGAGCGCGCGGGAGCTCGTGTGGCGTCTGAGGGTCGAGTCCATCAGCGGGACGGAAATCTGATCTTCAACCCCACGGACAGATCAGACTCGGGCGTCTACACGTGTGTCGCCCAAAACAAAGCCGGACAGAAGCAGCAGGAGCTCGTCGTCACTGTAGCCAGTGAGTAAAACAGCGATGTTTAGTGTATTACAAGCTTGAAATGAAAACAGTGGAAGTTTATGAGTTTATGAGATAATCTCACGTGTGTGTGTGTGTTACAGCCACTCCAGAATGGATCGTTCAGCCGCAGAACACAGACATTGAGGAGGGTCAGCCGGGTTTCCTGCACTGTCAGGCACGGGGCACACCTGAACCACGGGTCACGTGGTACCGCAAGACCATCCCGATCACTGAGGAGGTGAATGAGGGAATGAACGCAGTCTCATCAGATCACACCACATCAGGTTTCTGACGCACAATCTCTTTGTCTGTGTGCAGGGCTCTCGTTATAAGCTCTTCTCTAACGGGACTCTGAGGATCAACAGCGCGGAGGTGAATGACGCTCAGATGTACAGCTGCGCGTGTGTGACGGAGGGCGGATCGCTCGTCGGACACGCGCAGGTTCAGATACTGGGTGAGATGAAGTCAGACATCGACACAGATGAAAGAAGTCTCTTCTGCTCATCAAGGCTGCATTTATTTGATCACAAATACAGAAAAAAATTGCTAAATGTTATGACAATATAAAATAATGTTTTCTATTTTAATATACTTTCAAATATAATTTATTCCTGTGATGGAAAGCTGAATTTTCATCAGCTGTTACTCCAGTCTTAAGTGTTACATGATCCTTCAGAAATCAGAATAATATACTGATTTATTATTAGAATTATCAATGTTGGAAACAAATATTTTTTTGGAACCTGTGATTCTTTTTTTTTTCAGGATTCTTTGATGAATAACAAGTTAAAAACAACAGCATTTATTCAAAATATAAATCTTTTCTAACAATGTAAATCTATGCTATTACTTTTTATTAATTGAACACATCCTTGGTGAGTAAAAGTATTAGTTTCTTTCAAAAAACAAAGAATAACATTTTCTGATGCCAAACTTGTGAACAGTAGTGTATATTGTTAGAAAACATTTCTGTTTTAAATAAATGCTGTTCTTTTTAACCTTTTATTGATCAAAGAATCCTGAAAAAAAGAATCACAGGTTCCAAAAAAATATTTGTCAGCACAACAGTTTTCAGCATTGATAATTCTAATAATAAATCAGTATATTATTCTGATTTCTGAAGGATCATGTGGCACTGAAGACTGGAGTAACAGTTGATGAAAATTCAGCTTTGCATCACAGGAATAAATTATATTTTAAAGTATATTCAAATAAAAAACATTATTTTATATTGTAATAACATTTTGCAATTTTTTCTGTATTTTTGATCAAATAAATCCAGCCTTGATGAGCATAAGAGACTTCTTTAAAAAACATAAGTTTTACTGATCCCAAACTTTTAAGGAGCAATGTATATAATTTTACACTTTGTATATAATTTTACAATTAGTTTTTAGTCATTTTAATATTCTAATTTAATTTTCTTTTTTAATTTAATTAAACCTATGTTATTTCAGCTGTTTGTCTAGTTTAACGTGTTGTAATAAAATAACTAAAACTGAACCTGAAATTAAATTAAATTAATACAAATTAATAAAAAAAAACAAATAAAAATGAATAAAACCTATATAAAAAAACAAAAAAAGCATAGAAAAAAGTAATAAACATGACAAAAACACAAAACAAAATTACTAAAACTTTAACAGAAGTTAATATAAACAAGAATAGAAACAAAAACTAATTCAAAAATATTAATGAAAACTATAATAGTGTCTCAACACAAAAAAGCACTGGGTTAGAGATCATCAAAACAGTCAACAGAAAGTCTCCAGTATAGTAGAAAAACATGTTGTAAATTGATGTTGATGTTGTAAATGACACTTCTCTGTCTGTAAAAATAGTGTTTGTTGTGGAGACATCATGTGTGTTTCATTGTGGTTTGCACTGAGTTACATCATCAGTCTGTCGACTCGTCGCTCATGTGTATTTACTCGTGTGTGTCTCAGAGAAGCTGAAGTTCACACCCGTCCCACAGCCGTCGCAGTGTCTGCAGCTGGACAGAGAGAGCAGCGTGAGCTGTGTCGCTAAAGGACGAGAGACGCCCGTCATACGCTGGAGCAGAGCGGGTCAGAAACACAATTACTGTATTATGGGACCATTAGAGAACATTCAGAGCCAGAAAAAAAACATTTTGTTTGTTGAGCAGCTCTGATTGAAACTGAATGACTCTGTGTTGTGTTCCAGTGATGTTTGAGCAGGTTTCTCATGTGCGTCTCTCCACAGACGGCGCTGATCTCCCGTCTCATGTGAGGCAGACGAACGGAGTTCTTCAGTTCAGTACAGTGACCCGCGCCGATGGAGGAAACTACACGTGTGTGGCGTCCAGCAGCGCCCAGGGAGAGATACGAGCGCACGTACATCTCACTGTAGGAGGTGTGTGTTTATGGTCTGATCTAACGCTGTGGTTGATGACGAGTTGTTCCACACACGCACTCACACTTATTCACTATGTGTTTTGTCAGTTCACGTGGAGTTTAAGCTGGAGCCGGAGCAGACGACAGTCTATCAGGGTCACACGGCCGTGCTTCACTGTCAGGCGTTGGGCGACCCGCAGCCGTACGTCCAGTGGATGCTCAAAGACAAACTGCTCAGCGGCAGCAGCTCCAGCAGGTCAGAGATCTCACCGCACCTGTCTGTCTCTGGTCACCTGATGAACCTTCATATTGACGTGCTGATTGTGTTACTTCAGGTTTCAGAAGATGCCCAACGGCTCTCTGGTCATTAGCGATGTGACCACTGACGACACGGGCGTCTACACCTGCATCGCAGGAAACACCTGCAACATCAGAGACACGGCAGCGCAGCTTTACGTCGTTGGTGAGGAACACAAACATTTTTACCTCATTGGTGTGGGGTTTTTTCTCAAAGACCAAGACAAAAATTTAAATTTGAACAAACGCAAAGTCAAAGTAAAGTTGTGTGTGCATGAAAACAAAATCACACATTTGCATGACAGCACACTTTAAAAAACACAGAAATACACATTACAGAAAACAAACCAAAAACAAGAATGAAACAGCAGTACACATTGGGTAAAGCAGTGGAATTTAGGTTTTCGTGACGCTAGGCACTGTCCGGAAAAATCCATTCCAATGCAGATCGATCCATTTGGGTGTTATATTATGTAAATAATTGTTATATAGTTTGTAAAGATCATTTGCACTGTTTTTTTTCTTTTGCACTCTGTAAAGTTCTCTCTCATTTTGTGTGTAGTTTGTAAATAATTTGACCTCTTTGTATTTTTGTTGCACAGACAATTTGTGCATTTGTTTTCACTACTTTGTTGTTCATACTGAGATTAAGTCACTTTAAAAGTCACTTTTTGACTGTGTTTTGTTATTATATAAGACTGTTTCTACTGTTAATTTACTTCCTGAACATTTTTGGACACATCGATATTGTCAATAAACTAAACAGGTCTGTTTTTCACTAAAAAGCACCTATAATAATATTGTAACAAATGGCTATAACTTGCTTGGAGAATGTGATATGTAGACAACATTTTATTTGGAAGTGTAAAACACCTAAATACAATTTTCAAACTTCAGTTTTTGTTTGAGTACACAGTAAAAATATATTATGTATTATATTATAATGATATACTGTATTGCACTTGATGCTGACTGCTCAAATAGGTCTGAAAAACGAAGAAAAGTACAGGTGCGTCAGGTGCCCCAAAAATGTTCTAGGTCTTTAAGGGTTAAATAAGGCAGTTTTCCAAATATCTAAACATCCTTTAAGTGAATTTCCACTTAAAACAGGAACAAATATCTATCAATAGAGAATGAAAACTTGTTTCCCCTTGAATTACATTGGTTGATCTGATGCTGTTGACAGATTTTTGTTCTTTTTAATCAGTTTCTCATAAACAAGACTATGAGTTAATCATCTTTAACATTGTATTACTTATTCAGACATTTAGAAATTAAGGTTCTGAGGGATTTAGGTCAGTATTTCAGAGGATTGCATGATTACAACTGGTTGATCAGTGAAGTTCAGTGTGTTTTGATCAGATCAAACAGCTTTGAACTGCTTATAAACTGATGAACTCTCCAGTCGAACGTTCATTATCAGTGTTACATTGTTGCCTGGCAACAGTAAAATGCTACTGTTACTCTAAATGTCTAATTCTGAACTGATTGTTTTGATTAATAACAATGTGTAACAGTTTATTGACAGTGATTTTACTGTGGTGTTGTGTGATGTGTCAAACTGATGTGTTTCTGCTGCTGTTCTCAGAGAAGCCTGTGCATCCGCGGAGTGAAGACGAGGATAAGAGTCAGTTTAAGATGTTCCAGACGATCGCGCTGTCGGTGGCCGTGGCCGTGGCGTACATCATCGCTGTGCTGGGACTGATGTTCTACTGCAAACAGAGACGCAAGAACAAACGGCTGCAGAAGAACAACGCCGGAGAGGAGCCCGAGATGGAGTGTCTGAACGGTACGTGTGAGTTATGGATCTCAGACAGACCAATCAATCAGCTGATACCTGCCTGTTTGAGATGTTACACATCAGCTGGTAACTCAGTGTCTTATATATAGTGGTTGTCATTTCTAATGCTTCCCAACTGTCTTGTCATTAGACACAAGTTCTGTGAGATGTTTGCAAAGAGTGCGTTTGTGTTTCCTGTAGGTGGCGCCATGCAGCTGAATGGCCACAGAACGTCTGAGATCCAAGAGGAAGTGGCTTTAACCACCCTGGGACCTTCAGCAAACTCTGAGAAACAGCAGAGCAGCAGTGACAAACTGCACTTTCCCAGAGCGCACCTGCAGACCATCACCACACTGGGTAATACATCATCAGAACACTAACTAACTCACTTCACTTTTACAATAATGAGCATTTTTAAAGACTGATATTTGCTTATTTCATTTTTTATACATTTTTTACATTTCTATATTCATTTACTAAAGGAAATGTAGTTGAGTTTGTTCATCAGATTTATAGAAATGTGTCATACCATCACTGTCCCACCAGTGGATCCTCTGCAGTGAATGGGTGCCGTCAGAATGAGAGTCCAAACATCTGATAAAAACATCACAATAATCCACAAGTAATCCACACCGCTCCAGTCCATCAGTTCACATCTTGAGAAGACAAAAACTAAAACAAATTCATCAAGACTTTTTTAACTAATCCGTAATAACACTTCCTCCAGTGAAAAAGTGGTCTGGTCTGAATCAGGAGAGAAATCTGCACAGATCAAGCACTGTTTACAAGCCAGAACAGCTCTATATTTTAACACTTTTGTCTCAAGATGTGAACTGATGGACTGGAGTGGTGTGGATTACTTGTGGATTATTGTGATGTTTTTATCAGACTCTCATTCTGACGGCACCCATTCACTGCACAGAATCCACTGGTGAGCAAGTGATGGAATGACACATTTTTACAAAACTGATGAAGAAACAAACGTATGCGCGTGTCATGTGTGTGTGCAGGTCGTGGTGTGTTCGGTGAAGTGTTTCTGGCTAAAGCGAGGGCGATAGAGGAGGCTGATCAGGAGACGCTGGTGCTGGTCAAGAGTTTACAGAGCAGAGAGGAAACGCATCAAACCGAGTTCAAACGGGAGCTGGAGATGTTCAGCAAACTCAATCACGCTCACATCGTACGACTGCTGGGAATCTGCAGAGAGACTGAACCACATTACATGATCCTAGAATACGTGGATCTGGTACTAAACACATTCAGACTCTTTTATCAATATATATGCAATATGTGCTCTTATGTTTGTATTCGTTGCCTTATATAGACACAGAACACACATTTATTTGTGCTAAGTCTCTTTCACTTAGCAGTATAAATAAACTAAGTCAACATACCATTTCTGTTTGAATGTAGAAATCCAGCACGCTTCTTAAACCTTGTGCTGCTGAAAACCTTTCATAATTCAAAATTATCCACAAATAATGATTTTTTCAGTCAAAAGGTGAAGTGCATCAGCTCAGATCAGTGAGGAAGATTTGATAATATATATAATAACGAGACATTTATAACGAGACACTTGTAGCAAAGTGAGGATGAAATTCACAAAAAGTACAAAAATAAATATAGCTGCAAGCAGCGATGACGGGCCCTCGCCGCCAGTGCATCCGCAACCCTGGTGCCATCAGAAAAACGGTGCCCAGCGGGCACATGAATTAACAGTATCCCTGTACCAGTTTGGATTGAAGTGTCACAGCAATGAAAGGGTTAAAATCAAAATGCTTTTAAGTCATTCTGACACAATGAGAATGAGATAGGATTAGAGTTGAAAAGATTCCTTATCCTATAAGGTCATCTTGTGTTCATTCTTGGTATTACAGTCTTCATCAGCTAGTTTACAAGTGTGATATTTCAAATGTTTTTGCAGCCTCTGAAAACATGATAAACACATTTCCTTAAAATGACTTGTTTTTCATATGTAAAAAGTTGTGAAGAGTTAGGATAATGTGTTTTAAATGCTCTCTCTCTCTCTCTGTCACACACACACACAGCCACTCAACTACCTCAGTCAGACTTACACACACACATACACAGACTTAAGCCCATCCCCCGACACAGAGTTAGAGTGAGAGCAGATGTTTAATAGTTTTTTAATTTTCTGTTTTTTGTTGATTATTTTATATCGATGGAACTAAGCATTTATTTCTCAGAATGACTAGTTCTATGTATGAAAATTTTTTTTAAGTGTTTGGATGCTGCATTTCAATATTACGGTTATGTTTTTTCTGCTAATTTCAAAAAATCACTATAAATCAACCGTTCAAGATATCCCAAATCCGCTTGCAGTTTAACATCTTCAGTATGTTGGCATCATGTTTACAAAGTTTGGTGTGAACTACTCATTCCTGCTTGGAGGAGTATGAATTTGTTTATAGCCTGATTTTTCCAAAAATCCACATTCAAATCAAAATAGCAGACTTCCTGTTGCTCACAGCTAATAGGTGTAAAATAGAAAGTTGTCCGGCTTGATGAGAACAATATACATACCAAATTTGGTGTCTGTAGCTAAAACTAACCCCCCAACTTTTGACAAAAGGTGGCGCTATAGAGCGCCTCCTCCACGCCCATTTATGAGCCTTTGCCAGTGTCTAACTGTCATTAATACTGATGTGTGTGTTGAGTTTCATGAAAATCTAAGCTTATTAAGTGCCCCAAAAACACAGGAAACAAATGTTAAAGTTTGACACGTTGCCATGGCAACAGAATTTAATATATCAACGACCCCTTTACAGATTCTCATCGGCCGTGTTTTGACATTATTCTGATGAAGTTTGAAGCAAATCGAGTAAAATTAAGAGGCTGATTTAAAAGCATTTTGAAAACGACACACTTCCTGCTGCCAGTTGGTGGCGCTATAACTTTTACTCTCAATAGTCACATCTATGTGATCGGCATCATACAACGAACAAACTCCTGACGTTTCATCAGAATCAGACAATGTGTGCAATAGTTATTAGCCATTTCCTGTTTCTCATTTTTCGCCATAATTTCGTCGCCTCGCCACAGCCAAACCGTTCGAGATATCAAAAATCCCCTGGCAATTTAGCATCCCCAATGTCTTGAGGTCATGCTGACCGAGTTTGGCTGCCGTCGGAATAAAGGCCTCTGAGAAGTATATCAAATTCCAGAGCATGCGCTTTTTAAACAGCCTTGAATAGCTCACTTCCTGTTGGGTGGAGCCTTTGACATGAGTGTGAAAGTTGTTCGGCTCAATGAGATCTATATGTGTACTGAGTTTCATATGAATACGTGCAAGTATGTGTGAGCTATACATCAAGTTTTCTGACTGTGTTGCAGGGGGCGCCGTAGAGCCCCTGTGCCACGCCCGGGTCCCAGTCTCTGCGACGTCCTAATGGCCGCAGATTCCAATGTGTGTGCCAATTTTCAAGAGTTTTTGAGCATGTTAAGGGCCCCAAAACCACCAAAAACATTGAAAAAAAAATAATAATAATAATAATAATAATCCTTAGAAAAACAATAGGGCCTTCGCCCTTTTAGGGCTCGGGCCCTAATAAGACACTGTGTTTGTACAGACACTGTAAAAAAAAAAAAAAATCCAGGACTTTCACAGACTTTTCAACCACTACTTTTTTGATTTTCAAGGACTTCAATCAGAGATTTCACTTATGGTTTGATGTTTTCTACTATTTAAAAAAAAATCAGAAAAAAGATTCACAAAACCGCTCTGAAGTCCTGATCTGAATCAAATGATTCGCGTTCGTGCTCCCAGGTTCCGATCTGAAGCAAAAGATTCCTGAACCCTCTTGTGAATTCTGATCTAAATCAAATGATTTGCATTCCACGCCCCAAAATCCCAATCTAAATAATGATTCACGAACTATAATTTCAGATCAGTGATCTATGATTCGTGATATGCGCTCCGAGGTCCCGATCTGAATCAAATGATTCACGATACACGATCGGTTTGATGCGCCTCAAATCGATGTTGAAATATATGGCTCTTTTTATTTGAGCTGGTTTTTGCTAATGAATCACTTGAAATGGAAAGTCGTCACGAGTTTGAATCAATCGGAGTGGTTCCAGCTTAAAAGACTCACTTAATTGATTCGGTTCATCTGTTCCTCTTTTTGCATCTTCAGCCACATTTACACGACACTGTCAGTACTACCACTGGATTAGCTCCATAGTTTTATGACATTAACTGAAATAGGCAAACAAAAAAAAGTATGATTTATTTATTTTTTTTTAATTGTGTGAATTTTGTGTGAACACTTATTTCATAGATACATTGTTTTTCAGTAATTCAAGCACTTTTCAAGTACCTCTTAAGGAATATCGCCATTTTCAAGGGTTTTCCAGGCCTTAAATGTCAAAAAGTCAAATTTAAGTACTTCAAGCACTTTAAGCACCTTGTATGAACCCTGTAGAAGGTAAAAGTTAGTAAGTTTCAGTCCAATGTGATAACATTAGCTAGGATTTTTAGGAAAAGGAAAATCCATTCTGAGTCAAAATGTCCAGAACATTAAGATTAAACTTGCGTCATTTATTTATTTAATTGTACTTTAATGTCTTTAGCAACAGTGTTGGGGGTAACGCATTACAAGTAACACGAGTTATGTAAGTAACTTTTAAATTAATGCATTACTTTTTAATTTGTAAGAAAATATCTGAGTTACTTTTTTAAAATAAGTAACTCCAGTTACTTTGTTTTCTCAACATTTATTGCTGAAGAGTGTTGAACCTCCTTCTCCTGCATTCTACAGACATGAATTGACTTTTTCTTCATCCTGAGGCTGATTCATTTCACTTTTGGTGTGAAGGGGCTTTTACGCTTGCCAAAAATAGAACGTTTTATATTACAAAACAAGCAAGTAGAACAGCCCAGTAACACGAAAGTAATGTAACGCATTACTTTAAATAAAACGTAACTAATGTAATTAGTTACATTTTCTTAGAAAGTAATATTGTAATGCATTACTTTTAAAAGTAACTTTCCCAACACTGAAAAGCAACATTACAGTCAATCAAACTTTCTAAGGATTTACGCAGTTTTTCAAGTTTGTATTGGACTTTTTTTTCTGATGCACGTACGTATGATGACTTTCTGTTTGAATGTTTGATATCTGTTCATGTAGTAAAGTGTGTCTGTGTTAATAGTGAAGTTGTAGTGATGTGAGTGCTTTTCTCTTTTTTCAGGGTGATCTCAAACAGTTCCTCACGATATCAAAAAGCAGCGATGAGAAACTCAAGCCTCATCCCATCAGCACTAAAACTAAAGTATGTTCTTCCTGGAACTGTTTGTTTATTTTTTTAACTGTTTCTGCATCTCTGAGAGCATTTGATAACTCATGTGACTCTGTGTTGATGTTCTTGATGTTCTGCAGGTCTCCATCTGTGCTCAGGTGGCTCATGGGATGCAGCATTTATCAAACAAGGGTTTTGTGCATAAAGACCTGGCGGCCAGGAACTGTCTGATCAGCGGACAGAGACACGTCAAGGTGTCTGCGCTCAGTCTCAGTAAAGACGTCTACAACAGGTACGATCTCTTCAGTCTCTGATCTGAAGGTTGTTAAAGCGCTGTGAGATCCGCTGCAGAGGCAGTCAGTGTTCACACGCATGCAGAGCGCCATCTAGTGTTGATGAAGCTCAGTCACATGTTCTGACGTGTGTGCGCGTGTGTGTGTGTGTTCAGTGAGTACTATCAGCATAAGCAGGTCTGGATCCCTCTGCGCTGGCTGCCGGCCGAGAGTGTGTTTGAGGGCGAGTTCTGCAGTAAGTCAGACGTGTGGGCGTTCGGGGTGCTCATGTGGGAGGTGTTCAGTCTGGGCGAGCTGCCGTACCCCGCGCTCAACGACGACCAGGTGCTGGAAGGTGAGTAGATGTGTGACATAGTACGTAAACCGATTTCAACTATTATTTTGCACTGTTTTGCACTTAAATTTGAGCTTCAGCCAGTTTAATGAAGTGAAATAAATTAAGATACTTGCCTTGTTTTGATTTTTTTAACCTGATCTATTTATTTATTTATTTGTGCAAGTATTAAAAAGGTCTTAAATTTGACTTAATCTCTGACAATCTCTGACCTTCAGATCTTGTTTGAAGACTTTAAGGCCAGATAGATGGAGGAATGGATGGAGAGTGTGATATAACAATAGATGGATAGATACAGTTGAGGCCAACAAACACCTTGCAGAATCTGCAAAATGTTAATTATTTTACCAAACTAAGAGGGATCATACAAAATGCATGATATTTTTTAATATAGTACTGACCTGAATAAGATACTTCACATAAAAAACGTTTAGTCCACAAGAGAAAATAATAGTTGAATTTATAAAAATGACCCCGTTCAAAAGTTTACATATGCTTGTTTCTTAATACTGTGTTGTTCCCTGAATGATCCACAGCTGTGTTTTTTTTGTTTAGTGATAGTTGAGTCCTTTGTTTGTCCTGAACAGTTAAACTGCTGCTGTTCCGTCAGCGAAAAAAAAATCCTTCAGCTCCCACAAATTCTTTGGTTTTCCAGCATTTTTGTGTATTTGAACCCTTTCCAGTAATGACTGTATGATTTTGAGATCCATCTTTTCACACTGAGGTCAACTGAGGGACTCATATACAACTATTACAGAAGGTTCAAACACTCACTGATGCTCCAGAAGGAAAAAAAAAAAAATGCATTTAAGGGGGGTGAAAACTTTTGGATTTTGAAGATCAGGGTTAAATGTAACTTATTTTGTCTTCTTGGAAACATGTAAGTATCTTCTGTAGCTTCTGAAGGGCAGTACTAAATGAAAAAAAAAATGTTATTTAGGCAAAATAAGACAAATGTACACATCTCCATTCTGTTCATAAGTTTTCACCCCCCGGCTCTTAATGCATGGTTTTTCCTTCTGGATCATCAGTGAGTGTTTGAACCTTCTGTAATAGTTACATATGAGTCCCTCAGTTGACCTCAGTGTGAAAAGATGGATCTCAAAATCATTCAGTCACTGCTGGAAAGGGTTTAAATACACAAAAATGCTGGAAAACCAAAGAATTTGTGGGAGCTGAAGGATTTTTTCTCGCTGACGGAACAGCAGCAGTTTAACTGTTCAGGACAAACAAGGGACGCATGAACAACTATCACTAAACAAAAAAACAGCTGTGAATCATTCAGGAACAACACAGTATTAGGAATCAAGTGTATGTAAACTTTTGAACAGGGTCATTCTTATAAATTCAACTTTTATTTTCTTATGTGGACTATATTTAAACATCTTTTATGTAGTATCTTATTCAGTCAGTACTAAATAAAAAATAACATGCATTTTGTTTGACCCCTCTTATTTTGGTAAAATAATTAACGCTTTGCAGATTCTGAAAAGGGGATGTAAACTTTTGACCTCACGTGTAGATACTCATGATGTCAGTTGTGGCCTTTGTGTCTCATGCGAGTCTCTCTGTGTCTCAGGTCTCCAGGCCGGTAGTCTGCGTTTGTCTCCTCCGACGAACTGTCCCGCTCACGTCTGCGGTCTGATGAGCCGCTGCTGGGCGTCCAGCCCTAAAGAACGTCCCACGTTCAGCGAGGTCCTTCAGACTCTGACCGATTCCTCCACAGACACCAAAGTCTAGAGGATCGCGACCGCGATCAGAGACTCGACCGCACACATTTTGGACGCGAGAGTCTGTCGAGACTCGCTCAAGATCAAACACGCTTCTGTCCCATTCATGATCTGTTTACGCTTCTGTAGAAGCTCCTTCCTCTCGCCGGAGCCTCAGGGACCCCGAGGATGACCTTTGACCTCGGCAGCGCAGGACAATCGCAGATCCGTCAGGTTACAGACGCAGGAGGAGGTACTGCACACACACGATGCTGGAATCACGTCACGCCTGCGGCTCTCGTCACGCGCTGGAATCAGTGCAAACAGATGTGTGTGTGTGTGTGTGTGTGTGTGTGAACAGGATGATGTCGTGTCACAAAACACATCATTAGTGGAATTCAGTCACTTGTATTAGGAAACTGAGAGATTAATGATGAAGTTAGAGACTGACATACAAAGCTATAATACGGTTAACAAATATTCACTTATTAACGTGTGTGTGTGTGAGGAAAGAGAGATTGTTCTTAATAGTATGATCTTAATGTTTTTTTGAGGTGCTCACAGGCGACTGTGTTATTGTAATAAATAAATATGCAATGCCTCAGATTGCAAACATTTCTAAGCCATGATTAATCACATTTTATTTTGATTCCCAGTTCACTGTCTGTCACAAAGTCCTTCTGGATTGCTTTTCTCAAACACACGACCGACAATTACTATTGGATGATACACAGATTACACTTAAAACTTAAGATGTCATGTTGATGTGTTGTGATTATTGATGAGATCAGCGGTTCTCAACCAGGTCCTATAGGGGGCCTCAAAATGACTTCAAATTAATTAAAATAAGACAAAAATCAAGTTATTTCTTTATTTTAATTCTCCCCTTTAAAAACTGGATTCATACAGTCTTGGAAAGCATGTATATATGAGTAAGCCTCATTTTAAAAGTGATTTCTAGACTGGAAAACTCATTAAAATTAAAATCTTTTAATGCCATGAGCATTTTTATGCGGAATATACATTTTACTAGTTATGCCAGGCTCAGAAATATTTGACTGGGTAAAAAAGAAATGGTCAGTAAGAAGTTTTTTATTTTAAAAAGCCTTACTTCTGATCCAGTGAATCACAGATGACTGGGAAATTAACGTCAATTCATTGGTTTAAAAGAGCAGAATCCCTGAGGAACGTTACGTTTTGGAATCCTGAAATTTAATGCACAGAAACCAGGAGTGTCCATAAATTCAGATGAGTTTTGAAAACCAGTCTTTTTCATTACAGCAGATATTATGTAACGACGGTTGAGAAGCGCTGATGTGATGTTTTTGAGGACGGTGTGAGTTTATGATGAAGGTTTTGTGTGTCTCTGATTTTAATGTGGCCAGTGTTGGTTTCATTCAGACTCCTGCGGTTGAAACCCGTCCTGGACCGTTTGCTCTCCGTGGTTTTCTTCAGGTCAACTTTGACTTTTACTACTAAAAGTGCCTAGAACATGAAGGACTTGTTTGCTGTTTTTTTACAGTATCTTTTGTAATGCAGTTAATGCTTGTTGTTTTTAAGATCTGCTTTTATATAATCTTTTCATATGTATTTTTATTATTGTTGTTGTTATTTGTTTTTAATCTTTATGATTATCATCATCGCTGTCTGTTCATGGTTATTTTTACGGCAGGCTCTCACACCGTGATGCTTTTATATTCTGCTTTATAAAGGTCACAGTAATCCAGATGTAATGCTGCTCTCATTAAACAGTCATGTTTTTAACAGCCTCGCTGTATCTGTGCTTCATAAAATCAACTGTTTTAAGGATCTGTTTGTTTCTCCTTGTATAATTAGTCAAATGATGTCCCGTCCCTTACTGAAAAACAAAAGCACTGGTGGGATTTCCATGTTAGTCCAATGAGTCACAGAACATGGTGAATTTCCCAAAAGTGTTGCAAGTTTTTCTGTGTTTTCCCCGTTTTTGATCAAACGACACATGCAATCTATCATAACTTTGAAGGAAAAGTCAAAAATTGAAATGTGCTGAAAATGTGCTTTCCCTCAGGCCATCCAAGATATAGATGAGTTTGTTTCTTCATCAGATTTGCAGACACATGTCATTCCATCACTGTCTCACCAATGGATCCTCTGCAGTGAATGGGTGCCGTCAGAATGACAGTCCAAGTGAAAAAGTAAATCTCCTGTCTTGTCTCACATCAAAATCCAGACACATATTTGTTTAGAGCTCTTTTGGCTTGTAAACAGTGTTTGATCTGTGCAGATTTCTCTCCTGATTCAGACCAGTCCACTGGAGGAAGTGTTGTTATGGATTATGGACTTGTACAAATTAGTTAAAAATGTCTTAATGATGGATTTGTTTCATCTTTTGTCTTCTCAAGATGTGAACTGATGGACTGGAGTGGTGTGAATTACTTGTGGATTATTGTGATGTTTTTATCAGCTGTTCGGACTCTCATTCTGACGGCACCCATTCACTGCAGAGGATCCGTAGGTGAGACAGTGATGGAATGACACATTTCTACAAATCTGATGAAGAAACAAACTCATCCTAATCCCAGATGGCTTGAGGGTGAGCACATTTCAGCAGATTTTTGTCAGTTTTGGGTAAACTAATGTCCTCCTGTAAGTTTGTGCTCAGATCTCTGCATGTAATGTCCAGCAGATGGCGCTGTGTGTGTAAGAGACAAAACCCCAAATAATTCAACAGAGTTCAGATGACTTGCATTACTTGATAAATTTCACAGCTGATTACAATAACGTTTGATTTGAAATGTTTGGATGTAGTTTGGCTGCTGGTAATGCATTTCCATTCTCTGTTTTTTACTCTATAAAGCATCTTACAGGCTTCTGCTGCCTCAGATGCACCATAAATGGCCTCCATCTGTTGGACACTTTTCCCTGCTGATGTGCCTGAGTCATGAGTGTGTGTGTGTGTGTGTGTGTGTGTGTGTGTGAGATGAGCGTGAGCGGAGCTTCTTTTGCCATGCAAATGATGGCTGTCATCAGAGAAGAGCTCAGGTGCCTCAGTGTCACTCATGATGCTCTTCATATGGACGATGCCCTCCATCTCTCTCTCTCTCAAATGTTCTGTTTCTTCATGTTTGCCTTTTATTTTCATAAAAAGTATTTGTTGTTCTGACACTTGGTTACATGCAAATGTTGTGTGTTCAAGTTGATCTGTGTGAACCTAAACATGAGAACAGTTGGTTCTCACACTTCGAAAGCTGTGGTTCAGTGGTTTTAGTAGCGATTTAATTCAGTGAACAACTCTTTTATCGTGGTCATTTTAGTGTGAATGAAATAAAATGCTGAAATCACAAAAGTTCTTGGGGGTTAGGTGAAAAATCAGCACAGAAAAGCTGATGTGTGTCACGACTGAACACTAAACACTCTTGATTCTGTCCTTCTAGAAGATTCCTGCAGATGAAGAATACGTGAAGCGTTTGATTTAAGTATTTTAATGAAATGTTCAGCTCCCTCTCGGTACATCTGAGTCTGAAGCTTTTATAACAGTTTCTATGGGAACCGCATTTGTGCTGTAGTGCCATGAAATTACATAAATGCTTGTTGCAGTGGAATGAATGGTTGTTTGCTTTGCTTATGTGATTTTTTTTTTCAGTATGTGGTTTGATTACTGTTAAATAGATTCATATCTGTATTAATATTAATAGTATTAATAATGCACTTCTAATCATGTATGTTTAACACACTTACATAAATCACTTTAATAACCTTACTATTGTTGTTATTAATATCCCGCATCTATTATTAGAATAATTCAGCAGCGGACATACGCGAAGCTCCTCCCCCTGGTGTGACGTGTGAAGTGAGCGCAACCGTTTTGGTATTTATGCAAATGAGATGCCGCTTTGACCAACCGCGCTGCGGGCCGTCCCCGCGAGAGCCAATCGCTGGACTCGACTGTGACTCGCCATATAAGGAGCGAGAACTCCAAAAAAGGAAACAGCGTATCTCTTTATATGGAGGAAAGTAGATCGGCTGTGTATAGATCCCTCCGCGCTGGCGCAGAGCGTTGCGAAGCGTCGGATGAAGTGTGATGATTGACAGCTGTCAGCGGCGGGACTCGGGGTTGACGCGGTAGCGGCGGTTGAAGAGAGGAGAGCGCTGATTTCATGCTTTCGCCGCGCACTAGACGACGCGGCGGAGGGATCGCGGAAGCGCTCGTGCGGTTTTCCTTTTAGAGAAAGCGCGTTGCTCGCGGAGCTCCAGGAGGAGGTGAAGCGGGAGAGAAAGTGGGAGTGAAGCCGGCTGAAGGTGCTCAGGTTCAGCATCACTTCTCAAAGTTTCACGCAGACTCTGTCCGTGTATGAGCGCCGCTTCGGATCTCGCTTTCTCACCGACTGTCCCTCCAGCGCTCCGCTGCCGTCATACGGATCGTTCTCCCCGGCTTCTAGGATGTTATCCAGCCAGAGCGGAGCGGCTCTGAGTGGAACCGGATCAGCGGCGGGGAAGAGCGCAGGCCACGGCGCGGTGGTGATGGGCGCCGGGGTCCGCACGGGGTACGCGCGGGGACTGGGGTCGCTGCAGGCTGGAGCGATGGGGCTCGGGATGCCCGGGAGATTCGATCCCGATAAAGAGGGAGCCCCGCACGTGTGCAGCGGCTCTGACGCGGACTCTGACTCCGGCGATGAGGACGAGCCCATGGGGTCAGTCGGGGACGGCCGGAGGGGAGGCGGCGTCAAGCGGGAGAGAGCCGAGATGGAGGCGGCGATGGTGGGACAGGAGGCCGGCTTGCCCTCCGGGGTGCTCGCGGGTGGAGTGGCCGGAGCGAAACCGGGCAAGAAGACCCGGGGCAGAGTCAAGATAAAGATGGAGTTTATAGACAACAAACTGCGACGGTACACGACCTTCAGCAAGAGGAAGACGGGCATCATGAAGAAGGTGAGAAACAACCAGATCGTTCAAACAGAAACTAAACTTAAACATGTTTCAGCAATTCTGATGTTAAAAATCATGACTGGTAAAACACACACACACAAAAAACACAAAACACATAAGAGAGTGTAAACTTCTCCCCACAGTCGTAGGAAAGAAAGTCATAAAATGAACATCAGTGGTTTCTCCTTGAGCAGAAATAAACAAACTTTTGAATATGAAGGGCCAAAAATTAAACTTGATTGAGGGCCATGGACTAAATTTGTAAAATGTATAAAATTTAAATTAAATAATTATTTATAAATTCATCTTTACAATTTTTTTAAATGAAATTTACTTGTTGTTTTATGCATTTTAATGCAAAATAAAAAGTAAAACATGTTATTACTTGTTTATTTATTTACTCTGTATGTGCAATGGTGTGCCAAATCAAAGGTCATCATGGGCCCACTTTGACCCGCAGACCTTGGTTTGAGCACCTAAAAAGTTCTCAGACGTTTCTCATTCTTCTGAGCTGCTCCACATTTGTTTTAGAGCTCTGAACTCTTACTGTACGTCACTCAGTTTTACTCCCGTTGAGGAGCTGTTGGAGAATTAAGCCGCGGGTCTCCAGGAGTATGTGGAGCGGTGTGTTTGCGTGGGTCTTGTTCTTCTGTGGTGTCACATGTCCTGTCCTTCGGTAGGTGATCGGAGTCACAACAGACGCGACGGGCTCTGAGCTCTAAATAGAACGAGCAACTGACATTCTCTATTACAGACCAGCAGCTCTGGTGCCGCACAAACCTCAAGCCATCGTGACCCACATAATCTCAGACCGCCAAAACACACTCCGCTAACAAAGTGTAATCGGTAGCTCACCACAAATTCTCTCATTATTTGACCACCTGCCATGTTGTTCCAAACTTGCAAACTTTTTTCCATAAACCACAAAACGACCATTTAAAAAAATCTTTATACAGCTCTTTTTTTTTTTTTTTATTCATGCTGAAAATGTGCTCACCCTCAGATCATCAGAGATTTGGATGAGTTTGTTTCTTCATCAGATTTGTAGAAATGTGTCATTCCATCACTGTCTCACCTACGGATCCTCTGCAGTGAATGGGTGCCGTCAGAATGAGAGTCCAAACAGCTGATAAAAACATCACAATAATCCACAAGTAATCCACACCACTCCAGTCCATCAGTTCACATCTTGAGAAGACAAAAGCTGAAACAAATCCATTATGAAGACATTTTTAACTCAAATACATTGAGTCCATAATCCATAATAACACTTCCTCCAGTGAAAAAGTGGTCTGGTCTGAATCAGGAGAGAAATCTGCACAGATCAAGCACTAAACAAATATGTGGCTGAATTTTGATGTGAGAGACAACAGATGGAGGTGTTATTATGGATTATGGACTTGCATTTGAGTTTTTAATGTTTTCATGATGGATTTGTTTCATCTTTTTTCTTCTCAAGATGTGAACTGATGGACTGGAGTGGTGTGGATTACTTGTGGACTATTGTGATATTTTTATCAACTGTTTGGACTCTCATTCTGACGGCACCCATTCGCTGCAGAGGATCACATTCTCATTGCTGGCTGAAGTATTCCTTTAAGATGAAGTAATGGTCCTCATCATTGGCTGTGGTTCAGCAAGTCTGAGGAACAGGATCTTTCATCAGCTGAATCTAAGTGTGGCGAGTGTCTCTCTCGGGTCCTCCTCCTGATCTTCATGATGGAGTGGAAGGAGAGAGCTGATAGTCTTCCTGTGGAAAGGGAATTCTTCCATTTATTATGATTTGAGAAAGTGAAGGAATGAGAGTTTTTCTGAAGCTGACGCCAGCCGTTATCTGAAGCCACATGAGCCTGTTAAATCTAGAAGCGTCGGAGCTCAGTAAAAATGCTTCAGACATCAGAGATGATCAGTAGTGGCTGATATTTGACCATTTGAACATAATCTACTCTCCATCTAACAGAAGAGTTCCAGAATTGAATGACCGCCTTAACGTTTGATAATACTATTTTAGGTGATTATTAGAGTAAAAGTTCCGTTCTTTCCAGAGAGTTTGTGTGCATGTCATTCTCCATCATTCCATTCTGTGATGTCTAATGAGTGGATTCTTAATTAAATGGCTGGTTTTGGTCAAAAGCTAGCGAGTGAAGCAGGCGTCCTCACGGGTCGTAAACATCAGACAAATGTGCTTTCACACGACACATGCTGGATGTTAGCGTTAGCTGTAGTTACTTCACCTGCCGTCATTCATTCGCTCGCCGTCCTCGACAGCTGAGCAAACGCAGAGCTGATGATGAGACGATCAGAGTCTCCAGCTCATCTGCTGCTCTTTACGGCTCTCACACGCCTCCAGCTGCTCCTCAAACACTTAACAGGAGAACACAGACCTCGTGTGAGAAACACAGAGTTTTCTTCAGTATTATGATGAAATCTGCTTTGAGAAACGTTCTGTTGAAAGATTGGTTCTTACTGAGAATTGTTGTTTTCAAGTACAAATTAGTTCAGTACCATAAAATCCCCTAAAAATGCAAAATATTTTTAAACATTATCAAAATAGTTTTTTTTTTTCAAATAGTGTTTGCATTAATCTAATGAAGGCATTGCTGATGAGTGACGTCAGTGAAGGTGTTTGGGTTCTAGTCTGGATCTCTGCGGAGTATCTTGAGATGTTCGCCGGCGACTTGAGCGCACGATGCTTTGTTCTTGAGAACAGATGGAGATCATTTCATTCCTGATCCAACAGCTGAAGAGGAATGATGGGCATTTAAACTCTGCTGTTTTACAGCTGTTCTCAGATCAAAGTTCCTCGTGTTTTACTGATCAGATATGACACATTAGTTGAGTTTCCTCTCATTCTGTTGACCGATGATCTTGAGTTCTTTAACATCTGTGAACAAACACATCCAAGAACTTATTAAACTCTGGGTATTTTATATTGTAGTACATTATTCAATGATTTTTTAAGGTGAGCGCATGTTGTTACTGATACTGTATCACTAATGACCTTCACGAATAAGTTAAAGCAGCTGTTTTGTGTTGGTTAGTTGGTCTGATGGGTGGTTAGTCTCTCTAGTCCAGCGTTCCTCCTTCAGCTCGATCAGTCACACGCTGACCAGCGGCTCTATTATTAGAGTCTTATCTCACATTGTTTCAGCTGCGTCTTTGCGGCTCGTCTGGACCCGTTAAACCGTCTCTCCCGGTTATCTGCTAGTAAACGCTGATGTCAAACGAGCGGCGTCATTAGATTCTACAGCATGTCAAAACAGCAAAGGAATAACAAATGACAAACATCAGTTCAGTTCAGTCAACTCAACAATTTTGGTCACTTTGCAACATTAACACTTACTTTCCTCTTTATTAATATGAAGCTGCTTTGAAATCATCTGTCAAGTCAAGAAATTGTGTCAAAGCAGCTTAGTAATAAACAGGAAAACAGTGTCAGTGATGCAAACAAAATTACATTCTGCTGCAAAGCAGCTCTAAAAAGAGGACAGTAGCAAACAGTGGGTTTTTCCATTAAAGGCAGTTCATTGTTAATTCAGTTCAGTTTAATAGCGGTGTGAAGTTCATCAATTATGGATTGAGTTAAATTCATCTATAAAGCAGCTCTGGAGAAAACAGTGATGTCATCGTCAGCTCACTTCTGCTCCAATAGTGTCTGCAATCAAGTCCATAATGTTGCCAAATATTGAGTGTCTTCAACTAAGCAAACCAAAGGAGATCTGTATTACGTAAAGCTCAACTTTAAAGGAAAAGTAAAAAAAAAAAAAAAAATTCTTAGTTTTAAAAATGTAACATTTTTTTTAAAAATATCCTCATCCTCAGGCCATCCAAGATTAGGATGAGTTTGTTTCTGATTTGTAGAAATGCGTCATTGCATCACCAATGGATGTGAATGGGTGCCGTCAGAATGAGAGTCCAAACAGCTGATAAAAACATTACAATAATCCACAAGTAATCCACACCACTCCAGTCCATCAGTTCACATCTTGAGAAGACAAAAGCTGAAACAAATCCATCATTAAGTCATTTTTAACTAAAATACATTGAGTCCATAATCCATAATAACACTTCCTCCAGTGAAAAAGTGGTCTGGTCTGAATCAGGAGAGAAATCTGCACAGATCAAGCACCGTTTACAAACCAAAACGCTCTTAATAAATATGTGGCTGGATTCTGATGTAAGAGACAACAGGAGGTGGACTTTTATTATGGATTATGAA
This sequence comes from Labeo catla, assembly GCA_012976165.1. NCBI lineage: Eukaryota > Metazoa > Chordata > Actinopteri > Cypriniformes > Cyprinidae > Labeo > Labeo catla. The sequence goes on from VONZ01000619.1 coordinate 211,003, forward strand.
CTCATATTTTAGTTAAAAACATCTTAATGATGGATTTGTTTCAGCTTTTGTCTTCTCAAGATGTGAACTGATGGACTGGAGTGGTGTGGATTACTTGTGGATTATTGTGATGTTTTTATCAGCTGTTTGGACTCTCATTCTGACGGCACCCATTCACATCCATTGGTGAGACGGTGATGCAATGACGCATTTCTACAAATCTGATGAAGAAACAAACTCATCCTAATCTTGTATGGCAAAGGTTCACTTTGGTTAAACTATTCGTTTGAGCTCCAGATGTGCTGTGTTTGTGTTAAGCGTGTGTTTTCTGAGGTTTGACGTGTGTTTCTGTGTCTGAAGGCGTACGAGCTCTCCACGCTCACGGGAACTCAGGTCCTGCTGCTGGTGGCCAGCGAGACGGGTCACGTCTACACGTTCGCCACGCGTAAGCTGCAGCCCATGATCACCAGCGAGACGGGCAAAGCTCTGATCCAAACCTGCCTGAACTCTCCGGACTCTCCGCCGCGCTCCGACCCGTCCACGGACCAGCGCATGAGCGCCACGGGCTTCGAGGAGACCGACCTCACCTACCAGGTGTCCGAATCCGAGAGTCTCGGAGAAACCAAGGTGAGTCGTCGTCTCTTCGGCGTTGATTGAGATGTTCTGCTGGGCTTTGTCTTTCCTCAGATGCTTTTTCCAAGGTCTGTCATCATGTTTTATGAATCTATGAATCACGGAGACTCTCGAGTCGGTCCAAAATCTACACGCTGAAGAGTTATCGTTGCCATATTAAAGCGCTCGAGTATTTCATTCCTCCCGTCTGTGCCGCACGTTTGTTCTTCTGATCTGCCTCTTCAGACGGTCCGTCTGCGTCTTTACCGTGTTTACTAGAGTGATTCACATCTTCACTCCTCGCTCGTACTCGAGCAGATAGCGAGTATAAATAGTGCCGCACTTGTTATGACCTTCACTTTGTAGTTTGTTGACGTGATCCGCTCAGAAATGAATCACTTGTAAATGATGACGCTGCAGCGTTTCTTCAGTCAGTCACTGAAACACACAGATTCAAAGCAAACAGCTCATGTTTACTCGTTGCTTTCTGTGTGGATGAAGTATTGATCTCACTGTGTGTTTGTTCTGATTCAGTCCAGCGCTGAGTTTCCTGAAAGTGTCGTCAGAATACACGTGTCAGAGCTCATGATGTGTTTCAGTAGTGTAGTATTTGCAAATATAAGCAGTTTAGAAGTTTATTCAGTTGTGATTGGGATAAGCATTACATATGTTCTATGAATATATATCAGGGTTATTATAGTTAAAACCTTTTTTTTTTTTTTTTAACTTGAAATAAAATAAATCTTAATTGAAAAAAATAAATAAATAAAAATAAATAAATAACTTGAAGATATTTTAATTCAGCTAGTTCCCAAAGAAACATTTCTGTTTTATTTAGTTTAAATTAATGTACGAAAATAACTAAAACTGAAATAGAAAATAATTAAAACTATATAGAAATATTTAAAAAATTAATAAAAATTACAAAAAACAAACAACAAAATGACTAACTTTAATGACTGAAAACAAAAAAAAGAGCTAATTCAAAATTAATAATAAATGTATAATAGTATCTAATTTTTATATATATATATATATATATATATATATATAACACACTTATTAATATAGAAATGATTTTACATATTTATATTACATTTTAATTAGCAAATAAGACAAATACAAATTATTTAAAAATTATATATAATACAAATAAGTATTATTTATAATAATTATTTATTATAAAAAATAATTTATATATATATATATACATATTCTTTTATATTTATATATATTTTTAGGGCTGTCAAATGGTTAATTGCGATTAATTACTTACAAAATAAAAGTTTGAGTTTGCCTAATATATGTGTGTGTGTTCTGTGTGTAATTATGTATATGTAAATACAAACACATTCATGTATATATTTAAGAAATATTTACAAGTATATGTATTTATTATAATTTTTATATAATTTATATTATATATAAATTCAAATATTTTGTACATAAATAACATTTCTCTTAAAAAACACATTAATTTGTGTGTATTTATACGTAATAATTACACACACATATATTACAGCCCTAATATATTTAGATAATTATATTTTAATTAGAAAATAAGACACAAAAATACAAGTTAAAAACAGGATTTTTGGCACAATATCTGAGTTTGAGACAGGACTGTCTGTTTGCTGATCAGTGGAAGTGTTTGGGAAACCTGTTTGGAAACACTCATTATTTAACAGAGAAATGACCCACGGCAGATTGAGCACATTAGTCACAGTATTAATGATGGCTGTTGTTCTGTGAAGGCCGTGTGGGGTTAATCGTGTCTGAATGATGAACAGATGCAGTCTTTCCCGCAGCAGCACCTGTCCCCGGATCCCGACGCGTGCCGTCCCGCTGTTGAGCTCTGGAGGTGTGCGGCGCGAGCGGGGTGAAGCTCAGGCTCGGCGGAGCGCACACGCCCCCCTCATTGATAAAAAGGCCATTCTGCCTCCGTGGCCTTATATGGAGTGTTTCCCAGCGCTCCGCTGGCCTCGGCTCCTCACATTCCACATGAGCTGCAGCTGTCTGCGTCTGTGTGTGCGGGGTCGCCCCGTCCTGATGTGAGCTGGAACACAGTCAGACAAAGAGTTTATGCCCACAGATTCACACTCTTTTTATTTGCTCGGTTTACAGGTGTAAATTTGACAGCATTTGCACACGGCAAAAATTGATTTTTCTTCTTACTCAGTATTATATCTAAATAAAATCAAAATAAAGTGAGTTTATGCTTAAAACAAAACAAAAAAATAAATCTGCCAATGGAAAAAAAGCTTAATTAGCACAAAACCAGTCTTAAGTATCACGGGTATATTTGTAGCAATAGCCAACAATACATTGTATGTGATAAAATGATTGATTTTTCTTTTATGCCAAAAATCATTAGGATATTAAGTAAAGATCATGTTCCATGAAAATATTTTGTGAATTTCCTACTGTGAATATATCAAAACTTAATTTTTGATTAGTGATTTGCTTTGCTAAGATCTTCATTTGGACAACTTTTAAAGGACATTTTATTAATATATATATATATATATATATTTATTTATTTTTTTTTATTTATTTTTTTTTTTTTTTGCACCCTCAGATTTCAGATTTTTAAAATAGTTGTGTCTCGGACAAATATTGTCTTATCCTAACAAACCTTATTCTTATTTATTCAGCTTTCAGATGATGTATAAATCCCAATTTCATAAAGTTGACCCTTATGACTGGTTTTGTGATCCAGGGTCACATTTGTCTTTTGATTTAAAGGAGAAGTCCACTTCCAGAACAACTATTGACAGGTAATGTACTCACCCCATTGTCATCCAAGATGTTCATGTCTTTTTTCTTCAGTCGTAAAGAAATTATGTTTTTTGAGGGAAAACCCAGAGCCTGTGCTACACCAGCTTTTGTGCTTAAAAAGTATACACATTTTTATTCCGAAAAAAAAGAGCGATCGTTTCACTAGATATGACTATTTTCCTCGTCTGGGATCATTTAGAGCCATTGAAGCTGCTTTTAAACTACATTTTGGAAGTTCACACTCATATCAGTCCATTATATGGAGAAAAATCCTGAAATGTTTTTCTCAAAAACCATAATTTCTTTACGACGAAGAAAGAAAGACATGAACATCTTGGATGTTAAGGGAGTGAGTAGATTATCTGTACATTTTTGTTCTGTTCTTTAGTGTTTAGGCGTGTGACTGGAAAAGGCGAAACAGGAGAGTCACATGCAGTGCTGCTTCACTTGCTTTAATAATTAATCAATATATTATGTTTATAAACAGATTACTTTTGTTGTTGTTTTTCCTGAAGAGTGTAATGTCTGAGTTTGGGTCTGAGACCGATAGTAGATGAGGGAAACCTGTCTGGAAACACTCATTATTTTTACAGAGAAATGACCCACAGATTTAACTTGTTTAGCTTTTTACTGAAATGAGATAAAACCCTTGTTTTAGAATGATTTTCTGCAGTGCAGCGGTGTGTTTGGTGTGTATGTGTGTGGTGAGCATCGCTCCGCGTTTGAGTCGGTGTGGTTTGTTTGCTCATTAGAGTCCTTCATCACTCACACTCTTAAACATGGCCTGAGCCCAGAGCCGTTAGTCTCTCCGCGTCGGGCCTCGCGCTGATGTTTGCTCGCGCTCCAGCGTCTGTCATAAAGAGTCGCTTTAGCTTGGCGTTGGCACTGCATTCCAGCATTACGCTGCCAGACCTCCATCCGTCTCTGAAACTCTCATCTCCCACATACACTCTCATAATCAACCAGCCTCTGTCTGTCTGTGTGTGTGTGTGTGTGTGTGTGTGTGTGTGTTTGATCTCACCAGCAGAAGTCTGTAGTTTCCAGAAGTGTTTTGCATTGTGATTACACACGGAATAAAGTCTAATTAGTCTGCCTACGATGTAAAACACCTCTAAACACGTTCCCTCGACTCATTCATCACCTGTGACAGTCAGAAAACATCTTCTGTGCTTTCTCCTTTAGCTTTACTTCAGGACTTTTACATAATAAACAACGTCCTTAAAATATGGAGATGCTTTATTATAAGCATGAGCTATATAGATCCAGTAATACAGTTTGCAACATTACCATAAAATAGACTGAATGTGTTTTTTATGCCACTGGAGTGTTTGTTCTAGGGCTGCATGATTAATTGGAATAAAATGTTTGAATGAACAAAATCAATCAAAAAAATGTTTGTTGTTGTTATTAATAAATACAATATGTGACCCTGAACCACAAACTGAAAGTTAATTAAAAGCTGAATAAATAAGCTTTCCATCAATGTTATGATAGGACAATATTTGGTTGAGATACAACTATTTGAAAATCTGGAATCTGAGGGTTCCAAAAAATCAAAATATTGAGAAAATCACTTTTAAAGTTGTCCAAATGAAGTTCTTAGCAATGCATATTACTAATCAAAAATTAAGTTTTGATATATTTACAGTAGGAAATGTACAAAATATCTTCATGAAACATGATCTTTACTTAATATACTAATGATTTTTGGCATAAAAGAAAAATCGATAATTTTATCACATACAATGTATTGTTGGCGGTTGCTACAAATATACCCGTGATACTTAAGACTGGTTTTGTGCTCCAATTTCACCTTTACAATTACATAATAATTACATTTTGTTTATAATAAAATGAAATATTAATTATTATCAGTATTAATATTATTATTGTTGTTGTTATTATTAAACAAAGTTATAATTTATTTATAATAAAAACAAATAACTATTATTTATATTTTTGTATTATAGCCATGTTGATAAATAATCACAATTTTCAAATGAGTAACACCAGTTACTTTGTTTTCCCATTTATAGACTGACTAGTCTCCTGAATAGAACTTTTTATATTCAAAACAAACAAGCAAGCCCTTGTCCAGATTTTAAAACACATTACTTTCCATAAAAAGTAACTAAGTAACACAATTAGTTACTTTTTTAGGAAGTAGCGCAATGCATTACTTAAGTAACTTTCCCCAATTCACTTTTGATTTTGTTTATACATTTATAAAACTCTCAATTTTTGATTGGAAAAAAACTAACAAGCTAGACACAGAAACAAGATTAAGTCTATTAACTGCACAATATTCCAGACAGTTGTGTGGTATTGTTGACAGTTCTCCTGCGCTCTGCGCTCTGATTCTCTGGTTAAGAAGCGCCGCTGGTGTCAGCAGGGCGGCGTGTGTTGAGAGAGTGTCGCTGAGATAATGGAAAGTTAATTTACTGAGATATGCAGCTTTATCAGACGACCGCCGCTCGACTGAGTGTCTGTGTGATTCAACAGATCCTCAGTGTGAAACTCTGATGCAAATCAGCGGTTCTTCACGATTCATTTGGAGTTTCAGTGATTGATTCAGTTCAGTGATTCAAAACAGTTTGAGATTGATTTTAGAATTGTTTTATTTGATTCACAAGAGTCATTAGTTAACGAATCAGACACTTTGTGTTTGTTGTAAGCAGCAGGACAGTGCAACATAAAGCCTTGCTGTGTATTTAATAAAGCATGGCGCTCGCAACACCAAGGTCATTGGTTTGATTCCCAGTGAATGCATGAACTGATAACATGTTTGCCTTCAATGTGATGTGAGTCACTTTGGATAAACTGTGTGTCAGATGCATCGGTGTGAATGTGTTGTTTCTCAGTGATTGTGTTGGGTTTGTCTGCTCGCTCACACCGTAGATTCGGTGGCGGTTCCACTGACGGACACGTTTCACGCGTGTGTTTGTGTGCTGGAGATGCGTGTTGAGCAATGCGTCAGCGGCGGGAGGGGCTCGAGCAGCTGGACGGGTCAGCGGTGATTGGCTGCACCTCTCTAACTTGGGCTGCCTTGCCTTTTTTAGGCGTCCCAAATGGAGCTGTGAATTCCACATGGCTGGCACAGAGACAGAGAGCGAGACGGAGCCAGAAACACAGATTAGAGCGAGAGTGTGGAGCACGACACACACACACACACACACACACACACACACACACTCACCATCACTATCACTGTCAGCACTGTTTATAAAATAAATAATAAGTAAGAAAAAAATATTCTAACTTGATCAAAATAAATTTGTATTTTCTGAATGCTGACAGCAGGGTTCATACAAGGTGCTTGAAGAACTTGAATTTGACTTTTTGAAATTTAAGGCCTGAAAAAACCCTTGAAAATAGCAATACTTCTGAAAAAGTACTTGAAAAGGGTTTGAATTATTAAAAGACAATGTATCTATGAAATAAGTGTTACATTTTCTTGCACATATCTTTTCATGCAAAATTAATGCTGTAGCCACGCCCCTTTTTAGTTCTAGTGTAAAATACACTGATAAATGTGAGATTGTGTTGAATGGTGTGAGATGACTCTGGATGATTTCAACTGATTCCTATTGAACTGCAGCTCAAACTATTTCAAATCTAGTGATTTAAGCTACAAACTCCATCATAATGCACAATGTTTCCATCTAACATGTATTTTGAGCTGCAGCTCGTCATATTAATGGAAAACCGGTTACCTCACCTCAATATGGAGTAGATTTGTGTTGGATGTTTTCTTTAGAATGGAAATATGGATATTTTATTTGTAAACATCATACTTGTTTCGCTTTTTTCAGTTAATGTCATAAAACTAGTGAGCTAATCCAGTAGTAGTACTGACAGTGTCGTGTAAACATGACTGAAGACGAGAAAAGCGGAAGAACAGACAAACCGATTCAATTGAATAAGTCATTTACGCTCGAACCGCGCTGATTGATTCAAACTTTTGACTTGGATCATTCAGTTCAAGTGATTCACTAGTAAAAACCAGATCATAATAAGGCCATCCATTTTAGGGTTTCGACTTCGCTTGTAATGATTTTTAAAAGCACATATAATGATGGGTGAAACGGAGCTTTTCGAAACTCCGAACCAGTTAAATCAAGTTGCGTCGTAAAATTATTCACGATGCTTTTGGGAAACGACCCCAGTTAAATCATTGCGTCGTAAAATGATTCACTGTTTCGAAGTACTCCAATCGGATCGCGCATCGCGAATCATTTGATTCAGATCGGGACTTGAAATCGCGAATCAGACTTTGAAGCGGGCTCGCAAATCATTGATTTAGATCGGAACTGATGATGATAAATCATTCGCGATCCGCTCACCGAGATCTGGCCTGCGTCCCAATGTGCACACTCTCCATCCTAAATTCTATGTGATAGTAGTAATTTTCAGTACTATTTAGGGCAGATAGGGTGGATAGTATGCACATTGGGACGCAGGGCTGATCTGAAATGATTGTTTTATATGGGAACTTCGGATCGGGTTCGCGAGTCATTTGAATCAGTCGGGGACTTCGAAGCGGGTTTGTGAATCATTTCGCAAATTAAATGATTCGCGATCCGCGCTTCGAGTCGTGATCGGAAATGCTGGTTCATGAAACATTATTCAGGGGTGCGTTTCCCGAAAGCGACTGTGGTTACAAGTTCCGTCGTTACAAATACGGATCGAGAATCATTTCATTTAGATCAGAACTTCCGAGCAGGTTTACAAATCATCTGATTTAGATCGGAACTTCGGAGTGGATTTGCGAGTTAAATGATTCGCGATCCGCGCTCCGAATCCTGATCTGAAATGATGGTTCGCGAATCATTATTTAGACCCAGATACGCGAATCATTTGATTTAGATCGGAACTTTAGAGCGGGTTCATAAATCTTTTGATTCAGATCAGATTTTCCGAGTGCGGTCGCGAACCATTTGATTCGGGACTTTTTTTTCTGATTTTACTATAGTAAAATAGTGGTTTTTCTATAGCAAAATTGTAGTAATCAATTTTGACTGACTTTTGTATACCCACAGTTTTGCTACAAATTATTAAACTATGGTTAAACTATGGTTGGTGTAGCAAAGGTTAATAAAAAATAAATAAATATACACCTTAAAGGACACATAGGATGCATATAGAGATATTTTTTTTTTTTATTTTTTTTTTTAGGATGAACAGAGTTTCATGTACTTGTCTAGATCAACTGAATAAAGAAAAGAGCCATGTTTTTGTTTGTGAAATTTAGCTAGCAGTAATAACAAATCAGTTAAGTCATGTTCTTCTATATTCTCTCTTAAACAGTCAAACAATCCAAAGAAAACATCTTTAAAATAGAAAGACAAAACGTTACTTATAAAATGAAAAATTAGCAACTACTAAATTGTCCCTAGCAATAATTTTGATCCAAACGTCATAAATGTTTGTTGTCTGTCGTTATGTCCCCACCGATGCCAAAATCAAACCTACAGCCTTGTTTTTAAAGTTTTCAAATATATTATTAAATTGGTGTCACACCTGTTGTTGCAGGTTGTTTGTCTTTTGTCTGATTTTCAATATTTTTAGCTTCAAATCAAAGCTTGTACTGTTGTGATTCTCCGTGTAGCTGGTTGGTTTGACAGATTTTAATATATGCCTGTGAGAAACATGAATGAAGAAATGCTGAGGAGTGAACCAAAGCGCTGTATTCTGTGTGACTGCGGCGTCTTTCAGAGGATCGTGAGTGTTGGTGTAGTTGGTATCGTGAGTGTGTTCTCACGCAGGCGTTACTCATCATAGTGTGTGTGTGTGTGTGTGTGTGTGTGTGTGTGCTGTAGGTGTTGTTGATGCGGGGGAGACGACAAACGCTCAGATGCTGTGATGATCACTATTGTTCACTGTTTGTGCAGTGTTTTCCACAGTTTCTCCATAGAGGCGACTGAAGCTGTTTGAGATCATTTATTCAGTGTGATGATGATGATGATGATGATGATGACTGAGACTCACTTGTGTGTGTGTGTGTGTGTGTGTGAGAGAGAATAATAATGGCCGTGTCGTGTGAAGGGTTAAACTCTCATGTGTCCTGACAGCTGTCTGTATCTTCAGCTGTTGTTCACACACCCCTCAAATTCAGTGTTCTGACACTGTCCCGCAACTCACACACACACACACACACACACACACACACTAAAATAATAATGAAGTATATTTTTGTAATATTATTTATGTATTGTTTATATACATCTGTTTATCATTAATATTTTGAGCTTTTATTTTTATATGTTCAATTAATTTATTTTAATTTCAGTGCGTTAATCATTTCTAACTCTTATTTAGTTAAAATATAACTATGTAAATATACAGGGTGTGTGTGTGTGCATGTGTGTGTCTATTTATAGAATGTGTTAATGTACAGTATGTACAAACATATATTTACATTTTAAATGTGACCCTGGAGCACAAAATCAGTCGTTCAGTATCACGGGTATATTTGTAGCAATAGTCAACAATACATTGTATGGGTCAAAATTATTGATTTTTCTTTTATTCCAAAAATCATTAGAATATTAAGTAAGATATTTTGTAAATTTTCTACTGTAAATATTATCAAAACTTAATTTTTGATTAGTAATATGCATTGCTAAGAACTTCATTTGGACAACTTTAAAGGTGATTTTCTCAATAATTTGATTTTTTTTTTTTTTTTTTTGCACCTTCAGATTTTTAAAAAATTGTTTTTTTATGGTCCAGGGTCACATATATTCAGTTGTATTTTATATATATATATGGTTTAATATATAATTTGCATTCATTTTTGAATATTTGTTGTTATTTTCAAATTATAAAATCATAATCATAATAATATTTATAATATTTTTATTGTTATTTTAATACTTAATTTTTTTTCTTTTGTGTTTTTTGTCTTTTTTTTTTTTTCTTTCTTTTTTTAATAAAAAATATTATTGCATTATAATTTTCTACAGGCATTTGTGATTTAAATCTTTAAATAAGACTGAGAGCTGATTCCAGAACAAAATGGAGCTTGAAACTCTTTAAAATGTGATATAAAATGTCCCATTTGTGATGTTTGGTCAGTCAGTGTTCAGTGAGGAGGCCGTCAGATTGTGATGTTCAGATTAAATATTATATGACATTTGTTAGACAGTAGAGATACAGACGTTCCCACATCTGTACGGATGATCCTGTGGGATCTTTAGGATCTTCAGGATCAGACGCTGCTGGATTTCAAAACTCTCTGCAGTTCCCAGTGTGTTTTTTGTTTAAACAGCGGCTCATCTGGACTTTTGGACTGGAGATTCCACAGTTAAACACTCCGGCCGGTTTCATTCGCTCTTGAGTTCTCTATAATGAACAGAATCAGACGCTCCGTTGCTGCTGTGTGTGTGTGTGTGTGTGTGTGTGTGTGTGTGTGTGTGAGTTATGACTATTCATCTGCCGATTACACACAGATGATCACAGATAAATCACGGTGTGTCTCATCTATTGTGCAGTGATGTTTGTATTTCTGGGCTCTGAAACTCAGAATGAATGATTTCATGTTCATGTTGTGTGTTTGTGTAGTTGTTCATCAGTGTGTTTGAGAAGCTCAAGGTTGCATAGATTGAGAATAATAGACGTAACGAGGACACAGATATTAATTATCCGCTGAATAATGACAACGACTAGCACATATTATCTGAAATAAAAGCCCACGGTTGATTATTCTGCTGTGAGGATGAAGCCTGAAGAACTGAAGCTCTGGATTCAGATGAAAATACATGATAATACTGTGCTGTACAGATACATGCGCTGTAACGACTGATGAAGGACAGAGCAATTAAACACCTAACTGGATGTATTTGATTTGATATAGTACATGATGAATGCTCAGATTGTCCTGCATGGATTGACAGATGTGATCGGTGAGGGTGGTTAGTTGTTGTACCTCTGACCTACTCAATCAGTCACCTATAAACCTCCCGAATCACACACACGACTTCATGAGCTGTTCGCTCATCTGTGATTCTGGTTTGGGAGCATTTTTGCTGTTGTGGTTTTGCCTCTGACAGAGTGAACCGGTTTATTTGAGCCGCTGATCATAACACGAACTTATGATTTGAGGTTCTGATGGCTGAACATTTCAGGTGCTGTAACTGATTTTCATTGAAATGCACTAGTGTTCCAAGGTTTTTTTGTGTTTTTTAAAGAAATGTACATTTTTCATTCATCAAGGATGCATTAAATTGATCAAAAGTGACATTTATAATGTTGCAGTAGATTTCTATTTCAAATAAACACTGTTCTTTTGAACTTTCTATTCATCTGTGAATCCTGAAAAATAAAATGCATGATGGTTTTCACAAAAATATTGTGCAGCACAACTGTTTTCAACATTGATAATAATCAGAAATGTTTGTTGAGCAGCAAATCAGCATATTAGAATGATTTCTGAAGGGTCATGTGACACTGAAGACTGGAGTAATGATGCTGAAAATTCAGCTGCGCATCACAGAAATAAATTACAGTTTAACAGATATTCACATAGAAAACAGCTGTTTTAAATTGCAATAATATTTCAGATTTTTACAGTATTTTTGATCAAATAAATGCAGCCTTGATGAGCAGAAGAGACTCAGCAACTTAAAATATCTCGCTGATCTCAAAGGTTTGAATATGAGCTGCTCTTCTGTATTTAATCTGTCTTTATTTTCATGCTGAGTCAGTTTGAAGTGGTTTTTCACACATTCTCATGTCCTACAAAGATCAGATCTGTGTTTCTCACAGTGTTGTTGTCATTAAGATGTTATTCTACAGCTGTGCCACTTCCTGTGTACTGATCACCATCACAACATACCATCACATCTGAGTGTCAGAATTCCTCCAGTAACGTCTCATTTCATGCTGGGCAGCATCTCACTTCTCAGCATCACACATTTAGATGAAATTTCAGAGAGAACAATCCTTTCAGGATGCGCTCGACACACACTGCAGGAGAGGTGTGTGTGTGTGTGTGTGTGTGTTTGTGTGTGCGTATGCGCATTTCCTCCTTGAGGGCCCTCATAACCCACACACACACACACACACACACACACACACACACAGTGATTGTAGTGTAATTTCTAGTTGACTGTCACTGCAGTGAGATGACAGCTGAAACACAGCTTCACCAGAGTGACGCAGATGATATATGTATGTGTGTGTGTGTGTGTGTGTGCAGCTCGTGATCAGATGTGTGTACAGTACATGTGAAGGTTCTGTTGCCTTTGAGAGCAGTTGTCATGGTAACAGTCACAATAAAAGATGAGCGCAATGAACTTTATTTGAACTGCAGGATTTAAACTGGTTCTGAAGATTCAGGTGTTTTTGTAACTACAGTCAGTACGTGAGAGTAATGCCCGGTCGGACGCTCATCGTGATAGCCATTTTTCTTCCTAGTGTTGATGTTGTATGAACTAAAATGATTAAAAATAATTTTTAATTAATTTAAATAATAAAATAGAAATTTTAGATGAAAAACTACAACTACAAAGTCAAAACTACAAACTACTAGAAATAATTTAAACTGCAATAAAATAAGATGAAATTAAATACAAATAATACTAAGCTAATTAAAAATGGATAAAAATGACAAAAACAAATAACCGTTTTACTAAAAAATAAACTAAAATTAAAAACTACTTTAAAATATTATTAAATACTGTAATAGTATAAAAATAATACTAAAATAACATTGCTTGTCTCATCCTGAAAGGGTGTCTTTTGTAATCCAGTGTTATTGTTTTATGAACTAAAACTATAAAAATAAATCATAATTAATTTATTTAAAATAAAGTATAAATATTAGATGAAAAACTTCAACTTAAAAAAAACTTGAAATATTTTAAACTGAAAATAAGTTGAAGTACTACAATTCAATTATAAAGACTAGAAAAAAAGCAAATAAAATAAAGCTAATTAAAATCTAATAAAAATACAACAGTTTTACTAAAAAATAAACTAAAATTAAAAACTGCTTCAAAATATTATTAAATACTATAATGATATAAAAATAATACTAAAATAACATTGCTTGTCTCATCCTGAAAGGGTGTCTTTTGTAATCCAGTGTTATTGTTTTATGAACTAAAACTATTAAAAATAAATTGTAATTGATTTAAATAAAATAAAGTATAAATATTAGATGAAAAACTTCAACTTAAAAAAAAAAATCTGCAAAAAATAATTCAATATTAGATAATTAAATATTAATATAATAAATATTAGAAATATTTTAAACTGAAAATAAAAAACTAAAAATGAAATACAAATAAATAAAGCTAATTAAAAACGGACAAAAGTGCATAACAAAATTACTAAAAAATAAACTAAAATTAAAAAGAAAACTAAAGAATTACATCAAAACTGCTTCAAAATATATGCTATAATATTATATAAATGATATTGCTTGTCTCATCTAGTGTTGTTATAAAAAAAATTGTATTAACCATTAAATAAAATTAACTATAAATACTGGAATTAAAACTTAAATCTACACTGAAAAATAACATACAAAAATGTAAAATATTTTAAAAGTTGAATTACTAGAGTTATAATAACTAACATGAACTTAAAAATAAATCCAAGCTAATTATAAATGAAATGAATTATTAATAAAATTACTGCTAAAAATGACAAAAGCACATAACAAAATGACTGCAAGTGAAACTTAAAAATTAAAATAAATTTAAAACAAAAATAAAAGCTAATTCAGAACATTAATAATGTAATATATAAATAATTCTAAAACATCCTGAAGGGGTTTGTTTCATTAAATTACATGGATACTCACTAATTAAATAAATGCATAAAGTGTGTATGGTTGTATTCTGTGAGCAGAAAGAGATTGTTGTGACACAAAAGACTTGAAATCAGGAAAACAATCATCAACTTTACAGTCGTTAGATGATTTAATGAGCAGGTGATGATTCATATCACAGTTTTTATTATATCATGTATTTATTGAGTAGACTGGTTATTGAACTTTATGATAACAACACACATCACGCAGATTCAGACAATCGTGATGTTCATGTTTAGAATCTCTTAATATCTTCGTGCCTTATAGTCCCATCTATCAGATCTGTGACTGAGTCTCCGTCAGTGTTTTTGCTGTAGTGTTGATCGTGCGTTCAGAATGATTGTGATGATCCTCATGAGCGCTGCTCGTGTTCACAGGACGCTCTGAAGCCGGCGTTCACCGTGGCCAGCGTCCCGGGCAGCACCAGCGCTCCGCCCACCGTCCCCAGCACCTCCACCAGCATGCAGGCCAGCAGCGGCCCGTCCTTCCCCATCACCAACTACCTGGCGCCCGCCGCCAACGCCAGCGGGAACGGGGCCAACGGCACGGTGCTGAAGAGCGCGGGAGCCGCGGGAGGAGTCATGCAGCTGCCCGGAGGATTCACCTTCATGTCAGGTGTGTGTGGGGTCAGGGGTCACCTGTGCTGTTCATAACAATATTCGGATTCATCTCGTGTCTGACTGATTTCCTCTAGTTTGTCTGCTGTGATAATTGAGTTTTCTATTTTATTAATTTAGAGAAACAACGAGTGTGCGGAGATTAAAATAAGTTACTAATAATTTAATTTCATTTACAATTAATTAAAAATAAGAGATAAATGTTCTTTAGAAATCTTGCCTTTTTAACCAATGAACTTCCAAGACGTAAGACAGTCTTGCGTAATTAATTAAAGATTCACATTTCTTAAAAATACTTTTTTTTCACACTTTCTATACTTTTTAAATTTTAACCTCAGCATAACCAGAAAAATGTATGTTCATGATAAAAATGTGTTTTCAGAATTTCATTTGTGATTTAAAAGATAAGAATTAAGGAGGATTTTTTAAAAAGATTTTCACTCACAATTTTTTTATGTAAAACATTTCAGCATGACTAGAAAAAATATATTCATTGTAAAAATGTCCATGAATTGGCCAGTAAAAATTATTTGTTATTTACTTGATAAGAATTCAGAAGGATTTTCAAAGTTCATATTCACAATGTCTATACTTTAAAAAATATTTAAAATATTTTAGTGCATTTTCTAATTCAAATGCAGTTTTGGCATTTAAAAAATTATATTATATAACATCATATTTTAGAACTCATCATAACCAGAAAAATGCATATTTTTATTATAAAAAATATCCTTGGCATTTTCAGATTTAATTCGTTTCTATGACTGTGATTTAATAAATATGTCTGAATATTTTTATTCACATTTTCTATACTTTAAAAAATATTTTAAATATTTTAGTGCATTTTCAAATTTAAATGCATTTTTGCATTTATTTTTATTATTAAAAATATTATTTTTCTTTTCAGATTTAATTCATTTCTATGACTTTTCCAGACATTTGTGATTTACTGGATAAGAATTAAGAATAATTTGATGTATTTATATACTTTTTTTTTTTTTTTTTAAACACAATTCACAATTTCTATACTGTAAAAATATTTTGACCTCAGCATGATCAGAAAATATATGTTCATGATAAATATCTACATGGTGTTTTCAGAATTTAATTTGTGATTTACTACATAAGAATTAAGGAATTTTAAAAAGATTTTTTTACTCACATTTTTTTTTATGTAAAATTTTTCAGCATTACTAGAAGTATTTATATTTGTATCTGGTCATTTGTGATTTACATTTGATTTTTAAAAAGTTCATATTTACATTAAAAAGTATTTAAAATATTTTAGCCCTTAGCATAACCAGAAAAATGCAGATTTGTTATAAAAAATATCCTTGTCATTTTCAGATTTAATTCATTTCTATGACTTTTCCAGTGATTTAATAAGTAAGTATGAAATAATTTTATTCACACTTTCTATATTGTAAAAAAAGATTTTAAAATATTTTAGACCTCAGCATTACTAGACAAATGTATATTTGTTATTATATAGTGTTTTTAAATTTCCTTAATTTCGTTACTTTTGTGATTCACTAGGTAATAATTAAAAAAAAGGATATGTAAAAATATTTGTACTCACAATTTCTATATTTTAATATATATTTAGACATTACTAGTAAAATTAAATTCATTGTAAAAATGGCTGATGTTTTTGGAATTTCATTAATATCTGTGACTTTTCCAGCTCTAGAATCAGTTTTAAAATCCTTATACATCCCAGTTTTCTAGTGTGAAACCTGGTTCTTAAAAGACAAAAAGTTGGCGAGCGAGTGAATTAAAATAAGAAAAAACATCTGATTTTAATGCTCTATGTTGGAGTATGTTGCTCTTGAGCTGCTTTATCAGATGGCTTAGTGACGACATCATCATCATCATCATCATCATCATCATCAAATATTGAGGTTCAGTCTGAGACTGACAGGACTGTCACGCTCTTTAAGAGACGAGCACTTACTGATATCAATTTGAATAACATTAACCTCATAGTGTGTGTGTGTGTGTGTGTGTGTGTGTGTGTGAGTGTGTGTGAGTGTTTGAAGTGTTCATTCACCTCATCCAGTTAAATTTCACGCAGCGGCGCGGGCCGTAATACAGACGTGTCTCTAGTGGCTTTGATTGTCGTTGTGGATGGGGAATCATTTGCATGAGCCACAAAAGCGCCGGAGCTCGGCCTGTAATCACCATGAATATTCGGTGCGGTCGAGCCGGCCCGCGGTCACGTGATGACGGAGCGGATGAGAGCGAGCGCAGCTGTGAGCGTCAGGTGAGATGCGAGCGGGATCCGTCTGATCGGGTCGCTCTGTTATTTCTGGCTGCTGTGGTCGGAGCCGCCGCTCGCTGTTTGACTGTTTTCCTGTGAATGTGTTTCCTGTGAGTCGCGCATCTGTTCGAGTCTCAGCAGCAGGTGGGAAACAATCTGTACCTTAAACCCACTGCTGGAGATCAACGACAACAGCTGCACATCAACCTGAATCATTACTGCACAGACTCATATATATACAGTACCATAACATCAACTAATGTTTCTCAAAGAAGTGTCTTCTGCTCACCACGGCTGCATTTATTACATTAAAAATACTTAAAAAATGTGAAATATTATTAGAATTTCAAACAGCAGTTTTCTATGTGAATATGTGTTAAAATGTAATTTATTTCTGTGAATTTTCAGCATCATTACTCCAGTCTTCAGTGTCACATGACCCTTCAGAAATCATTCTAATATTCTGATTTGCTGCTCAACAAACATTTCTGATTATTAGCAATGTTAAAAACAGTTGTGCTGCACAGTGTTTTGTGGAAACTGTGATGAATTTTATTTTTCAGGATTCACAGATGAATAGAAAGTTCAAAAGAACAGCATTTGTTTGAAATAGAAATCTTCTGTAACATTATAAATCACTTTTGATCAATTTAATGAATCCTCAATGAAAAAAATTATTAATTTCTTTAAAACCAAAACATTGTGCGTGTGAAATGAACAAGGTAGTACCTGCATAATGCAGCATAATCAAACCCCGCCATGGTTCGTTTGTGTTAATGAGCTGTGTGTTCTGTGTGTGTCCAGGCTCTCCGTTTGCTCCCGGGACTCCTGCGATTCCTCTCAGTCAGCTGCAGCAGCATTCGCTGGCTCTCCAGGGCTCATCCGGTCAGAGCATCACATCATCGTCGTCCGGCGCGTCTCAGTCGTCGCAGGGTCAACAGGCCGTGTTCCGTCTGCCCGCCACCGTCTCGCTCACCGGTGCGTCTGAACATCAGCACACCCGCGCTAGTGCACGGCTGTTATTTACATATTTAATGTTGTGATCTGTGGAGATCATGTGTTGTGTGATCTCTCATTTACACCCACAAATTCTCATGCAATTTTGGGGATGTTGCATAAAAACACTGATGTGCAAATTGCACATGAAATCATAAAATGTGCATTAAAAACAGCATATTTTGTTTGATAAGAAAACATGCATTAACTATGATGAAGAACACATTTACTGAATAAATTCCTGATGCGCAAAAAAACTACATTTACTTAAAGTGCTAAAACTAAAAATTAATAAAAAATTATATAGACTTGTATGACTCTGGACCACAAAATCAGTCATAAGGGTCCATTTTTGAAATTGAGATTTATACATCATCTACATAGGAAAACTATTTGAAAATCTGGAATCTGAGGGAGCAAAAAAAAAAAAATTGAGAAAATCACCTTTAAAGTTGTCCAAATGAAGTTCTTAGCAATGCATATTACTAATCAAAAATTAAGTTTTAATATATTTACGGTAGGGAATTTACAAAATATCATCATGAAACATTTTGATATAGATTTACTAATACACCTGTGCTGGTTTTGTGCTCCAGGGTCACATATTTAAAAAAAAAAAAATGAAAATGACAATATATAAGAAAATACTAAAACTTTAAACTTAAAATAAATGTGAAAATATTAACAGAAACTCAATACTAACTTAAACTAATTTAACTAATTTAAACTATGATAAATGTCTTATATGTTTAATATTTTTTAATATTTAATCATTTAATATGTTTATTATGACTGAGATACTGTTATACAGGTTTTGTTGATATTTGAGGTTCAGTTTGAGTTATTTTAGTACATCAAATTAACTTAAAGGAAATGAGAATTGCTGCCTTGAAAACTTGGCAAAATAAAACAGGTTTGAGGTTTTTTTTATGTTTTATTTAATTTCCGTTGAAGTTTATTTTTTTTTTCAAGTAACAAAAATGGTTTCAGTTTTAGTACCAACACTGTTTTAAGCACATGGGATGGAAATGTGTTTTATTCTCAGGTGTTTTATGCAGTGATCTTAGTTAGCTGGGTCTCGCTTCTAATTAAGATATTCGGAGGAGTATTAGAGTATTAGAGCTCGTCCCGCGTGTCTGTGCTCGGTCTGATCTCTCGTCTGCTGCTGCGTGTTCGCTCACATCCGCTTTGATCAGTATCGCATTTACTGGCACCGATGATCGGATTGAGCTCACAGGAAGTACAGAAATAAACGTGTGCGTGTGTGTGTCAGGTGGAGCGATGCCGCAGCAGCTCCAGACCATCCAGGTCCAGTCCAGCAGTCAGTCCAGCTCCATCAGCACCAGCGACAGCAGTCCAGAGATCTCACAGACCAGCACGGCCTCCACAGGTACAGACGCACCAAACAAACACATCACTCACTGAATACTGCAACTTTTGTTTATATTTTCTGCTTTAAAGTTTTAGTAATTTAGTTGTGCTTTTTTTTTTGTCATTTTTAAAAAAAAAATATATATATTTCTATACACTGTTTAATTTGTTTAAATTTTTTTTTTTTTTTTTGCTTAAGTTAAAGTTTTAGTAATTTTGTTTGCATTTGAAATGTCTATATAGTTTTTAGAAATTTTTATTTACGTTTTATTTTATTTTCTATTTTAGTTAATATTTGAGTAATTTTGTTGAGCATTTTGTCTTTTTTAAATATTTCTATGTAGTTTTTATTCATTTTTGGGGAGGTTCTTTATAAATTTTAGTCATTTTGTTTGCGTTTGAAATGTCTATATATTTTTTTTAATACATTTTTATTTATTTTATTTTCTATTTTAGTTAAAGTTTTAGTAATTTTGTTGTGCATTTTTATCATTTTAAATATTTCCATATAATTTTTATTCATTTTTGTTTAAAAATTGTGTTAATTTTTTTTTGCATTTGAAATGTCTATATAGTTTTTATAAATTATTTAATTTTATTTATTTTTCTGTTTTAGTTAGTTTGTCATTTTGTTGTACATTTTTGTCATTTTTAAAAATATTTTTATATAGTTTTTATTCAATGTTTTTTTTTTTTGCATAAGTCATTTTGTTTGCATTTGAGATGTCTATATAGTTTTTATAAATTGTTATTTACGTTTTTTTACATTTTCTCTTTTAGTTACAGTTTTAGTAATTTTAATGTGCTTTTTGTCATTTTTTTTTTAATGTTTCTATATAGTTTGTATTCATTTTTTTCTGCACAAGTTTTAATAATTTTTGTTTGCATTTTAAATGTCTATATAGTTTTTATACATTTTTATTTAGTTTTTCAAAATTTCTCTTTTTAGTAATTGTGTTGTGAATTTGTCATTTTTGTTTGTTATTTTGAAAATATGTCTATAGTTCTTAATCATTTTTAAGTTTCAGTTTTTTGTTATTTTAGTATTTAACTAAATGAAAGTGAAATGTTTGCTTACCTGCTTGCGTCTGACTAGTTTTGAGGGGCTGATTCCAAAAATAGGGTCTGTTTTGCTGAAGCACGTCCCACTTTCTCACTAAACATGATGTGTTTTGTTTCATTTTTGCTTTCAACAACCATTTGTGTGGTGAAGAAGTCTTGAATTCTCCTAAATCAGCAGCTGCACACCGCAAACACGTGATTCCTGTCAAATATTTGATCGATTCTCAACCCATTTTTTTACGTGCATGACTTTGATTATTTGCCTAATCTTAAATTATGGCCAGTCACGGAGGAACATGCAAACGTTTTCTGCTTTTACTACATTCAAACAGCCACAAAAAATCACAGATATATTTATTTATATAAATGTTCATGTGAAGTTCTTTTTAAAGTTTTAAACATATTTTTTCACTCCTTTGCAGATTGTATTAAATTTTCCAAAAATGTTCTCATTTTATTGGTTGTTATTTTGATAAGTGAATTAAAGCAGGTACATACATACATATAACATTTAGAAAAATTGTTGTTGTTATTTGTTGAAAAAAGCTGATCAGATCAGGTCAGGTCAGGCCTTTTTCCTGTAAATGCAGCTGTGCTGTGTTGAGTTCGGTCTGTGTGATGCTGCCACCTGCTGCTGGACGACTGTAAGTGACGCTACATGTGTTTCTCTCAGCCACAGTCAGTCTCCCGGCAACCATCGTCACGTCGTCGGTGCCCACCTCCATGACGGGTCACATGATGTATCCCAGCCCGCACACGGTCATGTACGCGTCGGCGCCCACGCTAACAGACGGGAGTCTGGCTGTGCTCAACGCCTTCACACAGGGACCCGCTGCCATGCAGGTGTCACACACACCGACTCAGGACACGGGTGAGACACACACACACACACACACACACACACTCAAACATTGTATTGCACTTGTAGTGGATTAAAAGCAATTATGCAGCAGAAGTAATTATGAAATGATATAAAGAAGTCAGTCAAGCCGCCACTCATAAGTACATTTAATATAAATTCAATTGATTAACATGCAATGTCCGCAAACATTATGTTCAGTATATTTTTATGTACTAAATATTCCTTTCATGAAATATAAAGTGCCCTGTGTGAAACAGTTTCCTTGAAGATTTGCAGAAGTGTTCTTGAGCGTGTGTGTGTGTGTGTGTGTGTGTGTTCAGGTGGTGTTCCTCAGGTGTTCCTCACAGCTCCTCCCGGTACGGTTCAGATTCCCGTGTCTGCGGTGCAGATTCATCCAGTACGGCAAGATCAACACTTCACAAGTGAAACTCTCAATATTCTCTCATTACCCAGCATGCCACTGACTGCACTAACGCACCACGGGCCTGCGATGATCCCGCAGCGCTGCATGAGCTCCAAACACGCTTAACAGCGATTCTCACAAACTCAAAAACAGAACAATAGTGCTGCAGGATTTACCTTTGGATTATGTTTTAAAATTATAAAACAAATTACCAACAGTAATAATTCATCTACACATAAAAAAAAAAATTAATCATTTTGTAATTGGCAAAATGAAGAATCCCAGAATGTGTTGCAAGCTCAAGAATGTGTTTCTGTGGAAATATTTAATTATTTATTTTTATTAAATGTGACCCTGAAGCACAAAATCAGTCTTAAGTATCACGGGTATATTTGTAATAGTCAACAATACATTGTATGGGTCAAAATTATTGATTTTTCTTTTATGCCACAAATCATTAGGATATTAAGTAAAGATCATGTTCCATGAAGATATTTTGTAAATATATCAAAACGTAATTTTTGATTAGTAATATGCATTGCTAAGATCTTCATTTGGACAACTTTAAAGGAGATTTTCTCAATATTTAGATTTTTTTTGCACCCTCATATTTCAGATTTTCAATTAGTTGTATCTCAGCCAAACAAACCATACATCAAATGTAAAGCTTATTTATTCAGTTTTCAGGTGATGTATAAATCTCAATTTTAAAAAATTGACCCTTATGACTGGATTTGTGCTCTAGGGTCACAAATATTAATAAAATAATATCAAATATGGTTAATAAATATGCATTTTTCATCAGCTTAAAATGGAATTGGATTGTTAAATGATCATTTTTTCTACAGAAACACATTCTCGAATATTCTTAACGCAATTAAAAATAAATCTTTTTTTATTTTCAGTTTTTTTAATTCTATTTGATCATTTAAAAAATCATTTTATATCCCAATGTTTGTGTATGTATTTTTATGCTTATCAGAGTACTGTGTTAAAGCCCATTTCTGCCACAGAATTTAAATAAATAAATACATAAAATGTTATTGTTACTTTTTATCTCACAATCCTGACTTTTCTAGCAAGTCTGAAAAAAAGAATTGCAAGACATAAACCCAGAATTTTGGCTTTTTACTTTTGCTTATATTCACAATTTACTTTTTTGCTTTTTCACCATTGGAAAAAAAAAATCGAGATGTCACAGATCTTTGTAGCCATTGCAAGTTTATATCTCACAATGTACAGAGTTGCAAGAAAAAAGTCAGAACTGTGAGATAAAGTGACACATTATATCTATATCAATCTGGATATGAAGAGTTCAGACGTTTTTCTTTAAAATGAGCATTTCTTTCTGACTACTTTGTATAGGTTTCTATGTAAGTGCTGGTGCTTCTGATTGGGCTGAGGCTGGAATTTAGCGAGATTGAAGTAAAAGTATTTGATGGACGTATGATATGTGTCAGGAGCATTCACTCACTATCGTTATCTCATTTTTGACGGAGATGGCTTTTAGCTGGTTTTGCATCTGAACTCTTCATGTATATGTTGTTTTTTTCTGTCGCAGAAACGGGCTTCTATAGTGACATCAAACTTTATGTGCAGTGTAATTTGCTTCAGCTAAAAGCATGTGTCAAATGTATAAGTGTCAAATTTAAACATAAGTATCAGTTGCTAATGAGGTTGTATAATAGCGTGTGTGACGAGCAGCTGAAGCAGATGTGGAGTGTTTCGCTGATGATGTTCTCTGTTCTGCAGATGGTGATTGGTCAACAGTCCAGCGGCAGCAGCAGTAGCCTGACCGAGCTTCAGGTCATCAATCTGGACGCCTCACAGAACGCCAAAAACGACTGACCGCGTCACCAGAGACTGACGCCGCTATTTATTATCACCTTTCTGAGATTGACCTTTATACAGTCATTTATATACGTGTGATTCTCCAGTTTCTACTGTAGACCAGACTGTAGAGGACGATCGGTTCCTCCACAGCACAATCAATGAGATGAAGCGAGACGTGTCTGTGTGTGTGTGTGTGTGTACAGGTACTGTCTGCAATCAGCACAGCCCTACATATCTGACAAATACTTTCATATTGATCTGAATTGAGCTTCTGTGAGAGTGAGTGGTTTTGTATGCGAGTCGTCTGTGTGTGTTTAGTTGGAGGGATGTTGGGTAAAAGTTATCTAGATTTGGCCTTTGTGAAAACAAGACGAGATATTTGGAAATGTACATAACCTGTTTTTTAATATTTGAGATTTGTTTTGCCTGTTTGTGCGATGGCATGTAGTTGTTTTTATAGATATTTTGTAAACATTGTACCTGTTTTGCTTATGAAATACGATATTTGACTCACCATGTAAATTAATGTAATATAAACATATTATATTGATTTATACACAGTGTTAAGATGAGAAATACAAAGATTTAAGATCAAACTCTTTCTCTCCCTTTTGTAACATGATTGTGCCAAATCGCCTCAAAAATACAAATTAAAAGAGAGAGAAAGAGATTTGAAACGCTGTTTATCCCCGTCCCTGATTTCTGAATGCTGTTAATCATTCTAACCTTTAAACTCATCCATGACACCCTGATGCCTATGGACGCTGAGAAACGCCTCAAACTGAGACAGGTTTAAAGGAATAGTTCAATCAAAATGAAAACGTGCTGGAAATCTGCTCATCCTCAGGCCGTCCCAGATGGAGATGAGTTTGTTTGTTCATCAGATTTGTAGAAATGTGTCATTCCATCACTGTCTCACCTACGGATCCTCTGCAGTGAATGGGTGCCGTCAGAATGAGAGTCCAAACAGCTGATAAAAACATCACAATAATCCACAAGTAATCCACACCACTCCAGTCCATCAGTTCACATCTTGAGAAGACAAAAGACTTGTAAACAGTGCTTGATCTGTGCAGATTTCTCTCCTGATTCAGACCAGACCACTTTTTCACTGGAGGTGAAAAACTCTTATGGCCCGACGGTGAGCACTTTTTCAGCACATATTCATTTCTGGCTGAACTTTCGCTATTAATGTGTTTAGTGGCATAAGTGCCCTGTCAAAGAAACTGTCAGCAGAGAACGTCATATTGATGTTATATAGAGTATATTGTGAATCAACACTACAGTCTGAATATCAAACTAAGGGTTGTGAGCATCGGCAGTCTTTCTTCTGTCTGCTGTCGTGTTGTAAAGGGCTTCATTCGATGGCTCTTCTAAAGTTGATTAGTTATGATTCTTCATAACTAATATCTGTCCAGTCGTGTCAGGATTTCTTGAAATCGTCCTGCTGTAGGAGGTTTGCTGGCCTTAATATGTTGCATGTAAATGCAACGCTGTGTTTTGAATCATCTCGTACGTTGTGTTTCAGACCAGTTTCCGAAGCCTCACGCCGTCACATCTTCGTTTCAGGACAGTGAATGATGTGTTTTGTTGTTCTTTTTCCATCTTTTTCTCTCATTTTAAACTTGACACTTGGCCACATTTTGTATGCGTAATGCTGAATATTTAGAGTTGATCCTCACTGTATGTGCTCAGAAATACTGAGCTGGTTTGTTTGATATATTTTGAGTTAGTTTTAGAGCGTTTGAGCGATTGTATGAGAGTAACACTGGTTTTTCTGTTGGATTATTGTGTGATTTCTGTTTTCCGACACAGCAAATGTACAGACCTTTTTGTAATAAAAAAAAATGGATCTTGTCATGCTGGGCCTTTTTCCCTGTTTCATGATGCTCATTAATTTTACTTAACTGTGCTAGAAGTATCACACCATGTGTACTGCTGCAACTAAACACACAACACCCAAACCAGCACATTTAATGCAGTTTTATTCAGATGTTAAAAAGAGAATAGTTAGTAAAGTTAGTGATTTAGAAACATACATGCTACTCAATGTTCTTGATATAACCTATGAAAAATAAACTTACTTTTGACATATTTCATAAAAAATGGTCACAGTCGGAGTTCAAGTTTCTAATTTTTAAAATTTGATTTTAAAAAAAATCCAGTTAATTATCATTTTGTATTTACTATATTTTTTATTGCGGAACATATAAATACATGTATGAACAGGAGGATCGAATTTTATATAAAAATACTATAACAAGGTAAATTTAGAACATACACAAATCGAAGAAAGCGCGCTATTAAAGTTAATCATATTTTAAAATAAACTCATAAGCATCAAAGGCTCTTTTTAAACTCTTTAATGCGTGACTGTTATTTTGTAACATTTTTAAATGCGTGACTTCTTTTGTAACATTTTAAATGCGTGACTGTTATTTTGTATCGCGGTCTGTCACTTCCTTCACTGTGCTGAGTGATCTCTATGGTGACTGACTGACTGCTGAGAGGTGGCTAGTGCAGTTTGCAGTAGTTTGTTTAGTTATTTAGTTAGTAAGAGATTACTCATCATGGCCAAAAGTGATGGTTACTCGTATTTCAGGAGATCCAGTCTGTTCTGGATGGTGACCGTGACGATTTCTTTGAGTTTTTACACGGTAAGATGAAACTTTAATGAATTATTCAGTCAGTCATGAAGCGGCTGAAAAGAATTTCAGAAACTTTACACAATAATGTTTGATATGACTGCCCGAAATGCCGTTAGGCTTCTGAATTAAATGAAATGACTGATGCTTAGTGCTGAAATATGTAAACAAACACAGTTGGGCTGTTTTGTAACCGATCCGCTTACTAGAGTGAACTTTACCTCAGTCGTTTACTACATGAACTGAACAAAGTCTGCTGTCATTATTACAACATTCACAACACTCACATCACTGCATGTACAGACATTTTAATAGATGTTATACATTATTACTGTATCATATGAATCTGATTCATATATGTATTTGCATGTTATGAAAAAAATAAAAGGGAAATATAATAATAAATAATTAGATACGTTTAGAAGCATGAAATCTGGGGGATTTGTGAGTTAATGAAAAGTTGGAAGACTTCCCAAATTCTGAAAAATCATTCTGCTGCTGTTTGAGGCCATTGAGTGTAAACGTGTGTCAGTATAATAGTGAGTCTCAGAACAGCTGAGTGATCATTTTCACAGCTTCACACTGAACTGGGATCTGCTGGACCGACATGAGATCAACCAACAATACCAGCATAACCATAGTTGCCATAACCGTGATGACCGCAGTGAGCGAGAATCAAACCCAATGATAATGACTCAGAATAACAACATAAACCTCCAGACAAACACTAACGCCTTATGAAGCCATGTGATCCTCAGATGAAAGCGTGATTAATCACAGATGATTTGGTCTGCTGCTAAACACAGACTGTGATTGTGACAGACCTTTAGGAAAAACTTTGAAGAAACGTCTGTCCTGAGGAGCTCAAAAGAGTTTATTCTGGGTCATTTCATGACTCTCGTGTGTGTTTGTTGGTTTTTAGTGGACGGTGTTTTGGCCTCAGGACGTCCCGTACGGCAGTCTGGGTCCTCTCGGTGCTCTGGCCAAGCATTTGGTGGGCAATCATTATCCTGTGCTGTATTACGGGTGAGTGAACACCGTCATTAATACACTGAGAGCTGACGCTGATGATGTTTAATATGGTCGTCCCTGTTTTCAGATGGTTTCTGACGTGGGCTATCCATTTGTTTGAGGGTCTTTTTGCGCTGAAGATCTGCAGGTAAGACCCCTTGTGTTTTTATGATGTCAGGGTGTTTCATCTTTTCCACCACATGGTGGCAGTACAGACCATCAGATATGTGGATGTTGTTCATACCAACACTGCTGATATACTGAGAAAGATTAAAGGAATAGTTGTGCTGAAAATGTGCTCAGCCTCCAGCCATACGAGATGTAGATGAGTTTGTTTCTTCATCAGATTTGTAGAAATGTGTCATTCCATCACTGTCTCTCCAATGGATCCTTTGCAGTGAATGGGTGCCGTCAGAATGAGAGTCCGAACAGCTGATAAAAACATCACAATAATCCACAAGTAATCCACACCACTCCAGTCCATCAGTTCACATCTTCAGAAGTTTTTAACTAAAATCCATAAAGTCCATAATCCGTAATAACTTTCTCCAGTGAAAAAGTTGAGGTCTGATTCAGGAAAGAAATCTGTATAGATCAAGCACAGTTTACAAGCCAAAACAGTCCTAAACTTTAAAGCTTTTGTCTTCTCAAGATGTTAACTGATGGACTGGAGTGGTGTGGATTATTGTGATGTTTTTATCAGCTGTTCGGACTCTCATTCTGACGGCACCCATTCACTGCAAAGGATCCATTGGAGAGACAGTGATGGAACGACACATTTCTACAAATCTGAAACTCATCTACATCTCGGGTGAGATGTTTCTGACCAGTCAAATGCAGGAGTGTGTTGATCAGTATGTGGTGTGTTTGTGTCTGCAGTGATAAAGGCATCAACAGCACGTCCACACGTTTGCTGTGGTTCGCTCAGACGTTCCTGTTTGGTTTCGCGTCTCTGGGTCTTCTGCTCAAATACAAGCCCGACGGCCGATCCAAACGCCAGTGACAGAAACCACAGCCGGACACCGGAGCTCGTTTCCCAGCAGGACACTGATCTTTATATTCCAGAGGATATATCAAGCAGCAGGTTATATTTGAACAGTCACATCCACCTCACTGATTCTAGAACAGCCTAACGCTGAAGGCTAAATGTCACATCCGAGGCCTTGTTTACATGATCTTAAGCTCTGTCAGCAGCATTAGTGACATAATGTCTGTCCCCACAGAAAATCACTTCAACTCACACCTCAGTGCAGGTACAGTCAGACACGTACAGTGCAAAATACAAACTGTTATACATGAAGTAGACTAAACTTCCCACTGTTGAACAGAATATTCAGAGAACCCTCTACATAAGCTATAATATTTATTCTGGCACACTGAACTTATTTTCATTCTGTTTTTACACAGAACACTTTACCCATAATTTACTGGTAATGTTACGACTTCACATACTGGTAAATTCCAAGTACGAATTCACCTGTATTTTTGAAAAGGTCCTGTTCACACATGATCTCCTAACGGTAATTTACCAGTAAAGACTACATGTGTGAATAGGGCTTATGAATATGTGTACCGCACACACTCACCAGAAAAGCAAAGCCCACTCAAATGCAGACAGGACATTTCTATGTAGTCTACTTGTCCCTGTTTGCACCTCGCTACTGTGCTATGACATGCTGTAGTACAGCTGTATTGTACAACGCTGGTAAAATGACACCACCCTCTTGTGACGCTATGATGTGCTCACATACTCTGTTAATAAGAGCTTTGTAGGACATTACATTATTTGGATAATTAAAAAAATAGTTAAATCTGATTCTGTTGCATATAAATAAATAAAATTATAGGTTGATATTTAATATTAATATTTTATATTCAGTTGTATTGTTTTACTTTTAATAAAAGAGTGGTTGTATTATCATTAAAATTATTGAGTTATTGAACCTTACAAAATTATTTTATATTATTTAGTAAAATAATAAGTAATTATTAAAAAGCGTGTACAGTTTTAGTTTTTGGCCAAGTCCATCCAGAATTTCCAGTTTTGGTTTCAATGCATGTAATCTATTATAACCGTGGTTACCAGTGTTGGGGGTAACGCATTACAACACTGGTGCCAGTTACGTAATTAGATTACTTTTTTCAAGTAACTAGTAATTTAATAAAGAAAATCTAATAGATCTGATCAATTTTAATATAATAAAGAAAACATCTGAGTTACTTTTTCAAATGAGTAACGCCAGTTACTTTGTTTTCCCATTTATTGACTGACAGCTCTCCTGTCTCCATGTCAAGAGAAATCATAAGAGGAATCATGAGGAATCATAAGAAATCGTACAGAGGTGTTGTGCACTGTGTAAACATGATGTTACTGTAGTTCTAGAGTGACTGTGAACATGCATTAATTCATCTCATTCACAAAAAAACCTGATTCAGTATTCATCAAAATGAATTAAAACAGTGAAATGCAAAATCAGAATGAGGCAAACCTGCAGTAATTAAATATGTTAAATAACACAAATGTATTTAATCCCATTTTATTAACCAGTGTCTTTGCTGCTGACCTTTAAAAGATCCAGTTCAACCATACTAATAAGCAAAAATGACTTTAAACAAACTAACATGTGTGCTTCATTGTTTTTTTGTTTATTGCTTAAGATCGTTGAACCGTCTTCTCCTGCGTTCTACTGTACATGTGTGATTTTACTTCAAGCTGATTTATTTCACTTCTCAGCGTGAAAGGGCTTTTACAGTTGCTAAAATAAAACTTTTTATATTAAAAACAAACAAGCAAGCCCAGCCCAGATTTAAAATGTAACGCAAAAGTAAAGCAAAAGTAACAACACATTACTTTCTATAAAAAAGTAACTAAATAATGTAATTAGTTACTTTTCTAAAAAAAAAAAAGTAACTTGCCCCAATTCTGGTGGTTACAGTTATTCATATGACAGTACAATGCATTATAAGGTGCCTTACAAGGCATAATTAATGCATAAATAATACTTTTACAATGCATTATATAAAAAAGGTTTCAAAAAATGTGTTACTGTATTTATTATATTATAATAAATACAGTATATATATATAAGTACTTTTGTTTTTAACATTGAAATTGTTTTACATTGTACATTCTGCTGTAACAATGAGGGAGAAATAAAAAAAAAATTAATTCATTATTTTAATTCTAAATTATTCTAATTCATGCTGAGCTCCTGGTTGAGAACCACATTTTAAGACACTTTACAGCTCAAATACATTTTAAAGTAAGAATTCATGAGCTTGAACAAAAACACAAGTGTACCGTAGTATTTAGTGCTGCTGGAAACGTGAGTCTGGTGATTTTCTGTAATTTACCTCAAACACTGTTGCTAGAGCTGAAGATGTACAGAACACAGAACATTCCTGTATCAGTGTTTCTGGACCGCTGCAGGTTTAGAAACACTGCTGTAAGTGCAGTTGGTTATTTTTGGCACAGTAGATTGTTGGACTCAAACACATTCCTGAGGAAGAACTGCAGTGTCTGCAGCATTCAGATCCAGTCTCTGTGTTTCTCTGCTGGAGTGTGTGTGATATGACGTGATTTACAGATCAAGATGATGCAGTGTTTAGCGCTGCTCAGTGTTTAAATGAAATGGAAATAAACTGATTTGACAAAACAGACTGATTTGACATGTTTTGTCATTTGTCATTCGATTACAATCACATCCTAAAATACTGTAATACAGATATGAAGCTTCTTTTCTTTTATGAATCAAATTGTTCGCGATACGCGATTCGAACCTATCAAAAAGTCCAAAGTGCAGAGTTTACTCAAATGATTTGCGATACAAGCTCAAAAGTTCCGATCTGAATGAAAAGGTTCGTGAATCTGCTCCGAGGTTCCTATCTAAATCAAATGATTCATGATACACAATCCAATTGGATCACTTTGAAACACGGAGTTATTTTGCTCACTGTTCGAATTCAAAAATGAATGGCTCTTTTGATCTGTTTTTTTTTTCCTAGTGAATCACTTAAACTTAAATGATGGAGTTTGAATCAATTGGAGCTGTTCCAGCGTAAATGACTCACTCAATTGATTCAGTTTGTCTGCTCTGCTTTCGGATCGTCTACATGACACTGTTAGTACTAGGCCTACTACTGGCTTAACTCGCTAGTTTTATGACATTAACTGAAATATCCCCAAAACAAAAGGAAAGTATGTTTACAAATAAAATATCCATATGTCCATTCCAAAGATAACATCCAACACAAATCTACTCCATATTGAGATGAGGTAACTGGTTTACTGCTAACTAGTCAGACACTCCATTAATATGACGAGCTGCAGCTCAAAATACATGTTAGATGGAAACATTGTGCATTATTATGGAGTTTGTACACTGTAAAAAAAAAAAAAAAAAATTTACGGTAAAAAATCGGCATCTGTGGCATAAAACTTAATGCTACTTCCTCAATTTAATAGTTGGTGTGTCTCTATAGCCTCCCTACTACATTCTACACTCTTGTGTGATATTGCTAAACTATGCACCTTCTACTTGAATGTGGAGGTCTCGCATGACTGGAACTAAGATAATAGTGATGCGAAGTCTGATTCATTTCCACAAACCGGTTCTTTTCAGACAGTCCGGCTCAATAAAGCGGTTCAAAAAAACTGCCCTCTAAAAGTTTGGAAATGCCCTAGAAAGTGCGGTTTTGGACAATATTGGCATGAATCCTTTTTAATTTGTA
Organism: Labeo catla; assembly: GCA_012976165.1. Lineage (NCBI taxonomy): Eukaryota > Metazoa > Chordata > Actinopteri > Cypriniformes > Cyprinidae > Labeo > Labeo catla. The sequence goes on from VONZ01000619.1 coordinate 242,982, forward strand.
ATAATTTTGCACTGATAAGGGACAACACAAACTATGAAAACATATTTTATTACATAAAAAGTTGTACATAGAAAAAACGTAAATTTTCGATTGATCAAAATATCCAGCATTAGCAGCTATTACAGCTCTGCATAATCTGGGCCTAAATTCATTGTATTCTAAACTTAATTGGCAATCAATTGTTGAAGCTATTAAGGTGTGCTGACCCAAAAATCTTTTAAAAAACTGGGCCAAGTTTAAACCAGTAACCAGACATCACAGCTGACAAAGGGGCATGTCTGACTTTGACATGTATATATTGCCATTATTATGTCATCAAAATTAACATTATTATTACTGGTCTTCAATAATAATGTCAAGTTACTTTAATGTATTTGCACCAAAAAAAGGTGATGATTTATGCTGATATCGTCCAAAACCACACTTTGCCAGGGGTGTTTCCAAACTTTTGGAGGGCAGTGTATGATTCATCGGTTCCTGAAGTCATCATCAATGATGTCACTATCCTTTCTTTTCAAACAACTCAGTGTCCTTATATCAAGGAAACATTCAAATAAAGTTATTTGTGTGAATGCATTTTGCTGATTATTGCTTTTCATTCACTTAAGTTAATGGTGTTTGTGTTCACAGTTTAATTCACTTATCCTTCACATCGGGTTCTACTGGTTCTACTAGCAAGCAGCCACATCTTGAGTTTCCTAAAAGTTGCGCACCCACAGCACACTTTACAGATCCACAAACGCGGATATGTTCATGTCCAAAGTATATACAACGAATAAAATAGTAAAAAAAAAAAACTCATCAACTCCTTGTTTATTGTCCTACAGACCGCTTGATAAAATACAATCTGCACGCACAATAAGCCATAGTAAAATGTAGTTTTTTTCCCATGTTTCATTAACAGTGAAGGCTTATTTAACAAAGCTATTTATAAGCATATTTTCAGTATGTTTTTTTCTGTAATTAAAGAAGCTTAGATTGCGTATCAGGCTCCTTGTACGGTAACAGCCGCTCACCCATCCTCGGTAATCATCGGCAAACTTCGACAGTTCGTTGAACCGGCTCAACCGGTTTCTCATTGAGAAGCGGCTCAAAAGAACGATTCGGTCAATCTTTTAAATGGTGACTGACGGACTGACCGCTGTGAGGAGACTAGTCTACATTAGTTTAGTTAGGTAGTTTGTTAGTGTTTAGCCGAGGATCATGGCCAAAAGTGACAGTTACTCGTATTTCAAGAGAACCAGTCTGTTCTGGTTGGTGGTCGTGACGGTTTATGTGGGTTTTTACACGGTAAGCTGAAACTTTATTAACTAACATTATTCTGTCATGATGAAGCGCCTAAGGAGAATTTCAAAAACTCCGTGACTTTCCATGATAATGTTTGATATGACTGTCAGAAAAGCTGTTAAGACTTTTGAATTAAATAAAATGACTGATTGTCTGTGCTGAAAATATGCAAACTCATGATAAAGAGGAAATAAACACAGTTGGGCGCATATTAGAGTGAACTTTACCTCAGTGTTTTACTACATGAACTGAACAAAGTCCGCCGTCATTATTAAAACCTTAACAACACTCACATCATGTAAGAATTTTTTTTTGTATCATACATTAATGTTCATGTACGTTATATAAAGTATTATTGTATCATATGAATGAGATCTCCCTATTTATGTATGTATCTGTATGTTATGAAACAAATACGTTTAGAAACATGAAATCCGACTAGGCAACTGTAACAAATTTTAAACAAAGCAAGTTCTCCAAAATTTCCAAAAAAAAATCCAAAAACAGCGCGAAGATTAATCATGGCTTTACTACAGTTACCGGAGTTCAACTATAGTATTTTTCGTAAAACGTGGAAACCACTAGTTTACCATGCCACTATAGTACACACACAATAGTGAATCAGGAGCAGCACAATTTGTGTAGAAATCCTTCTGATTAATTCGTGTTTATGATTATCAGAGGAATCAGTCTGCCGCTGTTTGTTGAATGAGTTGTTCGATGATTTAACACAAACTGCCTGTGGTTGCTGACAGGTACCTGAAGTTAGTGTTTCCTAATTTAAAATGTATTGGACACAAAATGCATGCGATCGCTGTCACTTAATCTCTGTTCCGACAGCAATTGTTTCTCATGGGGACATAAGTGATTTTCACCATTTACATGTGATTTAATTGCCGTCGGAATTCAGGATGTTGGTGCTTTTCTAAACCATTTTTTAAGACCCAAGTAAAAATCCCAGGCAAAATTATCTGTTTTTTTGAAGAACACCAAGACCACGTGGTATTTTAATTGTGTCTGTTTCCACATCTCTGAGTTTATGAGAAGAAATCGATTCAAAATTCAATGTTTAATACCTTTTTGACTACTGCCAAACACAGTACGGCAGTCTAACTGTTGTACTTCGATGTAAATTGAATGTAAAATTAGTCTTTATTATAGCAGCAGCAGTAGGGTTGTGAAGGTGAGGTAATTTTCCTGAGAGGTATTTGGGGGGAGGTTCTTTAGAGTTTGCCCTCTTTTCCACGCTTTTCTTCGCTTTTAAATAGCTTGTAAATGCCGGTGCACATTTTGCTTTCACTTTCAAATTAGCCGCAATTCAGCATCAATTGATTGAATAGACAACAAGTCAGAACGACAAGCTCGCTTATATTAAACCTAGAATAATGATTTTATTAACAAAACGAATAAAAATATAGGCTTATAGGTAGGCCTATAGACTTGATATAAAATAACAAATAACTTCCGGATTTGTGATGCGACTCTGAATAAATCGCCATCCTAATCCATGAGTTTTTATCACTGAGGTGATATGTAAATTAATTTTTACAGACCTTCATATGAGAAACAATTGCGGTCCAAATAGGGCTTAAGTGTCAGCGATCCCATGGGTTTTCTGTCACATACATTTTATATTCATAAACAGAATCAGGTACTTTACAATAATGGCAGGCAGTTTCTGTCAAATAAATACATCTTCTATTCATATAAAGTAAGTTTAGGGACCTGTCGGCTATTGAAGATGTTTGGTGTCAAATAAATACATTTCATATTTTTGTACGTTACATCATACTTGCTAGCGATATCCTGGGATTGGTGTCAAATACATTTTCTATTAATAAACATTAACGTCAGATACCAGTCAGCAATCGCAGGCAGTTTCTGTCACATAAAAACATTTTCTGTTCATATTAAATAACTTGAAATAAGTGTCAGCGGTCGTCGCTTCCTGTCAAATACATTTTAAATTCATATACAGAATCTTTAGGTGCTTAACAGTAAAGGCAGGAAGTTTGTGTCAAATAAATACATTTTCTATTTGTATAAAGTCAGTTCAGAGACCTGTCGGCTATTGAAGGTGTTTGGTGTCAAATAAATACATTTCATATTTTTGTACAAGTAAATACATTTAAATACATTTACTATTCATATAAAGTCAGTTCAGAGACCTGTCGGCTATTGAAAGTATTTGGTGTCAAATAAATACATTTTATATTTTTTGAAGGGTTTTATTATACTTGCCAGCGATCTCTTGACTTTCGCGTCAAATACATTTTCTGTTCATATTAAATAACTTGAAATAAGTGTCAGAGGTCGCAGGCGCTACATTTTATTTACTTTATTACTGCTAGCAACCTAATTGGGACAGCTAAGTTAACGTTAATGTTAAGTTATTCATTTACAATCGAGCTCATTCTCCACAGTAACGTTACAATACACTGACAAAAGCAAACTACAACTTCGTTAAAAACAAACATACAACAACAGAAGTTCAATTTTGAAGTGCATTTCACATTCTTCTTATAAGTATAGTGTTATAAGAGTTATCAAAACCCTATTACTTAAGGAATACTGATGCAGCAGCAGCTTCTTCTGTTGTCAGTCACTGTCGTCTGTTAAAGTTTGAACCGTAACCGCGGGAACCAGTTAAACCCAACGCTGGGTTATTATTGTTTATTAAAAACAACCCAACAATGTTTAAAAAATATCCCAACGTTTTAGAAAATAACCCAACATAGTGACCGAATATGTGTAACCCATCTATTGGGTTAAAAAAATAACCCATCTATTTTTACTGTGTAGGGAACTCCTAAGTTTGGCGTCAAATACATTTTGTATTAATAAACATTAACTTCAGATACCAGTCAGCAATCGCAGGCAGTTTCTGTCAAATAAAAACATTTTCTGTTCATATTAAATAACTTGAAAAATACTGTCAGGGCTTTGGTGTCAAATAAATACTTTCATATTTTTGTATGGTTACATCATACATGCCAGCGATCTCCTGGGTTTCGCGTCAAATACATTTTATAACAATAAACATTAACTTCAGATACCAGTCAGCAATCGCAGGCAGTTTCTTTGAAATAAAAACATTTTCTGTTCATATTAAATAACTTGACATAAGTGTCAGCGGTCGCAGGCGCTTCCTGTCAAATACATTTTAAATTCATATACAGAATCTTTAGGTGCTTAACAGTAACGGCAGGCAGTTTGTGTCAAATAAATACATTTTCTATTTATATAAAGTCAGTTCAGAGACCTGTCGGCTATTGAAAGTGTTTGGTGTCAAATAAATACATTTCATATTTTTGTACAAATAAATACATTTAAATACATTTACTATTCATATAAAGTCAGTTCAGAGACCTGTCGGCTATTGAAAGTATTTGGTGTCAAATAAATACATTTTATATTTTTGAAGGGTTATATTATACTTGCCAGCGATCTCCTGGGTTTCCCGTCAAATACATTTTACATTAATAAACATTAACTTCACCAGTCAGCAATCGCAGGCAGTTTCTGTCAAATAAAAACATTTTCTGTTCATATTAAATAACTTGAAATAAGTGTCAGCGGTCGCAGGCGCTTCCTGTCAAATACATTTTAAATTCATATACAGAATCTTTAGGTGCTTAACAGTAACGGCAGGCAGTTTGTGTCAGATAAATACATTTTCTATTTGTATAAAGTCAGTTCAGAGACCTGTCGGCTATTGAATGTATTTGGTGTCAAATAAATACATTTTATATTTTTGAAGGGTTATATCATACTTGCCAGCGATCTCTTGGGTTTAGCCTCAAATACATTTTATATTAATAAACATTAACTTCAGATACCAGTCAGCAATGGCAGTCAATTTCTGTCGAATAAAACCATTTTCTGTTCATATAAAATAATTTGAAAAAAGTGTCAGGGCTTTGCTGTCAAATAAAAACATTTTATATTTTTGAAGGGTTATATTATACTTGCTAGCGATATCCTGAGTTTCGCGTCAAATACATTTTCTATTAATAAACATTAACTTCGGATACCAGTCAGCCATCGCAGGCAGTTTCTGTGAAATAAAAACATTTTCTGTTCATATTAAATAACTTGAAATAAGTGTCAGCGGTTGCAGTCCCTTCTTGTCAAATACATTTTAAATTCATATACAGAATCTTTAGGTGCTTATCAGTAACGGCAGGCAGTTTGTGTCAAATAAATACATTTAAAGACATTTACTATTCATATAAAGTCAGTTCAGAGACCTGTCGGCTATTGAAGGTATTAGGTGTCAAATGAATACATTTCATATTTCTCTACTGTTATACCATACATGCCAGCGATCTCCTGAGTTTCGCTTGAAATACATTTTATGTTAATAAACATTAACTTCAGATACCAGTCAGCAATCGCAGGCAGTTTCTGTCAAATAAAAACATTTTCTGTTCATATTAAATAACTTGAAATAAGTGTCAGAGGTCGCAGGCGCTTCCTGTCAAATACATTTTAAATTCATATACAGAATCTTTAGGTGCTTAACAGTAAGGGCAGGCAGTTTGTGTCAAATAAATACATTTTCTATTCATATAAAGTCAGTTCAGAGACCTGCTATTGAAGGTGTTTGGTGTCAAATAAATACATTTCATATTTTGTACAAATAAATACATTTAAATACATTTACTATTCATATAAAGTCAGTTCAGAGACCTGTCGGCTATTGAAAGTATTTGGTGTCAAATAAATACATTTTATATTTTTGAAGGGTTATATTATACTTGCCAGCGATCTGCTGGGTTTCGCGTCAAATGAATTTTATATCAATGAACATTGACTTCAGATACCAGTCAGCCATTGCAGGCAGTTTCTGTCAAATAAAAACATTTTCTGTTCATATTAAATAACTTGAAATAAGTGTCAGAGGTCGCAGGCGCTTCCTGTCAAATACATTTTAAATTCATATACAGAATCTTTAGGTACTTAACAGTAACGGCAGGCAGTTTGTGTCAAATAAATACATTTAAATGCATGTACTATTCCTATAAAGTCAGTTCAGAGACCTGTCGGCTATTGAAAGTATTTGGTGTCAAATAAATACATTTTATATTTTTGAAGGGTTATATTATACTTGCTAGCGATATCCTGAGTTTCGCGTCAAATACATTTTCTATTAATAAGCATTAACTTCGGATACCAGTCAGCCATCGCAGGCAGTTTCTGTGAAATAAAAACATTTTCTGTTCATATTAAATAACTTGAAATAAGTGTCAGCGGTTGCAGTCCCTTCTTGTCAAATACATTTTAAATTCATATACAGAATCTTTAGGTGCTTATCAGTAACGGCAGGCAGTTTGTGTCAAATAAATACATTTAAAGACATTTACTATTCATATAAAGTCAGTTCAGAGACCTGTCGGCTATTGAAGGTATTAGGTGTCAAATGAATACATTTCATATTTCTCTACTGTTATACCATACATGCCAGCGATCTCCTGAGTTTCGCTTGAAATACATTTTATGTTAATAAACATTAACTTCAGATACCAGTCAGCAATCGCAGGCAGTTTCTGTCAAATAAAAACATTTTCTGTTCATATTAAATAACTTGAAATAAGTGTCAGAGGTCGCAGGCGCTTCCTGTCAAATACATTTTAAATTCATATACAGAATCTTTAGGTACTTAACAGTAACGGCAGGCAGTTTGTGTCAAATAAATACATTTTCTATTTGTATAAAGTTAGTTCAGAGACCTGTCGGCTATTGAAAGTATTTGGTGTCAAATAAATACATTTTATATTTTTGAAGGGTTATATCATTCTTGCCAGCGATCTCTTGGGTTTAGCGTCAAATACATTTTATATTAATAAACATTAACTTCAGATACCAGTCAGTAATGGCAGTCAAGTTCTGTCGAATAAAACCATTTTCTGTTCATATAAAATAATTTGAAAAAAGTGTCAGGGCTTTGGTGTCAAATAAATACATTTTATATTTTTGAAGGGTTATATTATACTTGCCAGCGATCTCCTGAGTTTCGTGTCAAATACATTTTCTATTAATAAACATTAACTTCGGATACCAGTCAGCAATCGCAGGCAGTTTCTGTCAAATAAAAACATTTTCTGTTCATAATAAATAACTTCAAATAAGTGTCAGCGGTTGCAGTCGCTTCCTGTCAAATACATTTTAAATTCATATACAGAATCTTCAGGTGCTTATCAGTAACGGCAGGCAGTTTGTGTCAAATAAATACATTTAAATACATGTACTATTCATATAAAGTCAGTTCAGAGACCTGTCGGGTATTGAAGGTGTTTGGTGTCAAACAAATACATTTCATATTTCTCTACTGTTATATCATACATGCCAGCGATCTCCTGAGTTTCGTGTGAAATACATTTTATATGAAATAAACATTAACTTCAGATACCAGTCAGCAATCGCAGGCAGTTTCTGTCAAATAAAAACATTTTCTGTTCATATTAAATAACTTGAAATAAGTGTCAGAGGTCGCAGGCGCTTCCTGTCAAATACATTTTAAATTCATATACAGAATCTTTAGGTGCTTAACAGTAAGGGCAGGCAGTTTGTGTCAAATAAATACATTTTCTATTCATATAAAGTCAGTTCAGAGACCTGCTATTGAAGGTGTTTGGTGTCAAATAAATACATTTCATATTTTTGTACAAATAAATACATTTAAATACATTTACTATTCATATAAAGTCAGTTCAGAGACCTGTCGGCTATTGAAAGTATTTGGTGTCAAATAAATACATTTTATATTTTTGAAGGGTTATATTATACTTGCCAGCGATCTGCTGGGTTTCGCGTCAAATGAATTTTATATCAATGAACATTGACTTCAGATACCAGTCAGCCATTGCAGGCAGTTTCTGTCAAATAAAAACATTTTCTGTTCATATTAAATAACTTGAAATAAGTGTCAGAGGTCGCAGGCGCTTCCTGTCAAATACATTTTAAATTCATATACAGAATCTTTAGGTACTTAACAGTAACGGCAGGCAGTTTGTGTCAAATAAATACATTTAAATGCATGTACTATTCGTATAAAGTCAGTTCAGAGACCTGTCGGCTGTTGAAAGTATTTGGTGTCAAATAAATACATTTTATATTTTTGAAGGGTTATATTATACTTGCTAGCGATATCCTGAGTTTCGCCTCAAATACATTTTCTATTAATAAACATTAACTTCGGATACCAGTCAGCCATCGCAGGCAGTTTCTGTGAAATAAAAACATTTTCTGTTCATATTAAATAACTTGAAATAAGTGTCAGCGGTTGCAGTCCCTTCTTGTCAAATACATTTTAAATTCATATACAGAATCTTTAGGTGCTTATCAGTAACGGCAGGCAGTTTGTGTCAAATAAATACATTTAAAGACATTTACTATTCATATAAAGTCAGTTCAGAGACCTGTCGGCTATTGAAGGTATTAGGTGTCAAATGAATACATTTCATATTTCTCTACTGTTATACCATACATCCCAGCGATCTCCTGAGTTTCGCGTGAAATACATTTTATATTAATAAACATTAACTTCAGATACCAGGCAGCAATCGCAGGCAGTTTCTGTCAAATAAAAACATTTTCTGTTCATAATAAATAACTTCAAATAAGTGTCAGCGGTTGCAGTCGCTTCCTGTCAAATACATTTTAAATTCATATACAGAATCTTTAGGTACTTAACAGTAACGGCAGGCAGTTTGTGTCAAATAAATACATTTAAATACATGTACTATTCATATAAAGTCAGTTCAGAGACCTGTCGGCTATTGAAGGTATTTGGTGTCAAATATATACATTTTATATTTTTGAAGGGTTATATCATTCTTGCCAGCGATCTCTTGGGTTTAGTGTCAAATACATTTTATATTAACAGATATTAACTTCAGATACCAGTCAGCAATGGCAGTCAATTTCTGTCGAATAAAACCATTTTCTGTTCATATAAAATAATTTGAAAAAAGTGTCAGGGCTTTGGTGTCAAATAAATACATTTTATATTTTTGAAGGGTTATATTATACTTGCCAGCGATCTCTTGAGTTTCCCGTCAAATAAATTTTCTATTAATAAACATTAACTTCAGATACCAGTCAGCAATGGCAGTCAAGTTCTGTCGAAAAAAACCATTTTCTGTTCATATAAAATAAGACTGACTTCAGATACCAGTCAGCAATCGCAGGCAGTTTCTGTCAAATAAAAACATTTTCTGTTCATATTAAATAACTTGAAATAAGTGTCAGCAGTCGCAGGCGCTTTCTGTCAAATACATTTTAAAGTCATATACAGAATCTTTAGGTACTTAACAGTAACGGCAGGCAGTTTGTGTCAAATAAATACATTTAAATACATGTACTATTCGTATAAACTCAGTTCAGAGACCTGTCGGCTATTGAAAGTATTTGGTGTCAAATAAATACATTTTATATTTTTGAAGGGTTATATTATACTTGCCAGCGATCTCCTGAGTTTCGCGTCAAATACATTTTCTATTAATAAACATTAACTTCGGATACCAGTCAGCAATCGCAGGCAGTTTCTGTCAAATAAAAACATTTTCTGTTCATAATAAATAACTTCAAATAAGTGTCAGCGGTTGCAGTCGCTTCCTGTCAAATACATGTTAAATTCATATACAGAATCTTTAGGTACTTAACAGTAACGGCAGGCAGTTTGTGTCAAATAAATACATTTAAATACATGTACTATTCATATAAAGTCAGTTCAGAGACCTGTCGGCTATTGAAGGTATTTGGTGTCAAATATATACATTTTATATTTTTGAAGGGTTATATCATTCCTGCCAGCGATCTCTTGGGTTTAGCGTCAAATACATTTTATATTAATAAACATTAACTTCAGATACCAGTCAGCAATGGCAGTCAAGTTCTGTCGAATAAAACCATTTTCTGTTCATATAAAATAATTTGAAAAAAGTGTCAGGGCTTTGGTGTCAAATAAATACATTTTATATTTTTGAAGGGTTATATTATACTTGCCAGCGATCTCTTGAGTTTCCCGTCAAATAAATTTTCTATTAATAAACATTAACTTCAGATACCAGTCAGCAATCGCAGGCAGTTTCTGTGAAATAAAAACATTTTCTGTTCATATTAAATAACTTGAAATAAGTGTCAGAGGTCGCAGGCGCTTCCTGTCAAATACATTTTAAATTCATATACAGAATCTTTAGGTACTTAACAGTAACGGCAGGCAGTTTGTGTCAGATAAATACATTTTCTATTTGTATAAAGTCAGTTCAGAGACCTGTCGGCTATTGAAGGTATTTAGTGTCAAATAAATACATTTTATATTTTTGAAGGGTTATATCATTCTTGCCAGCGATCTCTTGGGTTTAGCGTCAAATACATTTTATATTAATAAACATTAACTTCAGATACCAGTCAGCAATGGCAGTCAAGTTCTGTAGAATAAAAACATTTTCTGTTCATATAAAATAATTTGAAATAAGTGTCAGAGGTCGCAGGCGCTTCCTGTCAAATACATTTTAAATTCATATACAGAATCTTTAGGTACTTAACAGTAACGGCAGGCAGTTTGTGTCAAATAAATACATTTAAATGCATGTACTATTCGTATAAACTCAGTTCAGAGACCTGTCGGCTATTGAAAGTATTTGGTGTCAAATAAATACATTTTATATTTTTGAAGGGTTATATTACAAAAATAAATGTATTTATCTGAAAAAAGTGTCAGGGCTTTGGTGTCAAATAAATACATTTTATATTTTTGAAGGGTTATATTATACTTGCCAGCGATCTCCTGAGTTTCGTGTCAAATACATTTTCTATTAATAAACATTAACTTCGGATACCAGTCAGCAATCGCAGGCAGTTTCTGTCAAATAAAAACATTTTCTGTTCATAATAAATAACTTCAAATAAGTGTCAGCGGTTGCAGTCGTAAATAAATTTCAGACCTGCTATTGAAGGTGTTTGGTGTCAAATAAATACATTTCATATTTTTGTACAAATAAATACATTTAAATACATTTACTATTCATATAAAGTCAGTTCAGAGACCTGTCGGCTATTGAAAGTATTTGGTGTCAAATAAATACATTTTATATTTTTGACACCAAAGCCCTGACACTTTTTTCAGATAAATACATTTAAATACATGTACTATTCATATAAAGTCAGTTCAGAGACCTGTCGGCTATTGAAGGTGTTTGGTGTCAAATAAATACATTTCATATTTCTCTACTGTTATATCATACATGCCAGGGATCTCCTGAGTTTCGCGTGAAATACATTTTATATTAATAAACATTAACTTCAGATACCAGTCAGCAATCGCAGGCAGTTTCTGTCAAATAAAAACATTTTCTGTTCATATTAAATAACTTGAAATAAGTGTCAGCGGTCGCAGGCGCTTCCTGTCAAATACATTTTAAATTCATATACAGAATCTTTAGGTGCTTAACAGTAAGGGCAGGCAGTTTGTGTCAAATAAATACATTTTCTACTCATATAAAGTCAGTTCAGAGACCTGCTATTGAAGGTGTTTGGTGTCAAATAAATACATTTCATATTTTTGTACAAATAAATACATGTAAATACATTTACTATTCATATAAAGTCAGTTCAGAGACCTGTCGGCTATTGAAAGTATTTGGTGTCAAATAAATACATTTTATATTTTTGAAGGGTTATATTATACTTGACAGCGATCTGCTGGGTTTCGCGTCAAATGAATTTTATATCAATGAACATTGACTTCAGATACCAGTCAGCAATCGCAGGCAGTTTCTGTCAAATAAAAACATTTTCTGTTCATATTAAATAACTTGAAATTAGTGTCAGAGGTCGCAGGCGCTTCCTGTCAAATACATTTTAAATTCATATACAGAATCTTTAGGTACTTAACAGTAACGGCAGGCAGTTTGTGTCAAATAAATACATTTAAATGCATGTACTATTCGTATAAAGTCAGTTCAGAGACCTGTCGGCTATTGAAAGTATTTGGTGTCAAATAAATACATTTTATATTTTTGAAGGGTTATATTATACTTGCCAGTGATCTCCTGAGTTTCGCGTCAAATACATTTTCTATTAATAAACATTAACTTCGGATACCAGTCAGCAATCGCAGGCAGTTTCTGTCAAATAAAAACATTTTCTGTTCATAATAAATAACTTCAAATAAGTGTCAGCGGTTGCAGTCGCTTCCTGTCAAATACATTTTAAATTCATATACAGAATCTTTAGGTGCTTATCAGTAACGGCAGGCAGTTTGTGTCAAATAAATACATTTAAATACATGTACTATTCATATAAAGTCAGTTCAGAGACCTGTCGGCTATTGAAGGTGTTTGGTGTCAAATAAATACATTTCATATTTCTCTACTGTTATATCATACATGCCAGCGATCTGCTGAGTTTCGCGTGAAATACATTTGATATTAATAAACATTAACTTCAGATACCAGTCAGCAATCGCAGGCAGTTTCTGTCAAATAAAAACATTTTCTGTTCATATTAAATAACTTGAAATAAGTGTCAGCGGTCGCAGGCGCTTCCTGTCAAATACATTTTAAATTCATATACAGAATCTTTAGGTGCTTAACAGTAAGGGCAGGCAGTTTGTGTCAAATAAATACATTTTCTACTCATATAAAGTCAGTTCAGAGACCTGCTATTGAAGGTGTTTGGTGTCAAATAAATACATTTCATATTTTTGTACAAATAAATACATTTAAATACATTTACTATTCATATAAAGTCAGTTCAGAGACCTGTCGGCTATTGAAAGTATTTGGTGTCAAATAAATACATTTTATATTTTTGAAGGGTTATATTATACTTGCCAGCGATCTCCTGGGTTTCGCGTCAAATTAATTTTATATCAATGAACATTGACTTCAGATACCAGTCAGCAATCGCAGGCAGTTTCTGTCAAATAAAAACATTTTCTGTTCATATTAAATAACTTGAAATAAGTGTCAGAGGTCGCAGGCGCTTCCTGTCAAATACATTTTAAATTCATATACAGAATCTTTAGGTACTTAACAGTAACGGCAGGCAGTTTGTGTCAAATAAATACATTTAAATCATGTACTATTCGTATAAAGTCAGTTCAGAGACCTGTCGGCTATTGAAAGTATTTGGTGTCAAATAAATACATTTTATATTTTTGAAGGGTTATATTATACAGCGATTCCTGAGTTTCGCCTCAAATACATTTTCTATTAATAAACATTAACTTCGGATACCAGTCATCGCAGGCAGTTTCTGTGAAATAAAAACATTTTCTGTTCATATTAAATAACTTGAAATAAGTGTCAGCGGTTGCAGTCCCTTCTTGTCAAATACATTTTAAATTCATATACAGAATCTTTAGGTGCTTATCAGTAACGGCAGGCAGTTTGTGTCAAATAAATACATTTAAAGACATTTACTATTCATATAAAGTCAGTTCAGAGACCTGTCGGCTATTGTCAGTAATGGTGTCAAGTAATCATTTTCATATTTAAAAAGGGTTAGATATTAATACTGTCAAATAAAAACATTTTCTGTTCATATTAAATAACTTGAAATAAGTGTCAGCAGTCGCAGGCGCTTCCTGTCAAATACATTTTAAATTCATATACAGAATCTTTAGGTACTTAACAGTAACGGCAGGCAGTTTGTGTCAAATAAATACATTTAAATACATGTACTATTCGTATAAACTCAGTTCAGAGACCTGTCGGCTATTGAAAGTATTTGGTGTCAAATAAATACATTTTATATTTTTTAAAGGGTTATATTATACTTGCCAGCGATCTCCTGAGTTTCGCGTCAAATACATTTTCTATTAATAAACATTAACTTCAGATATCAGTCAGCAATCGCAGGCAGTTTCTGTCAAATAAAAACATTTTCTGTTCATAATAAATAACTTCAAATAAGTGTCAGCGGTTGCAGTCGCTTCCTGTCAAATACATGTTAAATTCATATACAGAATCTTTAGGTACTTAACAGTAACGGCAGGCAGTTTGTGTCAAATAAATACATTTAAATACATGTACTATTCATATAAAGTCATTTCAGAGACCTGTCGGCTATTGAAGGTATTTGGTGTCAAATATATACATTTTATATTTTTGAAGGGTTATATCATTCCTGCCAGCGATCTCTTGGGTTTAGCGTCAAATACATTTTATATTAATAAACATTAACTTCAGATACCAGTCAGCAATGGCAGTCAATTTCTGTCGAATAAAACCATTTTCTGTTCATATAAAATAATTTGAAAAAAGTGTCAGGGCTTTGGTGTCAAATAAATACATTTTATATTTTTGAAGGGTTATATTATACTTGCAGCGATCTCTTGAGTTTCCCGTCAAATAAATTTTCTATTAATAAACATTAACTTCAGATACCAGTCAGCAATCGCAGGCAGTTTCTGTGAAATAAAAACATTTTCTGTTCATATTAAATAACTTGAAATAAGTGTCAGAGGTCGCAGGCGCTTCCTGTCAAATACATTTTAAATTCATATACAGAATCTTTAGGTACTTAACAGTAACGGCAGGCAGTTTGTGTCAGATAAATACATTTTCTATTTGTATAAAGTCAGTTCAGAGACCTGTCGGCTATTGAAGGTATTTAGTGTCAAATAAATACATTTTATATTTTTGAAGGGTTATATCATTCTTGCCAGCGATCTCTTGGGTTTAGCGTCAAATACATTTTATATTAATAAACATTAACTTCAGATACCAGTCAGCAATGGCAGTCAAGTTCTGTCGAATAAAACCATTTTCTGTTCATATAAAATAATTTGAAATAAGTGTCAGAGGTCGCAGGCGCTTCCTGTCAAATACATTTTAAATTCATATACAGAATCTTTAGGTACTTAACAGTAACGGCAGGCAGTTTGTGTCAAATAAATACATTTAAATGCATGTACTATTCGTATAAACTCAGTTCAGAGACCTGTCGGCTATTGAAAGTATTTGGTGTCAAATAAATACATTTTATATTTTTGAAGGGTTATATTATACTTGCCAGCGATCTCCTGAGTTTCGTGTCAAATACATTTTCTATTAATAAACATTAACTTCGGATACCAGTCAGCAATCGCAGGCAGTTTCTGTCAAATAAAAACATTTTCTGTTCATAATAAATAACTTCAAATAAGTGTCAGCGGTTGCAGTCGTAAATAAATTTCAGACCTGCTATTGAAGGTGTTTGGTGTCAAATAAATACATTTCATATTTTTGTACAAATAAATACATTTAAATACATTTACTATTCATATAAAGTCAGTTCAGAGACCTGTCGGCTATTGAAAGTATTTGGTGTCAAATAAATACATTTTATATTTTTGACACCAAAGCCCTGACACTTTTTTCAGATAAATACATTTAAATACATGTACTATTCATATAAAGTCAGTTCAGAGACCTGTCGGCTATTGAAGGTGTTTGGTGTCAAATAAATACATTTCATATTTCTCTACTGTTATATCATACATGCCAGGGATCTCCTGAGTTTCGCGTGAAATACATTTTATATTAATAAACATTAACTTCAGATACCAGTCAGCAATCGCAGGCAGTTTCTGTCAAATAAAAACATTTTCTGTTCATATTAAATAACTTGAAATAAGTGTCAGCGGTCGCAGGCGCTTCCTGTCAAATACATTTTAAATTCATATACAGAATCTTTAGGTGCTTAACAGTAAGGGCAGGCAGTTTGTGTCAAATAAATACATTTTCTATTCATATAAAGTCAGTTCAGAGACCTGCTATTGAAGGTGTTTGGTGTCAAATAAATACATTTCATATTTTTGTACAAATAAATACATGTAAATACATTTACTATTCATATAAAGTCAGTTCAGAGACCTGTCGGCTATTGAAAGTATTTGGTGTCAAATAAATACATTTTATATTTTTGAAGGGTTATATTATACTTGACAGCGATCTGCTGGGTTTCGCGTCAAATGAATTTTATATCAATGAACATTGACTTCAGATACCAGTCAGCAATCGCAGGCAGTTTCTGTCAAATAAAAACATTTTCTGTTCATATTAAATAACTTGAAATTAGTGTCAGAGGTCGCAGGCGCTTCCTGTCAAATACATTTTAAATTCATATACAGAATCTTTAGGTACTTAACAGTAACGGCAGGCAGTTTGTGTCAAATAAATACATTTAAATGCATGTACTATTCGTATAAAGTCAGTTCAGAGACCTGTCGGCTATTGAAAGTATTTGGTGTCAAATAAATACATTTTATATTTTTGAAGGGTTATATTATACTTGCCAGCGATCTCCTGAGTTTCGCGTCAAATACATTTTCTATTAATAAACATTAACTTCGGATACCAGTCAGCAATCGCAGGCAGTTTCTGTCAAATAAAAACATTTTCTGTTCATAATAAATAACTTGAAATAAGTGTCAGAGGTCGCTGGCGCTTCCTGTCAAATACATTTTAAATTCATATACAGAATCTTTAGGTACTTAACAGTAACGGCAGGCAGTTTGTGTCAAATAAATACATTTAAATGCATGTACTATTCGTATAAACTCAGTTCAGAGACCTGTCGGCTATGGAAAGTATTTGGTGTCAAATAAATACATTTTATATTTTTGAAGGGTTATATTATACTTGCCAGCGATCTCCTGAGTTTCGCGTCAAATACATTTTCTATTAATAAACATTAACTTCGGATACCAGTCAGCAATCGCAGGCAGTTTCTGTCAAATAAAAACATTTTCTGTTCATAATAAATAACTTCAAATAAGTGTCAGCGGTTGCAGTCGCTTCCTGTCAAATACATTTTAAATTCATATACAAAATCTTTAGGTACTTAACAGTAACGGCAGGCAGTTTGTGTCAGATAAATACATTTTCTATTTGTATAAAGTCAGTTCAGAGACCTGTCGGCTATTGAAGGTATTTAGTGTCAAATAAATACATTTTATATTTTTGAAGGGTTATATCATTCTTGCCAGCGATCTCTTGGGTTTAGCGTCAGATACATTTTATATTAATAGATATTAACTTCAGATACCAGTCAGCAATGGCAGTCAATTTCTGTCGAATAAAACCATTTTCTGTTCATATAAAATAATTTGAAAAAAGTGTCAGGGCTTTGGTGTCAAATAAATACATTTTATATTTTTGAAGGGTTATATTATACTTGCCAGCGATCTCCTGAGTTTCGCGTCAAATACATTTTCTACTAATAAACATTAACTTCGGATAGCAGTCAGCAATAGCAGGCAGTTTCTGTCAAATAAAAACATTTTCTGTTCATATTAAATAACTTGAAATAAGTGTCAGCGGTCGCAGGCGCTTCCTGTCAAATACATTTTAAATTCATATACAGAATGTTTAGGTACTTAACAGTAATGGCAGGCAGTTTGTGTCAAATAAATACATTTAAATACATGTGCTATTCATATAAAGACAGTTCAGAGACCTGTCGGCTATTGAACGTATTTGGTGTCAAATAAATACATTTTATATTTTTGAAGGGTTATATTATACTTGCCAGCGATCTCCTGAGTTTCGCGTCAAATACATTTTCTATTAATAAACATTAACTTCAGATACCAGTCAGCAATCGCAGGCAGTTTCTGTCAAATAAAAACATTTTCTGTTCATAATAAATAACTTCAAATAAGTGTCAGCGGTTGCAGTCGCTTCCTTTCAAATACATTTTAAATTCATATACAGAATCTTTAGGTGCTTATCAGTAACGGCAGGCAGTTTGTGTCAAATAAATACATTTAAATACATGTACTATTCATATAAAGTCAGTTCAGAGACCTGTCGGCTATGGAAAGTATTTGGTGTCAAATAAATACATTTTATATTTTTGAAGGGTTATATTATACTTGCCAGCGATCTCCTGAGTTTCGCGTCAAATACATTTTCTATTAATAAACATTAACTTCGGATACCAGTCAGCAATCGCAGGCAGTTTCTGTCAAATAAAAACATTTTCTGTTCATATTAAATAACTTGAAATAAGTGTCAGCGTTCGCAGGCGCTTCCTGTCAAATACATTTTAAATTCATATACAGAATCTTTAGGTAGCTACTTAACAGTAACGGCAGGCAGTTTGTGTCAGATAAATACATTTTCTATTTGTATAAAGTCAGTTCAGAGACCTGTCGGCTATTGAAGGTATTTACTGTCAAATAAATACATTTTATATTTTTGAAGGGTTATATCATTCTTGCCAGCGATCTCTTGGGTTTAGCGTCAAATACATTTTATATTAATAAACATTAACTTCAGATACCAGTCAGCAATGGCAGTCAAGTTCTGTCGAATAAAACCATTTTCTGTTCATATAAAATAATTTGAAAAAAGTGTCAGGGCTTTGGTGTCAAAGAAATACATTTTATATTTTTGAAGGATTATATTATACTTGCCAGCGATCTCTTGAGTTTCCCGTCAAATACATTTTCTATTAATAGACATTAACTTCAGATACCAGTCAGCAATCGCAGGCAGTTTCTTTGAAATAAAAACATTTTCTGTTCATATTAAATAACTTGAAATAAGTGTCAGAGGTCGCAGGCGCTTCCTGTCAAATACATTTTAAATTCATATACAGAATCTTTAGGTACTTAACAGTAACGGCAGGCAGTTTGTGTCAAATAAATACATTCAAATGCATGTACTATTCGTATAAACTCAGTTCAGAGACCTGTCGGCTATTGAAAGTATTTGGTGTCAAATAAATACATTTTATATTTTTGAAGGGTTATATTATACTTGCCAGCGATCTCCTGAGTTTTGCGTCAAATACATTTTCTATTAATAAACATTAACTTCGGATACCAGTCAGCAATCGCAGGCAGTTTCTGTCAAATAAAAACATTTTCTGTTCATAATAAATAACTTCAAATAAGTGTCAGCGGTTGCAGTCCCTTCCTGTCAAATACATTTTAAATTCATATACAGAATCTTTAGGTGCTTATCAGTAACGGCAGGCAGTTTGTGTCAAATAAATACATTTAAATACATGTACTATTCATATAAAGTCAGTTCAGAGACCTGTCGGCTATTGAAGGTGTTTGGTGTCAAATAAATACATTTCATATTTCTCTACTGTTATATCATACATGCCAGCGATCTCCTGAGTTTCGCGTGAAATACATTTTATATTAATAAACATTAACTTCAGATACCAGTCAGCAATCGCAGGCAGTTTCTGTCAAATAAAAACATTTTCTGTTCATATTAAATAACTTCAAATAAGTGTCAGCGGTTGCAGTCGCTTCCTGTCAAATACATTTTAAATTCATATACACAATCTTTAGGTACTTAACAGTAACGGCAGGCAGTTTGTGTCAGATAAATACATTTTCTATTTGTATAAAGTCAGTTCAGAGACCTGTCGGCTATTGAAGGTATTTAGTGTCAAATAAGTACATTTTATATTTTTGAAGGGTTATATCATTCTTGCCAGCGATCTCTTGGGTTTAGCGTCAAATACATTTTATATTAATAAACATTAACTTCAGATACCAGTCAGCAATGGCAGTCAAGTTCTGTCGAATAAAACCATTTTCTGTTCATATAAAATAATTTGAAAAAAGTGTCAGGGCTTTGGTGTCAAATAAATACATTTTATATTTTTGAAGGGTTATATTATACTTGCCAGCGATCTCCTGAGTTTCGCGTCAAATACATTTTCTATTAATAAACATTAACTTCGGATACCAGTCAGCAATCGCAGGCAGTTTCTGTCAAATAAAAACATTTTCTGTTCATATTAAATAACTTGAAATAAGTGTCAGCGTTCGCAGGCGCTTCCTGTCAAATACATTTTAAATTCATATACAGAATCTTTAGGTAGCTACTTAACAGTAACGGCAGGCAGTTTGTGTCAGATAAATACATTTTCTATTTGTATAAAGTCAGTTCAGAGACCTGTCGGCTATTGAAGGTATTTACTGTCAAATAAATACATTTTATATTTTTGAAGGGTTATATCATTCTTGCCAGCGATCTCTTGGGTTTAGCGTCAAATACATTTTATATTAATAAACATTAACTTCAGATACCAGTCAGCAATGGCAGTCAAGTTCTGTCGAATAAAACCATTTTCTGTTCATATAAAATAATTTGAAAAAAGTGTCAGGGCTTTGGTGTCAAATAAATACATTTTATATTTTTGAAGGGTTATATTATACTTGCCAGCGATCTCCTGAGTTTCGTGTCAAATACATTTTCTATTAATAAACATTAACTTCGGATACCAGTCAGCAATCGCAGGCAGTTTCTGTCAAATAAAAACATTTTCTGTTCATAATAAATAACTTCAAATAAGTGTCAGCGGTTGCAGTCGCTTCCTGTCAAATACATTTTAAATTCATATACAGAATCTTCAGGTGCTTATCAGTAACGGCAGGCAGTTTGTGTCAAATAAATACATTTAAATACATGTACTATTCATATAAAGTCAGTTCAGAGACCTGTCGGGTATTGAAGGTGTTTGGTGTCAAACAAATACATTTCATATTTCTCTACTGTTATATCATACATGCCAGCGATCTCCTGAGTTTCGTGTGAAATACATTTTATATGAAATAAACATTAACTTCAGATACCAGTCAGCAATCGCAGGCAGTTTCTGTCAAATAAAAACATTTTCTGTTCATATTAAATAACTTGAAATAAGTGTCAGAGGTCGCAGGCGCTTCCTGTCAAATACATTTTAAATTCATATACAGAATCTTTAGGTGCTTAACAGTAAGGGCAGGCAGTTTGTGTCAAATAAATACATTTTCTATTCATATAAAGTCAGTTCAGAGACCTGCTATTGAAGGTGTTTGGTGTCAAATAAATACATTTCATATTTTTGTACAAATAAATACATTTAAATACATTTACTATTCATATAAAGTCAGTTCAGAGACCTGTCGGCTATTGAAAGTATTTGGTGTCAAATAAATACATTTTATATTTTTGAAGGGTTATATTATACTTGAGAGCGATCTGCTGGGTTTCGCGTCAAATGAATTTTATATCAATGAACATTGACTTCAGATAACAGTCAGCAATCGCAGGCAGTTTCTGTCAAATAAAAACATTTTCTGTTCATATTAAATAACTTGAAATAAGTGTCAGAGGTCGCAGGCGCTTCCTGTCAAATACATTTTAAATTCATATACAGAATCTTTAGGTACTTAACAGTAACGGCAGGCAGTTTGTGTCAAATAAATACATTTTCTATTTGTATAAAGTTAGTTCAGAGACCTGTCGGCTATTGAAGGTATTTAGTGTCAAATAAATACATTTTATATTTTTGAAGGGTTATATCATTCTTGCCAGCGATCTCTTGGGTTTAGCGTCAAATACATTTTATATTAATAAACATTAACTTCAGATACCAGTCAGTAATGGCAGTCAAGTTCTGTCGAATAAAACCATTTTCTGTTCATATCAAATAAGATTGACTTCAGATACCAGTCAGCAATCGCAGGCAGTTTCTGTCAAATAAAAACATTTTCTGTTCATATTAAATAACTTGAAATAAGTGTCAGCAGTCGCAGGCGCTTCCTGTCAAATACATTTTAAATTCATATACAGAATCTTTAGGTACTTAACAGTAACGGCAGGCAGTTTGTGTCAAATAAATACATTTAAATACATGTACTATTCGTATAAACTCAGTTCAGAGACCTGTCGGCTATTGAAAGTATTTGGTGTCAAATAAATACATTTTATATTTTTTAAAGGGTTATATTATACTTGCCAGCGATCTCCTGAGTTTCGCGTCAAATACATTTTCTATTAATAAACATTAACTTCAGATATCAGTCAGCAATCGCAGGCAGTTTCTGTCAAATAAAAACATTTTCTGTTCATAATAAATAACTTCAAATAAGTGTCAGCGGTTGCAGTCGCTTCCTGTCAAATACATTTTAAATTCATATACAGAATCTTTAGGTACTTAACAGTAACGGCAGGCAGTTTGTGTCAAATAAATGCATTTAAATACATGTACTATTCATATAAAGTCAGTTCAGAGACCTGTCGGCTATTGAAGGTATTTGGTGTCAAATATATACATTTTATATTTTTGAAGGGTTATATCATTCCTGCCAGCGATCTCTTGGGTTTAGCGTCAAATACATTTTATATTAATAAACATTAACTTCAGATACCAGTCAGCAATGGCAGTCAATTTCTGTCGAATAAAACCATTTTCTGTTCATATAAAATAATTTGAAAAAAGTGTCAGGGCTTTGGTGTCAAATAAATACATTTTATATTTTTGAAGGGTTATATTATACTTGCCAGCGATCTCTTGAGTTTCCCGTCAAATAAATTTTCTATTAATAAACATTAACTTCAGATACCAGTCAGCAATCGCAGGCAGTTTCTGTGAAATAAAAACATTTTCTGTTCAGAAATAAGTGTCAGAGGTCGCAGGCGCTTCCTGTCAAATTTTTAAATTCATATACAGAATCTTTAGGTACTTAACAGTAACGGCAGGCAGTTTGTGTCAGATAAATACATTTTCTATTTGTATAAAGTCAGTTCAGAGACCTGTCGGCTATTGAAGGTGTTTGGTGTCAAATAAATACATTTCATATTTCTCTACTGTTATATCATACATGCCAGGGATCTCCTGAGTTTCGCGTGAAATACATTTTATATTAATAAACATTAACTTCAGATACCAGTCAGCAATCGCAGGCAGTTTCTGTCAAATAAAAACATTTTCTGTTCATATTAAATAACTTGAAATAAGTGTCAGCGGTCGCAGGCGCTTCCTGTCAAATACATTTTAAATTCATATACAGAATCTTTAGGTGCTTAACAGTAAGGGCAGGCAGTTTGTGTCAAATAAATACATTTTCTATTCATATAAAGTCAGTTCAGAGACCTGTCGGCTATTGAAAGTATTTGGTGTCAAATAAATACATTTTATATTTTTGAAGGGTTATATTATACTTGCCAGCGATCTCTGGGTTTCGCGTCAAATGAATTTTATATCAATGAACATTGACTTCAGATACCAGTCAGCAATGCAGGCAGTTTCTGTCAAATAAAAACATTTTCTGTTCATATTAAATAACTTGAAATAAGTGTCAGAGGTCGCAGGCGCTTCCTGTCAAATACATTTTAAATTCATATACAGAATCTTTAGGTACTTAACAGTAACGGCAGGCAGTTTGTGTCAAATAAATACATTTTCTATTTGTATAAAGTCAGTTCAGAGACCTGTCGGCTATTGAAGGTATTTAGTGTCAAATAAATACATTTTATATTTTTGAAGGGTTATATTATACTTGCCAGCGATCTCCTGAGTTTCGCGTCAAATACATTTTCTATTAATAAACATTAACTTCGGATACCAGTCAGCAATCGCAGGCAGTTTCTGTCGAATAAAAACATTTTCTGTTCATATAAATAACTTTGAAATAAGTGTCAGCGGTTGCAGTCGCTTCCTGTCAAATACATTTTAAATTCATATACAGAATCTTTAGGTGCTTATCAGTAACGGCAGGCAGTTTGTGTCAAATAAATACATTTAAATACATGTACTATTCATATAAAGTCAGTTCAGAGACCTGTCGGGTATTGAAGGTGTTTGGTGTCAAACAAATCATTGTTATATCATACTGCCAGCGATCTCCTGAGTTTCGTGTCAAATACATTTTCTATTAATAAACATTAACTTCAGATACCAGTCAGCAATCGCAGGCAGTTTCTGTGAAATAAAAACATTTTCTGTTCATATTAAATAACTTGAAATAAGTGTCAGCGGTCGCAGGCGCTTCCTGTCAAATACATTTTAAATTCATATACAGAATCTTTAGGTGCTTAACAGTAAGGGCAGGCAGTTTGTGTCAAATAAATACATTTTCTATTTGTACCTGCTATTGAAGGTGTTTGGTGTCAAATAAATACATTTCATATTTTTGTACAAATAAATACATTTAAATACATTTACTATTCATATAAAGTCAGTTCAGAGACCTGTCGGCTATTGAAAGTATTTGGTGTCAAATAAATACATTTTATATTTTTGAAGGGTTATATTATACTTGCCAGCGATCTCCTGGGTTTCGCGTCAAATTAATTTTATATCAATGAACATTGACTTCAGATACCAGTCAGCAATCGCAGGCAGTTTCTGTCAAATAAAAACATTTTCTGTTCATATTAAATAACTTGAAATAAGTGTCAGAGGTCGCAGGCGCTTCCTGTCAAATACATTTTAAATTCATATACAGAATCTTTAGGTACTTAACAGTAACGGCAGGCAGTTTGTGTCAAATAAATACATTTAAATGCATGTACTATTCGTATAAAGTCAGTTCAGAGACCTGTTCATATTGTACTTGGTGTCAACAAATACATTTCATTTTGAAGGGTTATATTATAATTTGCCAGCTGCATCTCCTGAGTTTCGCTGGCCAAATACATTTTCTATTAATAAACATTAACCTCCGATACCAGTCAGCAATAAATCGCAGGCAGTTTTCTGTCAAATAAAAACATTTTCTGTTCATACAAATAACTTGAAATAAGTGTTCAGAGGTCACATGCCTCTGTCAAATACATTTTAAATTCATATACAGAATCTTTAGGTACTTAACAGTAACGGCAGGCAGTTTGTGTCAAATAAATACATTTAAATGCATGTACTATTCGTATAAACTCAGTTCAGAGACCTGTCGGCTATGGAAAGTATTTGGTGTCAAATAAATACATTTTATATTTTTGAAGGGTTATATTATACTTGCCAGCGATCTCCTGAGTTTCGCGTCAAATACATTTTCTATTAATAAACATTAACTTCGGATACCAGTCAGCAATCGCAGGCAGTTTCTGTCAAATAAAAACATTTTCTGTTCATAATAAATAACTTCAAATAAGTGTCAGCGGTTGCAGTCGCTTCCTGTCAAATACATGTTAAATTCATATACAGAATCTTTAGGTACTTAACAGTAACGGCAGGCAGTTTGTGTCAAATAAATACATTTAAATACATGTACTATTCATATAAAGTCATTTCAGAGACCTGTCGGCTATTGAAGGTATTTGGTGTCAAATATATACATTTTATATTTTTGAAGGGTTATATCATTCCTGCCAGCGATCTCTTGGGTTTAGCGTCAAATACATTTTATATTAATAAACATTAACTTCAGATACCAGTCAGCAATGGCAGTCAATTTCTGTCGAATAAAACCATTTTCTGTTCATATAAAATAATTTGAAAAAAGTGTCAGGGCTTTGGTGTCAAATAAATACATTTTATATTTTTGAAGGGTTATATTATACTTGCAGCGATCTCTTGAGTTTCCCGTCAAATAAATTTTCTATTAATAAACATTAACTTCAGATACCAGTCAGCAATCGCAGGCAGTTTCTGTGAAATAAAAACATTTTCTGTTCATATTAAATAACTTGAAATAAGTGTCAGAGGTCGCAGGCGCTTCCTGTCAAATACATTTTAAATTCATATACAGAATCTTTAGGTACTTAACAGTAACGGCAGGCAGTTTGTGTCAGATAAATACATTTTCTATTTGTATAAAGTCAGTTCAGAGACCTGTCGGCTATTGAAGGTATTTAGTGTCAAATAAATACATTTTATATTTTTGAAGGGTTATATCATTCTTGCCAGCGATCTCTTGGGTTTAGCGTCAAATACATTTTATATTAATAAACATTAACTTCAGATACCAGTCAGCAATGGCAGTCAAGTTCTGTAGAATAAAAACATTTTCTGTTCATATAAAATAATTTGAAATAAGTGTCAGAGGTCGCAGGCGCTTCCTGTCAAATACATTTTAAATTCATATACAGAATCTTTAGGTACTTAACAGTAACGGCAGGCAGTTTGTGTCAAATAAATACATTTAAATGCATGTACTATTCGTATAAACTCAGTTCAGAGACCTGTCGGCTATTGAAAGTATTTGGTGTCAAATAAATACATTTTATATTTTTGAAGGGTTATATTACAAAAATAAATGTATTTATCTGAAAAAAGTGTCAGGGCTTTGGTGTCAAATAAATACATTTTATATTTTTGAAGGGTTATATTATACTTGCCAGCGATCTCCTGAGTTTCGTGTCAAATACATTTTCTATTAATAAACATTAACTTCGGATACCAGTCAGCAATCGCAGGCAGTTTCTGTGAAATAAAAACATTTTCTGTTCATAATAAATAACTTCAAATAAGTGTCAGCGGTTGCAGTCGTAAATAAATTTCAGACCTGCTATTGAAGGTGTTTGGTGTCAAATAAATACATTTCATATTTTTGTACAAATAAATACATTTAAATACATTTACTATTCATATAAAGTCAGTTCAGAGACCTGTCGGCTATTGAAAGTATTTGGTGTCAAATAAATACATTTTATATTTTTGACACCAAAGCACTGACACTTTTCAGATAAATACACAAACATACATACCATTCATATAAAGTTAAATTCAGAGACCTGTCGGCTATTGAAGGTGTTTGGTGTCACAAATACATTCTATATTTCTACCTATTTGATGTTTGTCTAATTTAAATAGCTTCCTGTCAAATACATTTTAAATTCATATACAGAATCTTTAGGTGCTTAACAGTAAGGGCAGGCAGTTTGTGTCAAATAAATACATTTTCTACTCATATAAAGTCAGTTCAGAGACCTGCTATTGAAGGTGTTTGGTGTCAAATAAATACATTTCATATTTTTGTACAAATAAATACATTTAAATACATTTACTATTCATATAAAGTCAGTTCAGAGACCTGTCGGCTATTGAAAGTATTTGGTGTCAAATAAATACATTTTATATTTTTGAAGGGTTATATTATAATTTGACAGCCGCATCTGCTGGGTTTCCTCGCCGTCAGTCTTTATATCAATGCACATTGACTTCAGATGTTCAGTCAGCAACGAGGCAGTTTCTGTCAAATAAAAAATATTTTTCGTTCATATTAAATAACTTGAAATTAGTGTCGAGGTCGCAGGCGCTTCCCCTGTCAAATACATTTTAAATTCATATACAGAATCTTTAGGTACCCTTAACAGTAACGGTGGCAGTTTGAAGCCAAATAAATACATTTAAATGTGCATGTACTATTCATATAAAGTCAGTTCAGAGACCTGTCGGCTATTGAAAGTATTTGGTGTCAAATAAATACATTTTATATTTTTGAAGGGTTATATTATACTTGCAGCGATCTCTTGAGTTTCCCGTCAAATAAATTTTCTATTAATAAACATTAACTTCAGATACCAGTCAGCAATCGCAGGCAGTTTCTGTGAAATAAAAACATTTTCTGTTCGTATTAAATAACTTGAAATAAGTGTCAGAGGTCGCAGGCGCTTCCTGTCAAATACATTTTAAATTCATATACAGAATCTTTAGGTACTTAACAGTAACGGCAGGCAGTTTGTGTCAAATAAATACATTTAAATGCATGTACTATTCGTATAAACTCAGTTCAGAGACCTGTCGGCTATGGAAAGTATTTGGTGTCAAATAAATACATTTTATATTTTTGAAGGGTTATATTATACTTGCCAGCGATCTCCTGAGTTTCGCGTCAAATACATTTTCTATTAATAAACATTAACTTCGGATACCAGTCAGCAATCGCAGGCAGTTTCTGTCAAATAAAAACATTTTCTGTTCATAATAAATAACTTCAAATAAGTGTCAGCGGTTGCAGTCGCTTCCTGTCAAATACATTTTAAATTCATATACAAAATCTTTAGGTACTTAACAGTAACGGCAGGCAGTTTGTGTCAGATAAATACATTTTCTATTTGTATAAAGTCAGTTCAGAGACCTGTCGGCTATTGAAGGTATTTAGTGTCAAATAAATACATTTTATATTTTTGAAGGGTTATATCATTCTTGCCAGCGATCTCTTGGGTTTAGCGTCAGATACATTTTATATTAATAGATATTAACTTCAGATACCAGTCAGCAATGGCAGTCAATTTCTGTCGAATAAAACCATTTTCTGTTCATATAAAATAATTTGAAAAAAGTGTCAGGGCTTTGGTGTCAAATAAATACATTTTATATTTTTGAAGGGTTATATTATACTTGCCAGCGATCTCCTGAGTTTCGCGTCAAATACATTTTCTACTAATAAACATTAACTTCGGATAGCAGTCAGCAATAGCAGGCAGTTTCTGTCAAATAAAAACATTTTCTGTTCATATTAAATAACTTGAAATAAGTGTCAGCGGTCGCAGGCGCTTCCTGTCAAATACATTTTAAATTCATATACAGAATGTTTAGGTACTTAACAGTAATGGCAGGCAGTTTGTGTCAAATAAATACATTTAAATACATGTGCTATTCATATAAAGACAGTTCAGAGACCTGTCGGCTATTGAACGTATTTGGTGTCAAATAAATACATTTTATATTTTTGAAGGGTTATATTATACTTGCCAGCGATCTCCTGAGTTTCGCGTCAAATACATTTTCTATTAATAAACATTAACTTCAGATACCAGTCAGCAATCGCAGGCAGTTTCTGTCAAATAAAAACATTTTCTGTTCATAATAAATAACTTCAAATAAGTGTCAGCGGTTGCAGTCGCTTCCTTTCAAATACATTTTAAATTCATATACAGAATCTTTAGGTGCTTATCAGTAACGGCAGGCAGTTTGTGTCAAATAAATACATTTAAATACATGTACTATTCATATAAAGTCAGTTCAGAGACCTGTCGGCTATGGAAAGTATTTGGTGTCAAATAAATACATTTTATATTTTTGAAGGGTTATATTATACTTGCCAGCGATCTCCTGAGTTTCGCGTCAAATACATTTTCTATTAATAAACATTAACTTCGGATACCAGTCAGCAATCGCAGGCAGTTTCTGTCAAATAAAAACATTTTCTGTTCATATTAAATAACTTGAAATAAGTGTCAGCGTTCGCAGGCGCTTCCTGTCAAATACATTTTAAATTCATATACAGAATCTTTAGGTAGCTACTTAACAGTAACGGCAGGCAGTTTGTGTCAGATAAATACATTTTCTATTTGTATAAAGTCAGTTCAGAGACCTGTCGGCTATTGAAGGTATTTGGTGTCAAATAAATACATTTTATATTTTTGAAGGGTTATATCATACTTGCCAGCGATCTCTTGGGTTTAGCGTCAAATACATTTTATATTAATAAACATTAACTTCAGATACCAGTCAGCAATGGCAGTCAATTCTGTCGAATAAAACCATTTTCTGTTCATATAAAATAATTTGAAAAAAGTGTCAGGGCTTTGCTGTCAAATAAAAACATTTTTATATTTTTGAAGGGTTCAGAGGTCGCAGGCGCTTCCTGTCAAATACATTTTAAATTCATATACAGAATCTTTAGCTTAACAGTAACGGCAGGCAGTTTGTGTCAAATAAATACCTGAGTCAGTTCAGAGACCTGTCAAATATTTGGTGTCAAATAAATACATTTTATATTTTTGAAGGGTTATATTATACTAGCGATTCCTGAGTTTCGCGTCAAATAATTTTCTACATTAACTTCGGATACCAGTCAGCCATCGCAGGCAGTTTCTGTGAAATAAAAACATTTTCTGTTCATATTAAATAACTTGAAATAAGTGTCAGCGGTTGCAGTCCCTTCTTGTCAAATACATTTTAAATTCATATACAGAATCTTTAGGTGCTTATCAGTAACGGCAGGCAGTTTGTGTCAAATAAATACATTTAAAGACATTTACTATTCATATAAAGTCAGTTCAGAGACCTGTCGGCTATTGAAGGTATTAGGTGTCAAATGAATACATTTCATATTTCTCTACTGTTATACCATACATGCCAGCGATCTCCTGAGTTTCGCTTGAAATACATTTTATGTTAATAAACATTAACTTCAGATACCAGTCAGCAATCGCAGGCAGTTTCTGTCAAATAAAAACATTTTCTGTTCATATTAAATAACTTGAAATAAGTGTCAGAGGTCGCAGGCGCTTCCTGTCAAATACATTTTAAATTCATATACAGAATCTTTAGGTGCTTAACAGTAACGGCAGGCAGTTTGTGTCAAATAAATACATTTTCTATTTGTATAAAGTCAGTTCAGAGACCTGTCGGCTATTGAAAGTATTTGGTGTCAAATAAATACATTTTATATTTTTGAAGGGTTATATTATACTTGCCAGCGATCTCTTGGGTTTAGCGTCAAATACATTTTATATTAATAAACATTAACTTCAGATACCAGTCAGCCAGTCGTCGAATAAAACCATTTTCTGTTCATATACAGTTTCTGTCAAATAAAAACATTTTCATTAACATAGATATCAGTCAGCAATCGCAGGCAGTTTCTGTCAAATAAAAACATTTTCTGTTCATAATAAATAACTTCAAATAAGTGTCAGCGGTTGCAGTCGCTTCTGTCAAATACATTTTAAATTCATATACAGAATCTTTAGGTACTTAACAGTAACGGCAGGCAGTTTGTGTCAAATAAATACATTTTCTATTTGTATAAAGTCAGTTCAGAGACCTGTCGGCTATTGAAGGTATTTGGTGTCAAATAAATACATTTTATATTTTTGAAGGGTTATATCATTCTTGCCAGCGATCTCTTGGGTTTAGCGTCAAATACATTTTATATTAATAAACATTAACTTCAGATACCAGTCAGCAATGGCAGTCAATTTCTGTCGAATAAAACCATTTTCTGTTCATATAAAATAATTTGAAAAAAGTGTCAGGGCTTTGGTGTCAAATAAATACATTTTATATTTTTGAAGGGTTATATTATACTTGCAGCGATCTCTTGAGTTTCCCGTCAAATACATTTTCTATTAATAAACATTAACTTCAGATACCAGTCAGCAATCGCAGGCAGTTTCTGTGAAATAAAAACATTTTCTGTTCATATTAAATAACTTGAAATAAGTGTCAGCGGTTGCAGTCGCTTCCTGTCAAATACATTTTAAATTCATATACAGAATCTTTAGGTACTTAACAGTAACGGCAGGCAGTTTGTGTCAAATAAATACATTTAAATACATGTACTATTCATATAAAGTCAGTTCAGAGACCTGTCGGCTATTGAAGGTATTTGGTGTCAAATAAATACATTTTATATTTTTGAAGGGTTATATCATACATGCCAGCGATCTCCTGAGTTTCGCGTCAAATACATTTTATATTAATAAACATTAACTTCAGATACCAGTCAGCAATCGCAGGCAGTTTCTGTCAAATAAAAACATTTTCTGTTCATATTAAATAACTTGAAATAAGTGTCAGCGGTCGCAGGCGCTTCCTGTCAAATACATTTTAAATTCATATACAGAATCTTTAGGTACTTAACAGTAACGGCAGGCAGTTTGTGTCAAATAAATACATTTAAATACATGTACTATTCATATAAAGTCATTCAGAGACCTGTCGGCTATTGAAAGTATTTGGTGTCAAATAAATACATTTTATATTTTTGAAGGGTTATATTATACTTGCCAGCGATCTCTGGGTTTCGCGTCAAATAATTTTATATTAATAAACATTAACTTCAGATACCAGTCAGCAATCGCAGGCAGTTTCTGTCAAATAAAAACATTTTCTGTTCATATTAAATAACTTGAAATAAGTGTCAGAGGTCGCAGGCGCTTCCTGTCAAATACATTTTAAATTCATATACAGAATCTTTAGGTACTTAACAGTAACGGCAGGCAGTTTGTGTCAAATAAATACATTTTCTATTTGTATAAAGTCAGTTCAGAGACCTGTCGGCTATTGAAGGTATTTAGTGTCAAATAAATACATTTTATATTTTTGAAGGGTTATATCATTCTTGCCAGCGATCTCTTGGGTTTAGCGTCAAATACATTTTATATTAATAAACATTAACTTCAGATACCAGTCAGCAATGGCAGTCAAGTTCTGTCGAATAAAACCATTTTCTGTTCATATAAAAACATTTCGCAGGCAGTTTCTGTCAAATAAAAACATTTTCTGTTCATATTAAATAACTTGAAATAAGTGTCAGAGGTCGCAGGCGCTTCCTGTCAAATACATTTTAAATTCATATACAGAATCTTTAGGTACTTAACAGTAACGGCAGGCAGTTTGTGTCAAATAAATACATTTAAATACATGTACTATTCGTATAAACTCAGTTCAGAGACCTGTCGGCTATTGAAAGTATTTGGTGTCAAATAAATACATTTTATATTTTTGAAGGGTTATATTAAATACTTGCCAGCGATCTCCTGAGTTTCGTGTCAAATACATTTTCTATTAATAAACATTAACTTCGGATACCAGTCAGCAATCGCAGGCAGTTTCTGTGAAATAAAAACATTTTCTGTTCATAATAAATAACTTCAAATAAGTGTCAGCGGTTGCAGTCGTAAATAAATTTCAGACCTGCTATTGAAGGTGTTTGGTGTCAAATAAATACATTTCATATTTTTGTACAAATAAATACATTTAAATACATTTACTATTCATATAAAGTCAGTTCAGAGACCTGTCGGCTATTGAAAGTATTTGGTGTCAAATAAATACATTTTATATTTTTGAAGGGTTATATCATTCCTGCCAGCGATCTCTTGGGTTTAGCGTCAAATACATTTTATATTAATAAACATTAACTTCAGATACCAGTCAGCAATGGCAGTCAATTTCTGTCGAATAAAACCATTTTCTGTTCATATAAAATAATTTGAAAAAAGTGTCAGGGCTTTGGTGTCAAATAAATACATTTTATATTTTTGAAGGGTTATATTATACTTGCCAGCGATCTCTTGAGTTTCCCGTCAAATAAATTTTCTATTAATAAACATTAACTTCAGATACCAGTCAGCAATCGCAGGCAGTTTCTGTGAAATAAAAACATTTTCTGTTCATATTAAATAACTTGAAATAAGTGTCAGAGGTCGCAGGCGCTTCCTGTCAAATACATTTTAAATTCATATACAGAATCTTTAGGTACTTAACAGTAACGGCAGGCAGTTTGTGTCAGATAAATACATTTTCTATTTGTATAAAGTCAGTTCAGAGACCTGTCGGCTATTGAAGGTGTTTGGTGTCAAATAAATACATTTCATATTTCTCTACTGTTATATCATACATGCCAGGGATCTCCTGAGTTTCGCGTGAAATACATTTTATATTAATAAACATTAACTTCAGATACCAGTCAGCAATCGCAGGCAGTTTCTGTCAAATAAAAACATTTTCTGTTCATATTAAATAACTTGAAATAATTGTCAGCGGTCGCAGGCGCTTCCTGTCAAATACATTTTAAATTCATATACAGAATCTTTAGGTGCTTAACAGTAAGGGCAGGCAGTTTGTGTCAAATAAATACATTTTCTATTCATATAAAGTCAGTTCAGAGACCTGTCGGCTATTGAAAGTATTTGGTGTCAAATAAATACATTTTATATTTTTGAAGGGTTATATCATTCTGCCAGCGATCTCTTGGGTTTAGCGTCAAATACATTTTATATTAATAAACATTAACTTCAGATACCAGTCAGCAATGGCAGTCAATTTCTGTCGAATAAAACCATTTTCTGTTCATATAAAATAATTTGAAAAAAGTGTCAGGGCTTTGCTGTCAAATAAAAACATTTTATATTTTTGAAGGGTTATATTATACTTGCTAGCGATATCCTGAGTTTCGCGTCAAATACATTTTCTATTAATAAACATTAACTTCGGATACCAGTCAGCCATCGCAGGCAGTTTCTGTGAAATAAAAACATTTTCTGTTCATATTAAATAACTTGAAATAAGTGTCAGCGGTTGCAGTCCCTTCTTGTCAAATACATTTTAAATTCATATACAGAATCTTTAGGTGCTTATCAGTAACGGCAGGCAGTTTGTGTCAAATAAATACATTTTCATTTGTATAAAGTCAGTTCAGAGACCTGTCGGCTATTGAATATTGTATAAATAAATACATTTTATATTTTTGAAGGGTTATATCATTCTTGCCAGCGATCTCTTGGGTTTAGCGTCAAATACATTTTATATTAATAAACATTAACTTCAGATACCAGTCAGCAATGGCAGTCAAGTTCTGTCAATAAAACCATTTTCTGTTCATATAAAATAATTTGCAGAAAGGCGCTTCCTGTCAAATACATTTTAAATTCATATACAGAATCTTTAGGTACTTAACAGTAACGGCAGTTTGTGTCAAATAAATACATTTAAATACATGTACTATTCATAAACTCAGTTCAGAGACCTGTCGGCTATTGAAAGTATTTGGTGTCAAATAAATACATTTTATATTTTTGAAGGGTTATATTATACTTGCCAGCGATCTCCTGAGTTTCGCGTCAAATACATTTTCTATTAATAAACATTAACTTCAGATACCAGTCAGCAATCGCAGGCAGTTTCTGTCAAATAAAAACATTTTCTGTTCATATAAATAACTTCAAATAAGTGTCAGCGGTTGCAGTCGTAAATCAGATTTACAAATAAATGCATTTTTAAATACATTTACTATTCATATAAAGTCAGTTCAGAGACCTGTCGGCTATTGAAGTATTTGGTGTCAAATAAATACATTTTATATTTTTGTTTTGATAAATACATTTAAATACATGTCTAGTCAGTTCAGAGACCTGTCGGCTATTGAAGGTGTTTGGTGTCAAATAAATACATTTCATATTTCTCTACTGTTATATCATACATGCCAGGGATCTCCTGAGTTTCGCGTGAAATACATTTTATATTAATAAACATTAACTTCAGATACCAGTCAGCAATCGCAGGCAGTTTCTGTCAAATAAAAACATTTTCTGTTCATATTAAATAACTTGAAATAAGTGTCAGCGGTCGCAGGCGCTTCCTGTCAAATACATTTTAAATTCATATACAGAATCTTTAGGTGCTTAACAGTAAGGGCAGGCAGTTTGTGTCAAATAAATACATTTTCTATTCATATAAAGTCAGTTCAGAGACCTGTCGGCTATTGAAAGTATTTGGTGTCAAATAAATACATTTTATATTTTTGAAGGGTTATATTATACTTGCCAGCGATCTCCTGGGTTTCGCGTCAAATGAATTTTATATCAATGAAGATTGACTTCAGATACCAGTCAGCAATCGCAGGCAGTTTCTGTCAAATAAAAACATTTTCTGTTCATATTAAATAACTTGAAATAAGTGTCAGCAGTCGCAGGCGCTTCCTGTCAAATACATTTTAAATTCATATACAGAATCTTTAGGTACTTAACAGTAACGGCAGGCAGTTTGTGTCAAATAAATACATTTAAATACATGTACTATTCATATAAAGTCAGTTCAGAGACCTGTCGGCTATTGAAGGTATTTGGTGTCAAATATATACATTTTATATTTTTGAAGGGTTATATCATTCCTTAGCGTCATTTTTGATACCAGTCAGGTTAATATTTTCTGTTCATATAAAATAATTTGAAAAAAGTGTCAGGGCTTTGGTGTCAAATAAATACATTTTATATTTTTGAAGGGTTATATTATACTTGCCAGCGATCTCTTGAGTTTCCCGTCAAATAAATTTTCTATTAATAAACATTAACTTCAGATACCAGTCAGCAATCGCAGGCAGTTTCTGTGAAATAAAAACATTTTCTGTTCATATTAAATAACTTGAAATAAGTGTCAGCGGTCGCAGGCGCTTCCTGTCAAATACATTTTAAATTCATATACAGAATCTTTAGGTACTTAACAGTAACGGCAGGCAGTTTGTGTCAGATAAATACATTTTCTATTTGTATAAAGTCAGTTCAGAGACCTGTCGGCTATTGAAGGTATTTAGTGTCAAATAAATACATTTTATATTTTTGAAGGGTTATATCATTCTTGCCAGCGATCTCTTGGGTTTAGCGTCAAATACATTTTATATTAATAAACATTAACTTCAGATACCAGTCAGCAATGGCAGTCAAGTTCTGTCGAATAAAACCATTTTCTGTTCATATAAAATAATTTGAAAAATAAGTGTCAGAGGTCGCAGGCGCTTCCTGTCAAATACATTTTAAATTCATATACAGAATCTTTAGGTACTTAACAGTAACGGCAGGCAGTTTGTGTCAAATAAATACATTTAAATGCATGTACTATTCGTATAAAGTCAGTTCAGAGACCTGTCGGCTATTGAAAGTATTTGGTGTCAAATAAATACATTTTATATTTTTGAAGGGTTATATTATACTTGCCAGCGATCTCCTGAGTTTCGCGTCAAATACATTTTCTATTAATAAACATTAACTTCGGATACCAGTCAGCAATCGCAGGCAGTTTCTGTCAAATAAAAACATTTTCTGTTCATAATAAATAACTTCAAATAAGTGTCAGCGGTTGCAGTCGCTTCCTGTCAAATACATTTTAAATTCATATACAGAATCTTTAGGTGCTTATCAGTAACGGCAGGCAGTTTGTGTCAAATAAATACATTTAAATACATGTACTATTCATATAAAGTCAGTTCAGAGACCTGTCGGCTATTGAAGGTGTTTGGTGTCAAATAAATACATTTCAAATTTCTCTACTGTTATATCATACATGCCAGCGATCTCCTGAGTTTCGCGTGAAATACATTTTATATTAATAAACATTAACTTCAGATACCAGTCAGCAATCGCAGGCAGTTTCTGTCAAATAAAAACATTTTCTGTTCATATGTAAATAATGTTAAAAATTTTACATTTTTGTACTGTAACATCAACTACTTGTCAGGGATAGCATGCCATGCCCCTGCATTACAATAATGCTCTTAAGATATTTGTCATTACAATAATGTCATAGAAACCGCCTCATACCATCTACTAAAATAAGAAGAACTCCGCCCCTGAAAGCTGCACTGATTTTTTTTAATTGGTTAAAATGAATGGCAAATATCTTGTTTTTCTGTGTGCGCTCGGCCATTTCTGTCGGTGGTTCTAGATCACCTGAGGTCTGCAGACCCTTTGCGCAGAAACTGCAAAAAGAATAAATAAAAACCTTTCTTAAAAAGTTAAAGGAAAGCATGGACCTTTTCTTAATATGATCATTAAAAATAAACACAGACTGATGAAATTCCGGACATTTTCTCAATATGCGACGTGCGGGACAAGGGGTAAAAATGCTGTGCCATACAACGCAAAGAGGGACAAGTGGTCACCCTATATCAAATAAATACATTTTATATTTTTGTACTGTAACATCAACTACTTATAAGCGATCGCATGGGTTTGGTGTTAAACATATTTTATAGTCGTAAACATTAACTTTAGATTCCTGTCAGCAATCGCAGGCAGTTTCTGTCAAATAAATACATTTTCTAATCATATAAATTAACTTGAAATAAGCGTCAGCGATCGCAGGCGCTTCCTGTCAAATACATTTTATATTCATATAAAGAATCTTTATGTACTTAACAGTAACCACAGTGACCAAACCAGTGTTGCAGCTTAACACCGTGTAAGACCGGTAAGACCAACTATGGCAACAAGCCTATGCAATACAATTTTAAAATGGGTATTATATTCTTAGAGCTTTATTATATACATATGTATATACATAACTATATCTTGTATAATTATAGGCTATATAGCTCTTCTATTTTCCTATTTTTAAACAGGAGTAATAAACTATAAAAAAATTATTTGTTTGACACCAAAGCCCTGCGATCGCAGATGGGTATCTGAACTTACTTCATATGCATAAAAAAATGTAGTTTGACACAAACCGATCGGTTACTGACTGGTAACTTGAAGTTAGTATTTGTGAATTTAAAATGTATGTGACACTAAGTGCATGCGATCGATGGCACTTGATATTATAGTAGCCTTCAAAAACATAAAAAGTGTTTATTTGACACCAAAGCCGGCTCTTGCAATCTCAGATGGGTATCTAGAAAATTTATTCATGTGACAAAAACTGCCAGCAGTTGCTGACAGGTACCTGAAGTTAGTGTTTATGATTACAGTAAAATAATAAAAATATATAAATTATTTATTTGACACCAAAGCCCTGTGATCAGTTTTTGCGGAGAAGCTAGCTACAAGCAGCTACGCTACCATTGGCAGCTCCAGGATTTTTTGTTGGTGGTGTTAAGGGAAATCAATTCACATATGAATCGCAGTTTAGTCTTCTAGCAAATGATTTGCAGATCCAGAGCACTGACAAACATATAATCTTGTAAAATGTATTGTAGGTACTGCCTATCAGTAAATAGAGTGTGATCAACAATCTCGAAAGTGAAAGTAAAAAGCAATATTAATAACATATTAATAATGGCTCCCTAATGTCTGCAATTTATAAGCAGTATAATTAGGCCTGCCCAACGATATAATTGTGTGAGAACTGGCCATATATTGGTCATTTTTTTGTTTAAATTTTTAAATGTTTATTTTTCAATGTTAATAGAAGTGACAGTGGGAGTTATAAAACAGGAAGGGGTGATGTGCTGGGGCTAATCTGTAATCTGCTAATCTTGGACTGATCTGAGATCAGCTAACAATACCAGCATAACCATAGTTACCATACACTGAAACGGTAAAGACCACAGTGAAGGAGACACTAAACCCAACGATAATGACTCAGAGTAACAACATAAACCTTCAAATAAACACTAATGCCTTATGAAGCCATGTGATCCTCAGATGAAAGCGTGATTAAGATGATTTGGTCTGCTGCTAAACAGACTGTGACTGTGATGGACCTTTAGGAGAAACTTTGAGGAGCCCAGAAGAAGTGATTCTGGGTTGTTTCATGACTCTGATTCTCACACACAGCAGCTGTAACTGTGATTCTGCAGTCACTGTGTTTTCTTTGGCTTTTAGTGGATGGTGTTTTGGCCTCAGGACGTCCCGTACGGCAGTCTGGGTCCTCTCGGTGCTCTGGCCAAGCATTTGGTGGACAATCATTATCCTTTGCTGTATTATGGGTGAGTGAGTGCCGTCATTCATACACTGAGAGCTGATGCTGATGATGTTTGATATGGCCGTTTGTGTTTCAGATGGTTCCTGATGTGGGTCATCCATTTGTTCGAGTCTCTTTTTGCAATGAAGATCTGCAGGTAAGACACATTGTGTTTTTATGATAGTTTACACCAGGGGTGGCGAACGTCGGTCCTGGAGAGCCGCATCCCTGCATAGTTTTGCTTCAACCCTAATCAAACGCACCTGAACAAGCTAATTAAGGTCTAGAAAGCAACAGGCAGGTGAGTTTTAATTAGGGTTGGAGCTGAACTCTGCAGGGCTGCGGCTCTCCAGGACCAGGCTCGCCACCCCTGGTTTACACTGTCAGGGTGTTTCATCTTTTCCACCACATGGTGGCAGTACAGACCATCAGATATGTGGATGTTCTTCGTAGAACACTTATGTGACTGATATATTGTGTGCATTATGAGAACTTACTGAATGTATGGAATACCCGAGTTCATTTATATAAATGATAGAGAGAAATTAAAGGGATGAAAAGAAATGAACATGTGCTCATTTTTAAGTCACCCAAGATGTAGATGAGTTTGTTTGTTCATCATATTTGGAAAAATGTGTCATTCCATCACTGTCTCACCAAAGGATCCACTGCAGTGAATGGGTGCCGTCAGAATGAAAGTCCAAACAGCTGATAAAAACATCACAATAATCCACAAGTAATCCACACCACTCCAGTCCATCAGTTCACATCTTGAAAAGACAAAAGCTTTAAAGTTCAGAAAAGACTGTGGATTGGATTGTAATTGTAAACAGTGCTTGATCTGTGCAGATTTCTCTCCTGATTCAGACCAGACCACTTTTTCATTGGAGGAAGTGTTATTGTGGATTATAAACTCTTTCATCTTTTGTCCTCTCAAGATGTGAACTGATGGACTGGAGTGGTGTGGATTACTTGTGGATTATTGTGATGTTTTTATCAGCTGTTTGGACTCTCATTCTGACGGCACCCATTCACTGCAGAGGATCCATTGGTGAGACAGTGATGGAATGACACATTTCTACAAATCTGATAAACAAACTCATCAACATCTTTGATGGCCTGAGGGTGAACACATTTTCATTTTCAGCTGAACTACTTTAAATCACAAATATGACCCAGATGTGACTAATCAAATGCAGGATCAGTATGTGGTGTGTTTGTGTCTGCAGTGATAAAGGCATCAACAGCACGTCCACATGTTTGCTGTGGTTCGCTCAGACGTTCCTGTTTGGTTTCGCGTCTCTGGGTCTTCTGCTCAAATACAAGCCCGACGGCCGATCCAAACGCCAGTGACAGAAACCACAGCCGGACACCGGAGCTCGTTTCCCAGC
This sequence comes from Labeo catla, assembly GCA_012976165.1. Taxonomy (NCBI): domain Eukaryota; kingdom Metazoa; phylum Chordata; class Actinopteri; order Cypriniformes; family Cyprinidae; genus Labeo; species Labeo catla. The sequence continues at coordinate 283,526 of VONZ01000619.1, forward strand.
AGGACACTGATCTTTATATTCCAGAGGATATATCAAGCAGCAGGTTATATTTGAACAGTCACATCCACCTCACTGATTCTAGAACAGCCTAACGCTGAAGGCTAAATGTCACATCCGAGGCCTTGTTTACATGATCTTAAGCTCTGTCAGCAGCATTAGTGACATAATGTCTGTCCCCACAGAAAATCACTTCAACTCACACCTCAGTGCAGGTACAGTCAGACACGTACAGTGCAAAATAAGAGCAAGAAACATCAAAATACACACTGATATACATGCTAACATTAGACTAGTGTGAGACAATTACCTACTAACCTTGAGTGGTATAAAAATCTAATGTCTCACCTCCTGTAATGGCCTTGTAAATTCAGTAAACATGGTGACTTTGACGCAATGTGCTCAGAGACACATAGACAATACATAGAGAATAGTCATGTAAATGTCATGCAAATAACTTTGTGATTCATTATTATGAATTTGGGGGAAACACTATGTATGAAACAAATCATTATGAAATGTATTATTGATTTAAGAATGGTAAGTTTAAAACAAGTTAGGTCAAAAGTAATCCAATGTAATCTAAAAGTAGTCAGAATACATTACCAAAAATGAGTAATCTAGATTATGTTACTAGTTTTCATCATGTAATTTGTAATCAGTAACGGACTACAATTTGTAAGCAATATACCCAGAACTGGCTGAAATATTTATTCTGGTACACTTAAATTTTTTTTTTGGATTTACTTTGAAACTCAATTTTTCATTACTGCTGGTAAATTTCACAAATAATTATAAAGAAACACACATACTCAAAAGTTGAGAAACAAATTATTTTTGGCAACACCTGAAGCTTTTATGCATAGTGCATTACAAAATATAATTAATGCATGAATAATACTTTTACAATGCATTTTATAAAAAGTAAAGTTTTTGTATCGTTTTATAAAAAGTACTTCAAGAATATGCTTTCTTTTGAACTTTGGATATATTTTACAGTGTGTATTCTGTTGTAATAATGAGGGGGAGGGGGGAGAAATGAATATATATTTAGTTATAATTTTAAGTCTTTAAAGTGCTTTAAAGCTTAGATATATTTTAAAGCAATAATTCATGAGCTTGAACAAAAACAGGTGTACAGTAGTATTTAGTGCTGCTGGTAACGTGAGTCTGGTGATTTTCTGTGATTTACCTCAAACACTGTTGCTAGAGCTGAAGATGTCCTGAACACAGAACATTCCTCTAACAGTGGTCGGCCACTGCAGGTTTAGAAACACTGCTGTAAGTGCAGTTGGTTATTTTTGGCACAGTAGATTGTTGGACTCAAACACATTCCTGAGGAAGAACTGCAGTGTCTACAGCATTCAGATCCAGTCTCTGTGTTTCTCTGCTGGAGTGTGTGTGATATGACGTGATTTTTGATGCAGTGTTCAGCGCTGCTCAGTGTTTGAATGAAATGGAAATAAACTGACTGATTTGACATGTTTGTTTTGCGTCATCTCTCATTCGACCTACAATCACACTGCATACAGTACTCTAATAATGTAATACAGATATGAAGCTTTCTTTTGCAGAGTTCCTTTGACAGGAACTCTACATCGATAAATCTATGAATGAATCTGATTCACCTTCAGACTAAATTCAAACACACACACGACAGAAAGAGAGAGTTTACACACCATCCATGTGCAATCATTCACGTGAGTCATATCACAATCTGTTCTTTATAGGATGTGTTTGCAGTCAGCTGCCGTTTGAATTAGGGTTCTCAATTAATTAAACGTTTGATCTAATTATTGCATGATGTGTCGATTAATTAATCAAATTAATCACACCTCAATTTTGGAAAAATGACCCACAAAAGATCATTTTTATGTTAAAATGAGAATGGCGTTGAATAAACACTACAAAAAGTGGCTTTATAAAGAATCTTTTTGATTTAACATTGCATAAATAATGATAATAAATGGGTATTAATTTTTAAAAATTAAAATTGGTTTTTAATTTTAATATATTATGCTGATTTGTCCAAATGGCTGATTCATTTAGAAATGAAAGTCCCAGTGATCAAAGCATAGTATGTTAAAATTAGTATGCCAAAAAACAAACAAAAACATGGTATCCACCATGGTTAACAGTGGTGTTTGGTATTTAATGGTATTTTTAAGGGATTTGTAAGTATTTATGTATGATTCTTCTTTCTTTTTTGATTCATGACACAGGCTCCAAGTCCCGATCTGAAGGAAATAACTTGCGTCTCTGCTCCGAAGACCCGAATCAAATGATTTGCGATATGCACTCTGAAATCCCGATCTGAATCAAAAGATTCAGGAACCCGCTTTGAAGCACTGATCCGAATCAAATGATTCGCAATTAGCGCTTCGAAGTCCTGATCTGAATTCGTGAACCATAATTTCAGATCAGGACTTAGCAGCGCGTATCACCAAAATGATTCGCGAACCCGCTCTGAAGTTCCGATGTGAATCAAATAAATTATGATACGCACTATGTAGTCCCGAACTGAATCAAATGATTCGCGAACTGATCAAAACGGTAAATCATTTTGCGACTCAATTTCGAAAAGCTCCGTTTCACCTATATATATGTTTTTTTTTTAAATCATTACAAGCGATGTGGAAATGTGAAAATGAATGGCTGTTTTGATCTGGTTTGTGCTAGTGAATCGCTTGAATTGAATGGTCGAAGTCACGAGTTTGAATCAATCGGAGCGGTTCCAGCGTAAACGACTCACTTAATTGATTCGGTTTGTCTTTTCGCTTCTTCCGCCATGTTTACAAGACACTGTCAGCAGGACAGTCAATCATACTGCATCATGTTCATCAGACACTGCATCAGTGTGAGATGACGGACTGGTCCTGATGGGGCCGGTGTGTTAAATGTCTTATTCATTTTAATGCAGTATTTGTAATCGCTCGAATTTAACGTTTAATCGACAGTTCTAGTGTGAATGGAGGTTCCTGCGGGAGTTTGGTTCGTGTTGTAACTCTGTGCCGCGGTCAAGGTGTCCTCAGCTAATAGACTTAAAGATTTAAACTCTAATCACTGCTCTCTCTCTCTCTCTCTCTCTCTCTCTCTCTCTCTCTCTCTCTCTCTCTAGAGAAAGTAATCTAAACTCTCATATTCAACTCATCTCAGTGCTGAGGATTCTGGGCTGTAATAATGTGCAGATTCATACAGACACACATAATATCTAACCTTATGATCTCCATAAAATACAGCAGTCAGAGTGTGATTATATACAGGATGGGCTTTTATATTCATGAGCCAAATACAACAGACATCAGTACAGCTAGATTTATCAGCACACATTCATGAGTTTAACAAATAAAGTTATATACAGCACAAACCTCATCAAATAATAATAATGATATCCAATCATTATATCCAATCACCAAGAATATACCAATAATTATGAATCATTTAATTCTGGAATGACTGAAACATTCAGTGTTGCAACTGAATTAGTTTGAATTGAATTACAGTTCATATGTTTGACTTTTTAGTGATCTGTACATTTATTTTCTTAATTTTTTAAAATATAAATCTGTTTCATGTGACACTAAGAATATTTATGACATTGTCTTTTCTTCTAAACGCTCTATCTGTGTTTAGTCAAACAACAGTGTCAGAAAAAAATATGTTCATGTTTTTGTCTTGTTTTCTAGTAGAAATATCTGAACATTTTGAAATCAACAAACAAAATGATTTTAGATACTAAGTCTTGTTTTCTGAAAAGATCAACACAAGTGAGTTTTTTCATAGAGGAACAAATGTGGCAGTGTGGAATGAAAAATAAACTCAATTCAAAGGAAAACAAGTGTATCGTTCTGACTCCACCGGCAGATGTTTTCACTTAATTTTGATACATTTTCAGAAAACCAAGAGTTTATATCTATATATATATAGTATAATTTGATTCTCAATTACATGTATCTGAGGATGTTTTGATATTTTACTCAAAAACATGACAAAAATACTTGTTTTATACAATCATTTTTTGCAGTGTGTTTTGTGTCTGTATGTGTGTGTGTGTGTCTGAGTGTTTGTGTGCTGATCACCGCTCCAGCCAGCGCAGTGACGGGTATCGGTCCGACAGCGTCCGCCGTAGCTGTGAGTTCTGACTTTTGTCTCTCATTTCAACGACACACTCCACCTGTGAGCACAATCACATCAGTCAAACAGCTTCTCAAACACACACTCATGGCTCATTTTGTCTGATTGTGTTTCCACAGATAAACCGCAAACCCTGCATGTCTTTACTGAGACGGGGAACTCCTCAACGTACGGTATCTGATGATAATACCACAGTACTTTAATATATGTAACCCTGGACCACAAAACCAGTCATAAGGGTAAATTTTTAAAATTGAGATTTATATTGAATACAATAGAATAGAATAAAATAAATAAACTTTCCATTGCTGTATGGTTTGTTAGAATACAACTATATTTGTCTGAGATACAACTATTTGAAAATTGATATCTGAGGGTGCAAAAACATCAAAATATTGAGAAAATCGCCTTTAAAGTTGTCCAAATAAAGATCTTAGCAGTGCATATTACTAGTCAAAAAATAAGTTTTGATATACTTACAATAGGAAATTTGCAAAATATCTTTACTTAACACCCTAATGATTTTTGGTATAAAAGAAAAAGCAATAATTTTGACCTATACAATGTATTGTTGGCTATTGCTTCAAATATACCCGTGATACTTAAGACTGGTTTTGTGTTCCAGGGTCACAGGGTTTCCCAAACTGCAGACCATGATCAAGCCAGAAATTATTTAAATTATTTAAATAATAATAATATGTGCAAAATACACAATTTAAAAAAAAATAAAAACAAAAAACTTAATAATACTTAAAAAAACCTACTAAAATATAATAAAAATGACACATAAATATAATTATTATAAAATATAAAAATTAAATATTATGTATAACATATGATTTAAAAGCACTTAAAAAAAAATCATATATATATATATATATATATATATATATATATAAAATAATAACACTTACTAAATTTATTTACTAGCTGCATGTCATGTGAGAGTTAACCGAGATCAGAGTGCACATGTGAATGTGGTGTTAAATTACTGAAGTATCAACTTAAAATCTCAGCTCAAACACATTCAGCTGATTAAAATGTTTGGGAATTGCTGTATATACTGTGGTACAGAATGAAAATAAATATGTTTTATTTGTTTGTTAGTGTGTAAATCAAATGTCCTCTGACCTGTGCTTTGAAGAGCTCTGCTTTATCACTGTAACGTCTGTGACAAACATCCAGCAACCTGTCAGAGAGAGAAAGAAAGAGCGTTGAGTTAGTTAGTTGGTTAGTTAGTGCTGCTTCAGAAAGTCTTGTGTAACTTTAACTGTGATCTCCATGACCTGAGCTCACTGAACATTCACATGCTGATATTGATGTGACCTGTAGCTTACATTTACATTGATGCATTTAGTAGATGCTCTTATTCAAAGTGACTAACATTACATTCAAGGTGCACATGCACGCACAACAGCAGCTCAAACAGTAGAAGTCATCGGTTCAGTTCTCAGGGAATGCATGCACTGATAACATGTACAGCTTAAATGCAATGCAAGCCACGTTGGATAAAAGCATCTGCATGATGCATGAATGTAAATAAGGGTTTAGTTGACTTTGTGTCTTTGAATCAGCACTGACACTGTGCATCTGTTCCTCCAGAACACTGTTGTCGTTCGCTCACCTGACGTCCTCTCTTGCCAGCAGGTCCAGTAGTTTGGCCATGTCTCCGGGCCATTCGGCCAGCTGCACCGTGAAGCGACTGACTCTGTCGTCCAGAACCAGAGCTCGTTCCACACACTGCAGAACCAGGTCCAGTTCCATGTTTGCACTGCTCACCACCACCGCCACCCTACAGCACAACACAACCTTTACACAGGACCCTTACTTATATTTTTATTTCACGTTTCATGCAGATTGGTTCTGTTTGGAATATTTTCCCCCTAAAGTTAGTTAGTTAGTTAATCTCAACATTTACCAGTATCTCTTAAATGAAAGAGATTTTATTATATTGTTGTTATGTTCAAAATGACCCTGATTAGATGTAATACTTTTCACCAAAAATCACACAAAAAATAAATATGAGAACAAATATTTTTTAAATATTTGTTTTCCACAAAACAGTAATATTGTAAACAATATTTAAAATTTTAAATATTTAAATAATGTTTATAATATTAATATTTTGTAGAAAACAAATAATTAATAACTTTAATTTTGAAAAAATATTTAATTCTTTTCTTTCTTTTTTTTTTATTTACAATTCTTATTTATTTATTTAAATAAACTCTGCTCACAATGCAGAGTTTATGGGTTCAATTCCCCCCAAAAATTCACATGCATGAACTGAAAAATTCACGCTTTCATTGCAGCACAAGCCTCTGTTAAATGCATAGATGTAAATTATTAAATTTACATAAATGTAATGTTAATTTCAACATTTACTAATATATTTCTAATCTAAAGTTGTATCTGTTCAGATTAGATAATGAACATTAACAATTGTATTTTTGCAAATAAATATTGACACATGCTGTAAAACATGCTTTGCTTATTGTTTGTTAGCTAATGCATTAAATTATGTTAACAAATGAGACCTTATTGTAAATGATAATGTTGAAGTAATTCAGATAAACAGTTTATTCTAGTAATATAGTTCATTAGCACATGCACAGACGGATGCATTAATAATGTGCTGATCTGCATTTCACAGCAGCTTCAAGTGCAGCTCATGCGTTCAGAGCCAGAGTTTGTTTTCTAAAGGAGATTCAATTCAATAGATCACTAAAATGACTTCAGTCAAGTGTTTACCAACACAAACATGATGAAATCCTCCACTAACTGACTCATCAAAAAAGATGGTCCAGTTAGGATGGTAATAAAGTGAGTGAGGGGTTTTAACCACCTTTTTCCTTTAAGTTCTGGCAGTTGTCCTGCTAAGATGGCAGCTAAGCCCATGGCTCCTTCCGTGTCCACGGTCGAGCGCTCGTACTCCTGAAAGCGCAGCATGGCCACCAGAGCGTCCGCCTCCCTTCAGAGAGAAAAAACATCAGAAACACATACTCAAACGCAGAACAGACTCCACGTGACGCACACATAGCGCTCCTCAGTTCACCGCTGGAGACATTATAAAACACTTAACGCCCTAATGTATTATTGATGATGCGTACTATATATAGGCCAGCAGATGAGCCCAGAATATCAATGCAATTATTCCTTTTCATTGTGTTAAAATTCAAGGGAATCATTGATTTTCCAGGTCAGTGGATTCAATACAGTTCATCAAAAAATACACACACACACAAAACAAAAACAAACGAAAAAAAAAACAAAACAGGCAAAATCTATGGAGTCCTATTCCTGCTACTTAATTAAAAAAGTTGTTGCGACTTTCTGTCTCACAATTTTGACTTTTTTTTCTCAGAATTGTGAGATATAAACTTGCAAATCTAAGAAATAAAGTCAGAACGCCATGATATAAACTCGCATTATTTTTTATTCAGTGGTGGAAACTGGCTTCCATAAAAAAACTGTACATTTTCAACTTTAGTACTTTTCAAACAAAAAAGGTAAACATAAGAACACTTATGAGAACAATTTTTTAAACATTTATCACAAAAATTTTATATTATATGAACCATTTTAAACATTTTTAAATATTTAAATATTAACTTGAAATATGAAAAAAATACATAAGTATTTAAAATGTTTTTACTTGTTTATGTATTAATTTTTATTTATTTATTTATATGATCTTTCCTGAAGCTTAAACAGTAGAACATAGCGCTTGCAACACCAAGATCATGGGTTCGATTCCCAACAAAATTCGCACAAATGAACTGAAAAATATACACTTTAGAATTTACACTAAAAGTGTCTGCCAAATGCGTAAATATCCTCAGAGGTCAGATGAGAAACTGACATACTAAAATACATGAAAAAATATGTGTTTTGGTCTGTGCACCATTAAATTTGCATGTAATATTGTCCCTAACATCCCTAAATCATCCCAGACATCATAATAGAAATTTCGTAGGCACATTTCAAAAGGCTTGTTTATGACCCTACAAAATAGTCACAATTTGAAGAAAAACAATCTTTGTTAAACAGTATGTTCATCAACTAAAAAATGTGTTGTGGGTCAAATTCACCTGGAACAAAATCCATTCCATTAAGACACAGGCTTAATTGCATGTCAAGTATTTTGTGTTCATGTGTTTGTCGTATATACAGTAGTATGCACCGTCATTATGGTGTACACTGAATTTGGTCTTAATACATTACGTCACATTAAGTGTTTTACGGTTGAATACTGGAACGCTCTAATAAAAAAAAAATAGTTCTGGTCCTTGATTCTGATTGGTGTAGCTGTTGTAAATTACTCTACAAACATACACATTTGTTTACGTTTGTGTGTTGCTCGGCAACCACTTTGTTGCAACCACAACTGTTTCTGAACAACTACATTGTTTGGTGAAAGAATAATGTTTTTATCAGTATTGTTACACTTTATTTGCTCCTTTAGTTTTTGAAACCTTTCTACGTATATGGAATAACAGTTTTCTAAAAGCAATAAGCCCCGTGAAGCCGTGGTTTACAGTGAATTTATAACAGCTACGGGATTTTAACGACGCCCCTTTGCTGTTATAAATTCACTGTAAACCACGGCTTCTTGGGGCTTATTGCTTCGTTTTGGAACAGAGCAAATATGTGATACTGCTGAAGAGATTCAGGGCAGAGTAGAACATGTTATTTGAATTAAGCAAATTTCAAGGGAATTTTGCAGCACAGAGGTCTTGGGTTCGATTCCCAGGAAATGCATGAACTGATAAAGTGTAAACCTTGAATGCAATGTAAAATGCTTTTTTATAAACGTGTCTGCCAAAATGCATGAATGCCAAATTTTACATTTTATTGCAAATCTCCAATAACAATTGAATTTATCTGTAGATACTGGAGATCTGAGATCAACACTTCTGTGAACAGAGCCAGTGATTTTCAAGATACCTGACGGAAATGACTTTGTCCACCATTTTCTTGGCCAGCTGAAAGGTGTGTGTGCCCAGAGAGTGATCCACCAAATCTGTGAGACCAAGCAGAGCACAGACCCATCAGAGCTGCTCACAGGAGAAAACAGGTTAGTTAGAATGGTAAAGCAGGGGATTTTACCTCTGTAGAGTTTCTTGTTGGGGTTGCAGTAGAGATCTTTAATGGGAGAGTCTGTTTTGAGCGACTGCAGTAGCAGAGGAAACTCCTCCGGTTCGACACCCTGTTAGAGACACAGCATGAATTCAACACAACCACTTATTCTGCACTTTGTTAATGCATTTGAGATTTAACAGTATATGAATCGTTCACAGATCTGATGAAATGCATGAGTTCATTCAGCTTTAACCAAGTGAAGCGTGAACCCGGAGCCGTAACGCCGTGTTTCCGTCAGACTGGACTCACTATGACAGAGATGCGAGGGTTCAGGTGTTTGATGGCAGCTGCGGTTCCCGCCAGGAGGCCACAGTGTCCGCCCGCAGGCACGATGACCGCGTCCAGCTTGGGCACCTGCTCGTAAATCTCCAGACCCACTGTTCCCAGACCTGCCAGATACACGGCGCTGTCGTCCCTGCGGGGCGGATGAGAGGCAGATGGGTGAGAGATGGATCCGTCATACCTGTCCAACTGCCCTCGTGACAGACAGACACTCCGAACTCTGCCAAATCACCGCTTTGCTTTCAGGTTTGTGTTCAGCGCTCAAGGATGAAGAGTCACGCGTGAGCGGTCACAGGTTTGGACACGTCTGTTTGTTCTTCATGTGTTAGAATAATAGTACAGTGGGAGTGATTTAGAGACCAAAACATATGTGACTCTGGAGCACAAAACCAGTCTTGAGTATCACGGGTATATTTGTATCAATAGCCAACGATACATTGATTGGTCAAAATTATCGTTTTTATGCCAGAAATCATTAGTATATTAAGTAAAGATCATGTTCCACGAAGATAAATTTTCTACTGTAAATATATCAAAACATAATTTTTGATTAGTAATATGCATTGCTAAGAACTTCATTTGGATAACAAGCGATTTTCTCAATATTTTGATTTTTTTGCACCCTCAGATTTCAGATTTTCAAATAGTTGTATCTCAGCCAAATATGGTCCTATCCTAAGAAACCGTACATCAGTGGAAAGCTTTATTCAACTTTCAGATGACGTATAAATCTCAATTTCAGAAAATTGACCCTTATGACTGGTTTTGTGGTCCAGGGTCACATATTACACAGATAAAAACAACCATATATATCTGAGCTTATTTTTTGGATAGATTCCAACTTTTGATTGCTCATGTCATTTCACTCACTTTTACTGGTGCACCTTACTAACTAACCCATCTTTACCAGTACTTACTGGTACCTGTCAAAGTACCTGTCAAAATTTTGGAACAAATATGTTTTTTCAGTGTTTATAAAAAAGTCTCTTCTGCTTATCAAGGCTGCATTTTTTGATTATAAATACAGTAAAAATATTAAATATTATTACAGTTTAAAATATGATTTCTATGTGAATATCTGTTAAACTGTAATTTATTTCTGTGATGCGCAGCTGAATTTTCAGCATCATTACTCCAGTCTTCAGTGTCACATGATCCTTCAGAAATCATTCTAATATACTGATTTACTGCTCAACAAACATTTATGATTATATGTGTAAACTGTGATACACTACAAACTATCAAATGTTTGGGGTATTTTTTTAAAGAAATTAATACTTTTAGTCATAAATGCCACATTAAATTGATCAAAAATGACAGTAAAGACGTTTGAAGATGTTACAAAAGATTTCTGTTGCTAATAAATGCTTAACTTTTGAACTTTCCATTCATCTGTGAATCCTGAAAAATAAAATGTATGACGGTTTCCACAAAAATATTGTGCAGCACAACTGTTTTCAACATTGCTAATAATCATAAATGTTTGTTGAGCAGCAAATCAGCATATTAGAATGATTTCTGAAGGATCATGTGACACTGAAGACTGGAGTAATGATGCTGAAAATTCAGCTGCGCATCACAGAAATAAATTACATTTTAACAGATATTCACATAGAAAACTGCTGTTTGAAATTGTAATAATATTTCAGAATTTTTTACTGTGTTTTTGATCAAATACATACAGCCTTGGTGAGCAGAATACACTGCTTTCATAGACATTGAAAAAACTCAGTTATTCAAAAATTTGGTCTATAGTATGTAGCTTATTTTTATCCTCTTCTGAGGTTTTCTGGATTATGAATCTGAACTGTAGATGTCACTGTAGGATTCAGAGTAGAAGTGAATCACATGATCAAAGGTTTCTAGATAATAAAGAAGCCGTCTGTCCATCTGTGCTGAATTCACCAACAGACTGTCGTCTAACAAGCATCTTAATATCTTCATGCCTTACAGCCGCATGTACTGTAGCTCTAATCTGCTCAATGCATCAATAATGCATGAAAAAATTAAGATATTATAAACATTTGCTATCTCATCTAGACTGACTGAACTCCTCAGATGTGAAGTTTTGACCCAGACTCACTCCTCCAGACACAGGTATCCGTTCTCTCGGGCCAGGTGTCTGGCGTGGTTGACGGAGTCTCGGGCCGTGCTGCCGTACGAGATGACCATGGCGCCGTAGTCTCTGTACATGCGCAGGCGAGGAGGAGAGCTGTACGCCGGCATGATGACGAACACCGGGATCCGCATCTCCACCGCGTGATACGCCACTGCCATTGAGAAGTTACAGTCTGTGGCCACGATCACACCCTTCCTCTGCTGATCCTGGAACAGGCACACGGTGACACTTGTGTTTCATATTTCATACTAGATTTAATGTGATGAAAATATGTCAAGAAATCAAAAATCACAATCACACTGTGGTTTCATGACACATTATGATCATATTAAACAAAATATCACTTTTACTATGTTTAAACCCTATTGTGATTGTTAGAATGGTCACAGATGAGTGATTTCCATGTAAAACTGATGGTGCAGACCAAACCGTAAGTCGTAGAGACTTGAAACTTGGAGTGATGGCAGTACTCACACCACCTACAATGTGACCAAGGCTCGCCTCAATTGGCCTGATGGGGGCGCTACAGCGCTCAAATGTACAAAATCACTCATAACCCCTACACCATCAGTCGCAGGCTCAGGTGTCTTATGTCGTTGGAATCCCTGGCTCAGATGCAATCATGAGCCTGAAATTTTCGGGTAATTAGCATTTTTTGCAAAACCTACTTTTGCAAACTAGTCCTAGGTTTTTCACTCGATTGGAACCAAACAAGTGCAGAAAGATTCTCTGGAGAGTGAATACCAATAATAATCAAAAAAAGTTGCACTTTCGACTCACTGTGGCAAAGGGACGCCAAAATGTTCAAAAGAGGCAGGGCCGCTTTTAGTAAAATGCCTATAACTCCTGAGCAGAGTGAGATTTGTGTAAGAGCTGGAGCTGAGGTCACAAGAAGAAAATTGCGGAGATTGGCCACTTGGTGGCACAGTAAGAGGGGAGAAAACATAAAAATGGCTATAACTATGCAATCATTTGTCCTATCTGCATGAAAATCACTGTGCATGGTCTTGGTCCAAAATGCCACAAGCGTCTATGGGGACATTTTTGCATATTAAAAAAAAAAGGGCGCCAGTGGCAGATGAAATTTGAGCACCTATTAGACAAGGTTAACGGAGGCTGATCGGAACGAAATTCTGTGGGCCTGTTTGACTTACAGCCCTAAAGGTCTGTGAGAAATTTGAAAGAAATGTTGAATTGTACCCCTTGGGAAAATATAATGGGGTCCATTAGTAAAGGGGCCTGTCCAAATATACCCAAAAGCCTATAAAGCCTAAAGGAAAACTCAAAACTTCACGAAACCCACTGAGCACATGTGACAGGTGATTCAAAACAAGCATGGAAAGTTTCAGGGACAGTCATAAATGTTATAAAACATTATATTTCTATGGTAAATCACCTGGATTTGACACAAATGCTTTTTTAATAACTGATTTTGGTGGTTACAGGCTTGCTAAATAATATGTAATGTCTTTTTCCTCATGTGCTTAAATACCTAAAGCGCCTGAACCTCGGTAATCGCTGCTTACAGCTATACTATGTTTACTATTATCTTCATCAGATGATTTCTTTGTAAATTAAGTTTGTGCATGACTCTTGCTCTGATTATTTCATGTAACGCAGTGACATTAGAGTGACTGAAGTGTTTAGATGCTGTATATGTGTGTATTAGAGGTGACGCTGATTGTACCTGTTTGAGCGAGGACAGCAGGTACAGCACTCCTCTCTCCTTCACTGAACCCGTGTAATGCAGAAGCTCTTTCTTCAGGTAGATCTCCATGCCGTACTGTTTGGACAGTCTGGAGTACTGCGGGCAGAACACACACGTTCATCAGTTTGACATCAGAGAGCTGTTTGTAAATCTGGCAAATGCCTCTCATTTTTAGCAGGTCATGAAACTAAACTGACTGACGCAGGGGAACGAATTTAAACAAACCTTTCCAAATTCACACTGAACTCAAGATCCCCTCATACAGCGTAACTGTACTCGTTCAGAGATGGCTTTAGGATTTCATTAAATTATTCCTGCAGAACTCAATATCACTATCTGCAGTTTGATCAGGCGCAGATGTTTCAGTCTGATTGAATGTTGATATTGGATCTGCTCTGGGCTCTCCTAAAATATTCATTATCTCCCCTAAATGAATTAATATGTCACTCAATATATTTTCTCAGTGATTGTTTTTTTCAGCTGTACTTTTCTCACTGTCAATCACAGCCCACTGAATCAGAGCGCTGGTGCTTTACAATGGTGCAAAAAAGGAATATACTTAAATCTGAATTTGTTCATTCAGTTATATATTTTGAAATATTGCTCTGATTATATATATGCAATATTATGCAAATATAGAAGGAAAGGAAAGGATGTGACCAAGTATGGTGACCCATACTCAGAATTTGTGCTCTGCATTTAACCCATCCAAGTGCACACACACACACACAGTAGTGAGTAGTGAACAAACAAACACACACACACACACACACACACACACACACACACAGCAGGCAGCCCATATTGCTATCGCTGCGGCGCCCGGGGAGTAGTTGGGGGATCGGTGCCTTGCTCAAGGGACTCACCTCAGTTGTAGTATTGAGGGTGGAGAGAGCGCTGGTTATTCACTCCCCCCACCTTCAATCCCTGCCGGACCTGGGACCTCAAACCCCCAACCTTTCGGTTATAAGCCCAACTCCCTAACCATTAGGCTACGGCTGCCCCAATTTAAATGGCAAGTCATGTGCAGTACTGTAAAATCCCTTTAAAATACCAAATCTTCAAGAAAAAATGTATTATTCAACTAAAACATAGTAATTCATTATACATATGTTGCCATTCAAAAGTTTGGAATCAGTAAGATTTTTAACATTTTTAAAGACTTTCTCATCAAGGCTCATCATTTATTTGATAAAAAAAAATCCTGAAAAATAGCAATATTTTTAAATATTACTGCAATTTTAAATATCTGTTTTCTATGTTAATATTAGTTAAAATGTAATTTATTGCTGTAAAATTTAAGCTGATGTTTCAGCATCATTACTCCAGTCTTCAGTGACACATGATCCTTCAAAAATCATTCTAATATGCTGATTTATTATCAATGTTTTTCAGGATTTTTCAATGAGCAAAAATAAATATGCTAAATAATATATATAATAAATAACACTGCTTTGATGAATAAAAATCAGCATTTATTTAAAATATAAATATTTGTAACACTATATACTGACATTCAAAAGTTTGGGGTCTGTACATTTGTTTTCTTTCTTTTTTTCTTTTAAATATATATTTTTTTTCAGCCAGGATATGCTAAATTGGTAAAACAAAAAGTGATAGTTAAAACATTGTTAGAAAAGACTTGATAATCATTGAAAAACATTTTTTAAAACATTTTATTTCAATGATAGTTAAATTTAGTTTTGCCTTATTAAATAACACTATCTGAGTTATTGGTTTAATTTAACAACAATTAACAAAACAAAATGTTGTATTTGGATAAAACATTTTTTTTTATAATTCATCTTTTTCTCAAATTAAATAAGTACTTCTGCTACATATACAGCCATTTTTGTGCCTTTTGTAAATGTAAAGTCATTTTAGATCAACATTGACCAAAAATGACCTTATTTTGATTGATTTTACAGCTATTGGTAGTCTAAAATACACTACTGATAGGACAACTTGGGCGGGTAGTGTTATCTCTGTGTGGTTTGGTGTGTGTGTGACGTACCGTACAGGGTGTTTTCTGAATGCCGCCCTGCTGGAGTTTGAAGGCGGCGGCGCTGATGTCCTCGAACCGCAGATGTTCTGGTGGAGCTTTGGCTGCTGACTTGCTCTCGCTGCCTTTCTTCGTGGCCAGTTTGGGTGTGGACATCAACTGGACCTCCGGCGGTTCTGAAACACTGGTCTCGAAGACCTTCACATCTCCATTGAGGTACTCCTCGGCTCCAAAGTCCTTCAGGCGTTCTGGGCAGATGAGTGTGGAGCGGCGACCCACACGTCCGTTCCCGATGTAGCCGTCTTTAGCGCACGGCCCGCTGTGGAAGGAGCAGTCGGGTTTGGAGAAACTTATGCGCTGCTCCGCACTGCCCAGGGAAAGACCAAGAGTAATTCCTATTCAGCTCTTTTTGCATTTCTCCTCAGGTTGTTTACTAATCTAGTGAACTGTAAATACTGTGGCTCTTTTGACACTCACTCTAAATGAATAAATGTAAATTTATATAATAATACTGTTATTCAAGTGAACTATAATGCAACAAACAAGACTCTCGAGAAACGCAGGACCATCAAAGAACCTGAACAACCCACACTCCATCTGAAGATGCTCCTGACAGTTTACATCTGTTCATGTGTTTCTCTCCAGTCGCTTCAGACAACTACAGACAGCAGGTTAGTTCTATTTTCTGCTGATATGGAAGAGGTTTACAGTTTACTCAGCTCAAATAAACAACAGTGTGACTCAACAATGAAAAACAACGCAGAACCAGTGCTGGCGGATCACTGTGATTCATGCATATTATATGTATTTTCCAGCATACTGAATTGCCTGAATATTTCAGTCAAGGTGACAACATCACTAGAGCCACGTTTACACTGCAAAACAGAAGCGGCATCTCAACAGGCATTTAGTTGAATTTACACAGCAATTATAATTGCATAAATTTGCCTTTGATAACAGAGGCTGCGGTGGGTCAGAGCTGTTTTAATATAGTCTGGCTTTTATGCTGCATCAGTCTTAACACTGAATTGTGAGTAGCCTTAGTTTAGCTGTGTAAATGGAAGGTAAAAGGGAAGTTCACTTCCAGAACAAAAACTGAAAGATAATCACCCCCTTGTCATCCAAGATGTTCATGTCTTCTTTCTTCAGTCATAAAGAAATTGTGTTTTTTTTAAAAAAACATTCCAGGATTTCTCTCCATATAATGGACTTCTATGGTGCCCATGAATTTGAACTTCCAAAATGCAGCCTCAAAAGGCTCCCAGCCGAGGAAGAAGGGTCTAATCTAGCGAAATGACTGGTTATTTTCTAAAAAAAAATGGACAATTTATATACTTTTCAACCTCAAATGTGACCCTGGAGCACAAAACCAGTCTTAAGTTGCTGGGGTATATTTGTAGCAATAGCCAATAATACACTGTATGGGTCAAAATTATAGATTTTTCTTTTATGCCAAAAATCATTAGTGTATTAAGTAAAGATCATGTCCCATGAAGATATTTTGTTAATTTCCTACTGTAAATATATCAAAACTTAATTTTTGGTTAGTAATACGCATTGCTAAGAAATTAATTTGGACAACTTTAAAGGCAATTTTCTCAATATTTAGATTTTTTTGCACCCTCAGATTTCATATATTCAAACAGTTGTACCAAATATTGTCATATCCTAACAAACCATACGTCAATGGAAAGCTTATTTATTCAGCTTTCAAATGTTGTATGAGTTTTGAAAAAGTGACCCTTATGACTGGTTTTGTGGTTCAGGGTCACAAAAGCTTGTCTTGTCTATCTCTGTGTGAACTCTGTTTTTTCCGGTTCATGACAGTTAGTGTATGTCGACGAACTCCCATCTCATTTTCTCCTCCAACTTCAAAATTGTCCTACATCGCTGCAGAAGTACCAACCCAGTGTTTACAATGTGAACATGCAAAGAAGATCAAACACCCTTTACAAAAAAAAGGTAAAACAGCGTTGTAGGATGATTTTGAAGTTGGAGAAGAAAATGAGATGGGAGTTTTTCGACATACACTAACTGTCATGAACCGGAAAAAACAGAGTTCACGCAGAGCTAGACAAGAGGTTAAAAAGTATATAAATTATCATTTTTTTTTAGAAAATAACCAATTGTTAAAATAAGACCCTTCTTCCTCGTCTTTAGAGCCCTTTGAAACTGCATTTAAACTACACTTTGAAAGTTCAAACTCACAGTCACCATTGAAGTCCATTATATGGAGAACATTCCTGAAATGTTTTCCTCAAAAAACATAATTTCTTTACGACTGAAAATAGAAAGACATGAACATATTGGATGACAAGGGGGTGAGTACATTATCTATAAATTCTGGAAAATATTCTGGAAGTGAACTACTCCTTTAAGAGTATTTCAGTGTCTGAGGTCGTTTGTCCAGCACTGAAGTCTATTAATATCTGAGCTCTGCAGGTTTGACCTCTTGCCTCATTCTTACGTCACAGCTTTTATCTGTAAGAGAGAAACACCCTGTGATGAACCCTACAGGATCATCTTTGATATGCACATTTCTGAGGCTCTAAATTATCACCTTTGCTGTTAAACCTGTTTCACACACAATCTACTCAATCTAATAATTTCTTCTGTCGACTGATTGACAGTTCAGAGTTTTTACAGAGTAAAAGCTCTTTAAGTGTAATTGTACAAACGTCCAGCTTCTACAAAATACCCTTAAACGTCAGAATAACTGTAGTCATATTTCCAGATGAACACTTACTGGACTGAAGCAGCTTGACTTTACTTGATTCTCCATGAATCATTTTGTAGAAAAATCAGTGAGTGTCAAATCTGATCGTCAGGATCTTTTGAGGAACGTTTGTTTCCAGAAGCTTTACTTTCACTGTTCCTCAGTGGAGAAATGATCTTCACAAGCCTCCAAAACATCTCACATCTTATTGCACTGCATTATAAGTTTGGATCATTTCAATCTCATCTTACTAAGACATTTTATTGGAGATACAGAGTGACCACTCATATTTACATCATTTTATGTCAGTATCTGCTCTACTGTTATAAAGATCTCATTGATTTGCATTACAAGCAGCAGCATTTCATCATATAACTATCAGCATCTGCTGCAAATTCACATTTTTGCTCAGTTTGACTCTATGAATAAAACTGAGCTGTTTTTCCTCCATATTCTCACTATATGAGCCATGAAAGACTGATGGATCACTCAACAAAAAACGCATGCAAACTTTTGAAATATTTTGTCTGTCATTTAAAAACTGTTTTTTACAGGGCTAATATCATGCATAAATGACTGTTTGTTTAAAGAGTCCTATTTCAGCTCTTATTCTCTCTAAACATGTTTACCGTGGCAGGAAGAGAAGGATGAAGGTGAGGAAGAGTCTGAGGAGGATGTACACTAAAGCTTGGAAGAGCGACAGGAAGGTGGCGTTCTCAGTGATCTGTGGGAACGGAGGGAGAGCTACGGATGAGGACGGGTCTGCTGCTTCTACAGGAGAAGGACCAGGAGCTTTGGAAGCAGGTTGAGGAGCATCAACCTTCTTTGAAGCTGCAGGCTTTGACCTGCTGGGTTTTCTTGGAGTGGGTTGAGGAACAGAAGCTGCTGAGGGTGATGGAGATGCATGCTGGTGTCTCTGTGTGAGTTCTGCTCCAGGTTTGGGTGTCTTAATGATTGCGTGTGAGTCAGTGGATGGAGGAACTACAGGATGGGAAGGAGGAACCGCCACACGCTGGTGAAACTCCACACCAGTCACATCACGCCTCTCAGACTCAGGAGGACACTGGGAAGGCGTTGGAGACTCTCTAGGGGTTTCAGATGTACACGCTACGGTTTCCCACCTTTGCCAGAAGGGATCATATTCCTCGCTGTCATTAAAGCTTC
The DNA here is from genome assembly GCA_012976165.1 of Labeo catla. Lineage (NCBI taxonomy): Eukaryota > Metazoa > Chordata > Actinopteri > Cypriniformes > Cyprinidae > Labeo > Labeo catla. The sequence continues at coordinate 302,790 of VONZ01000619.1, forward strand.
TCCGTGTCTCCTGCGCCTGCGAGCCGTCGTTCACAAAGTTAGCAAAAAACTGCGCCGCGAAATTCATCCTGTACTCAAGCGGACATGAAATGCGAAGCTCAGCAGACACTTTCTCTCTGTCCAGGGGTATTGTCCTCTTTCTCAGGCGTCCTCCACAACATTAGCTTACTGCTCAGGGTTATTTAAGGAGGGATTAGCCGTAATCACACGCTCGAGTCACTCCGGCCCTTCCAGCCCTCCAGGACTCCACCTACAGCTCTATTCCTGTATCAGACCCGGTTTAAACCCGCCTCTCACATGGTATAATCAGACTCTCTAAAAGGATAGATGAAGACTTAATGCTTCCCACACAATAATGACCTGGGACTGTTGTCCAGCACAAAGTGCCCTCTATAAGACCTCAAGCTTTGACCTCTAGGACAGGCCAAATCCTCCTCAGACCAGATCACAGATCACCTCTGACTTCACATTCATCATTTATGATGCTCCAGACTCTAGGAGACTATATTCATTGTAGTCATATTCATTGTAGTGTGTACACACTCACCATCAGTTTTTAATGTAAACCTCTCACACACCTCTCACCTCGCACATTTAAATAACAATCTCATTGGTTAACCAGAATTGGACATTTATTTTAAAGGAACTGTAAGTGTTTGCCCATGCAGAGCTCTCCACCACAGTGCTGTTCTGTTTGGTTGATAGGGTGTTTATGTGGTTTCTGTGGTGTTCCTAGGATGTTCAGGATGGTTGCTAGGGTGTATGTGTGGTTTCTGGGGTGTTTCTAGGGTGTTTAGGTTGGTTTCTATGGTGTTGCTAGGGTGGATATGTGGTTTCTAGGGTGTTCAGGGTGGTTGCTAGGATGTATGTGTGGTTGCTAGGGTATATATGCGGTTTCTAGGGTGTTGCTAGGATGTATATGGTTTCTGGTGTTATGTTCAGGGGTTGCTAGGGTGTATGTGTGGTTACTATAGTGGTTGCTAGGGTGTATATTTAGTTTCTGATGTGTTGCTAGGGTGTTCCAGGTGTTTTTGAGGGTGTTGCTAGGGTGTAAATGTGGTTTCTAGGGTGTTGCTAGAATGTTCAGGGTGAGGTTGCCGGTGCTCATTTACTAGAGATTGCTGCTAGGATGTTCAAGTGGACATGGGATATATATATATAGGTTTCCAGGTGTTATGAGAGATGTTCAGAATTAGTTTACTAAGATGTTTGTATGTGGTTTCTAGAGATTTGCAAGGGTTTATGTATCTCAGATTATTTGTTAGGAGGTGTATATATATATATATGTGGTTTCTAGAATTTGCTTGTATGTTTCAGGGTGGTTTACTAGGATGTATGTTTAGCGGATTTATTAGAGGTGTATTTGTGGTTTCCTAGGGTTTTGCTTGTATGTTCAGAGTGGTTGCTAGGGTGTATATATGTAATGGTTTCTAGGGTGTTACTAGAATGTTCAAGTGGTTTGCTAGGGTGTATGCATGTGGTTACTGGGGTGCTGCTAGGATGTTCAGGACACTAGGATGTATATGTGAACTGGGGACATTGCTAGAGATGTTCAGGGTGGTTGCTAAGATGTTTGTGTGGTTTCTAGGGTGTTGCAAGGGTTTATGTATTATCTCTCGGGTGTTGTTAGGGTGTATATGTGGTTTCTAGGGTGTTGCTTGTATGTTCAGGGTGGTTGCTAGAATGTATGTTTGGTTATTAGGGTGTATTTGTGGTTTCTAGGGTTTTGCTTGTATGTTCAGAGTGGTTGCTAGGATTTATGTGTGGTTGTTAGGGTGTATATGCGGTTTCTGGGGTGTTGCTAGGATGTATATGTGGCTTCTAAGGTGTTGGTAGTATGGTAGGGTGGTTGCTAGGACGTTTTGGTGGTTGATGCAGTATTCTGTGTGGTTGCTATGTATTGTCAGGGTGTTCTGGGTGGTGTCTAGGGTGTTGCTAGGGTTTTCTGGGTGGTTGCTAGATATTGCTGGGGGTTTTGGGTGGTTGTTAGAGTGTTGTCCGGTTGTTCTGTGTCATTGTCAGGGTGGACTATGTGGTTACTAGGGTGTTCAGAGTGGTTTCTAGGGTGTTGCTAGGGTGTATGTGTGGTTTCTAGGGTGTTGTGTGTGTGGTTGCTGTGTGCTGTTGGGTTGTTCTGGGTAGTTTTTGGGGTGCTGCTAGGATGTTTTGGTGGTTGATGCAGTGTTCTGTGTGGTTGCTATGTATTGGTATGTTATTCTGGGTGGTATCTAGGGTGTTGCTAGGGTTTCCTGGGTGGTTGCTACATATTGCTGGGGTTTTTTGGTGGTTGTTAGAGTGTTGTATGGTTGTTCTGTGTCATTGTTAGGGTGGTCTATGTGGTTACTAGGGTGTTCTGAGTGGTTTCCAGGGTGTTGCTAGGGTGTATGTGTGGTTTCTAGGGTGTTGTGTGTGTGGTTGCTGTGTGCTGTTGGGTTGTTCTGGGTAGTTTTTGGGGTGCTGCTAGGATGTTTTGGTGGTTGATGCAGTGTTCTGTGTGGTTGCTATGTATTGGTATGTTATTCTGGGTGGTATCTAGGGTGTTGCTAGGGTTTCCTGGGTGGTTGCTACATATTGCTGGGGTTTTTTGGTGGTTGTTAGAGTGTTGTATGGTTGTTCTGTGTCATTGTTAGGGTGGTCTATGTGGTTACTAGGGTGTTCTGAGTGGTTTCCAGGGTGTTGCTAGAGATTGTTGTGTGTGTGGTTGCTGTTATTGCTATTGGATTCTGGGTAATTTCTAAGCGTGCTGGGAAGGGGTGTTTTGAGTCAAGTTGACATATGAATTGGTGTTCTGTGTGGTTGCTAGGTATTGTTAGGGTGTTCTGGGTGGTATCTAGGGTGTTGCTAGGGTTTTCTGGGTGGGGATGTTGCATTATTAGGATGTTGCATAGTTGTTCTGTGTCATTGCTAAGGTGGTCTGTTTGGTTACTAGGGTGTTCTGAGTGGTTGCCAGGGTGTTTTGTGTGGTTGCACAACAAAGATCAGGCCCTTTCTAACAGAGCAGGCCACACAACTTCTTGTCCAGGCCCTGGTCATCTCCAGGCTGGACTACTGCAATGCTCTTCTAGCCGGTCTTCCCTCATGCACAATCAAACCTTTACAAATGATTCAGAATGCAGCAGCACGACTGGTCTTCAACGAGCCCAAAAGGGCCCATGTCACACCTCTCTTTATCACCCTGCACTGGCTCCCAATTGCAGCTCGCATCAAATTCAAGACACTGATGCTTGCTTATAGAACAACCACAGGCTCGGCGCCCGCCTACCTCCACTCACTGCTACCAATCTACACTCCCTCCAGAACTCTGAGATCCGCCAGTGAGCGACGCCTCATTGTACCATCACAAAGAGGCACAAAATCACTTTCCAGAACATTCTCTTACACCGTTCCTGGCTGGTGGAATGATCTTCCCACCGCTATCCGGAATGCCAACTCCCTAACAACTTTCAAGCAACTGCTGAAAACCCATCTCTTTCGACACTACTTGACTTAAAAAAAAAAAAAAAATTTACCTTTTCTACTCTTTTCCCTTTCTAGCTTGTACTTATTTGAACAATGCCTGTTATATGGTATTTTGAGCACTTCGTAGGTCGTTTTGCTTCTTTAGGACAAATCGCTTGATGTATTCCCCACCTGTAAGTCGCTTTGGATAAAAGCGTCTGCTAAATGAATAAATGTAAATGTAAATGTAAATGTAAATGTAAATGTAAATGGTTGCTAGGGTGTTGTCTGGTTCTGGGTGGTTGCTAGGGTGTTGCTAGGGTTTTCTGGTTGGTTGCTACAGTGTTTCTAGGTTGTTCTATGTGGCTCATGTCTCTTCTGGTCTTCTGGATGTGGCTTGTGTTCCTCCTTCAGTGTGCATGGGATTTCTAACTGTTTTCTAGTCCAGCAGGTGAAAAGGTGCGTCTGATCACATAGTAAAGTATCAGCACAGTCTCCTAAACAGTGCATGATCTGAGAAATCACTCGTGTCTCAAATGCAGCACTAGCACACTCAGCTTTAGTACTCAGTGCTGGAGGTTTCATCACATCACTGTCAGCACTAGTACTAGTAAATCAAATGACCTGTTTGCTTTCAGACCCTGTTGCATGGTTAAATAACAGAATTCTCACATAAATGTTTCAATTTAATACAAACATTTCATTTTAAAAAAATCACACATCAGACTCTGCCCAGAGTGTTTCCTGCATACTATCATTCATCCACAGAATATGTTTTATGGAGCTTGTAATGAAATGTTTCCTTTGTCCCTTTAAATCCAGCGTGATGCAGACGAACATGTGCAGACGAGATTTACAGACGAACACTAACCCTAGACATCACACCTGACAGCTCCAATACATCACACAAAACTAACAAGGGCTGAAGAAGATCCCAAAGCAGGATCATTGTTGTCCATGTCCGTCCCCTTGATGACCATTCCAGGAAACAGAAAGGGAATGAAGCCCAGCCAAGAGAAAGTCAATACGGAGACGGAGCCAAGAAACGCTTTCCAGCAGATTCTAGCGGTGAGGCAGCACAAATCATTTAATACTCAGAATATTTGGAAGAATTGACTTCCCTTGAGAACAAATAGATCTGTGTGTTTGGAGGAACCAATCACAGTGAATCAGGCACAGAGGTGGCTGTAAACACAGAGGAGAAGATAAAAGAGAAGAGCAGCAAATCTTTCAATGAGATCAGCTATCAGAGAGTCTGCGTTTGTCTGGCTGGCGTACGGTTTGAGTTATCTTCAGTCGCGTAAGCACCATTGTGGATCCTTTTCTCTTAAGGAGCTTTGCACATTGTACATGGTGAACTTTACCCTTGAACAACTGCGGCTGAACTTTTGCTCCGTTTCAGTTTCTTGCTCTGCTGCTACAGGCAAACAAACTATCAGTACTATGTGCAGTGGGTAATAACCCATTACATGTCATCTGGATTACACAATCAGATTCCAAAAATTAAGTACTTGTAATTTGATTACATTTTAAAGTGTTCAGAATATGATTACTTTTTTTATAGATTACATGATTACATTAGTCACACAATAGCAATAAATTATTCATAATTTGATTCTCCCTAATTCTTTTTTTTTTTTCATCTTTTAAATTTTATCTTTTAAAATCAATGCAAATCTTGCAGATGCAAATCTTCCTGCCGTCCCACAGTTTAGTGCTTAACAAGAATGATGCAGGGGTGTAGCTCGAACGAGCCTACTCATTATTGAATTTTGACATACGAATCGGTAACCAATGCAAAATGATTTATTTTTTTCTAAGCGCTCCAATCAGATCGTGTTTCTGAATCATTTGATTCGGATCGGGATTGCTGATGCGTCTAGCGAATAGCTTGAACTGAATGATCGAAGTCACAAGTTTGAATCAATCGGAGCGGTTCCAGCGTAAACTACTCACTTAATTGAATCGGTTTGTCTGTTATTCCGTGTTTCTCATCTTCAGTCATGTTTACACGACACTGTCAGTACTACTACTGGCTTAGCTCGCTAGTTTGATGATATTAACTGAAGTAAGCAGAAAAAATCATGATGTTTAGAAAATAAAATATCTAACATAACATTACATTTGACATAGTAAGCTGTTAGTTCTACAATAAATGTGAACATGCATTAATTCATTAATTCATCACAGATTTAGTATTCCTCAAAATGAATAAAAACAGCGAAATTCAACTCAGAATATGACACAAACCTGCAATAATTAAATATGTTAAATAATACAAATATACTTTATGCATTTAATACCATTTTATTAACCAGTTTCTTTGCTGCTGACCTGGAAATATCTAAGTTGTCACTTAGTATAACTTAACATTTCAAGTTGAATATACTTTTTTTGAGTTGACTGAACTTAAAATTTTAAGGCAGTTGGGTAACAAATTATTTTAAGTTGACGATTTATTTTTTACAGTGTACTGTACAGACGTGAATTTACTTTTCCCAAAGCCTGAGGCTTTTGGTGTGAAAGGGCTTTTACATTTGCCAAAAATAGAACTTTTTATGTTAAAAACAAACAAGCAAGCCCTGCCCAAAATTAAAAAGTAATGCAAAAGTAAAGTGACATTGTAACAAAGTAACATTACTTTCCATAAAAAGTAACTAATGCAATTAGTTAGAGTAACTCAATATTGTAATGCATTACTTTTAAAAGTAACAAACAAACAAACAAATAAAATAAAATAAATCAATCACTACAAATTATTTAGTTTAGCTGGAAAACAGCTCAAAGTAGCACAGCGACTGTCACTGTTATGTCATATGTAATGTAATATTTCAAACCACGGCAGGAACTTAAAGGCAACTCAATTCTGTGAGAAAATATATTTTCTTTCTCTCTGTATTTTTATATCAGTATGGTATATGATACTAAATCAATGTGATAAATGAGTTAACTCAAAAGTAATATAAAAGTCATCAAAAAGTAGTTTCATTTTATTACCTAACTTGTGTAATGTAATCAATTATGTTACTAACTACAACTTTTGAAAAGTAATTTGGAATCAATAACAGACTACAATTTCTATAATCTGCGCAGAACGGACTGTGTTCTGCAGAAATGTACAGAACAGAAATGTACAGAACAGATAATGTACTCACCCCCTTGTCATCCAAGATGTTCATGTCTTTCTTTCTTCAGCTGTAAAGAAATTGTGTTTTTTGAGGAAAACATTTCAGGATTTTTCTCCATATAATGGACTGATATGGTGCCCCGATTTTGATCTTACAAAATGCAGTTTAAATGCAGCTTCAAACAATCACAAATGCAGAGAAAGAAGGGTCTTATTTGGCAAAACAATTGATTATTTTCATTAAAAAAAATACAATTGAAATACCTTTTAAATGTCAAACGCTCGTCTTGTCTTTCTCTCCCTGAACTCTGTGTATTCTGACTCAAGACAGTGTATGTCGAAAAACTCTATAATCTGCGCAGAACGGACTGTGTGTGTTTCGGGACAATTCATATGAGTGAAAAATGAAGTACTGTATCTTTAATGATCCTAAAACCTGGTATGATGCCTCAAAGACTTTATTAACAAACTTAATTATACATTTGTGCTTCAGACGTGTGTATTGTTGAGGGAAAAGTGCTGTTACTTTACCAAATGACCAAATGAACCATTTACACCTACTGGACTAGAAAACAAGTTACAAATCTAGGCTAGAACCACCCTAGCAACTGCATAGCAATGCCATAGAAACATGTAAGCAACTGTTACTCTGGTAGCACTTATAATTTTTGTTAGGAAATGTAAAACTGTAGTTGTATTGTAGATTTCAGCTGTTTATTCTGTTAGTGAAATCACTTTTCCTTTCTCTCTCTCTCTCCCTCTCTCTCTCTCTGTGTGTGTGTGTGTGTGTGTGTGTGTGTGTGTGTGTGTCTCACCATGTCTCATTAGAGCTGCTTAGGTTCAGACAGACGTCCCTGACCAGCTGACCACAGACACTCCAGTCTAATCCAGACGGACATGTTTACCATCATCCGCTGCCTCAGGATCATCATGACGCTGTGTGAGTGAGTGCGTGAGAGAGAGAGAGAGAGAGAGAGAGGGAGAGTGTGTATGTGTGTTTGTGTGTGTTTGTCTTTGCTTTTCTTCACCACTGTTTATTTTCTGCACAGACACTCTGGGGACAATCATTTGTGAATACATCAGCAAAAATGTGTTTTGATGTTCAGTAAGTCTTCTAGTACATAATCTAATTTACTCCATGTCTCTGTGTGATACTGGATTGTGATTGGTTACTGGTGTCATTCTGTGCTTATATATTAATATTTGTCTAATGATTCTAAAATCAAACTGATCTTTGTCTGTATCTCTGTGCTGTTTTCATAACGCAACATATCACGTCTACTCATGACAAGTTCATTTACACTCAAGTGTGTGTGTGTGTGTGTGTGTATCATCTTTAATATTTAATCTATTTAATATTTATTTATTCTTTAGCCACAAGAAAGAATAGGGTCTTCTCAAACTGGGGTTTCTGGGTTAATAAAAAAGCTAATAATAAAAAATAATAAAAATAACAAAATAAATTAATTTAAAAATGAATTATTTAAAGGAGAAGTCCACTTCCAGAACACAAATGTACAGATAATGTACTCACCCCCTTGTCATCCAAGATGTTCATGTCTTTCTTTCTTCAGTCGTAAAGAAATTGTGTTTTTTGAGGGAAACATTTCAGGATTTTTCTCCATATAATGGACTGATATGGTGCCCCGATTTTGATCTTACAAAATGCAGTTTAAATGCGGCTTCAAACAATCACAAATGCAGAAAAAAGAAAGGTCTTATTTGGCAAAACAATTGATTATTTTCATTAAAAAAATACAATTTAAATACTTTTTAATCTCAAACGCTCGTCTTGTCTTTCTCTCCCTGAACTGTGTGTATTCTGACTCAAGACAGTTAGTGTATGTCGAAAAACTCCAATCGTATTTTCTCCCTCAACTTCAAAAATCATTTCAAAATCATCCTACATCACTGCAGAAGAACAAACACAGTGTTTACAAAGTGAACATGCAAAGAAGATCAAACACCCTTAACAAAAAAGGTAAAACAGCGATATAAGACGATTTTGAGGAAGAAAATGTCATGAACCGGAACAAAAACAGTTCTGGAAGAGAAAGACAAGACGAGCGTTTGATATTAAAAAGTATATAAATTGTATTATTTAAATGAAAATAACCAATCATTTCACTAGATCAGACCCTTCTTCCTCAGCTGGGATCGTTTGAAGCTGCATTTAAACTACATTTTGTAAGATCAAACTCGGGGCACCATATCAGTCCATTATATGGAGAAAAATCCTGAAATGTTTCCCTCAAAAAACATAATTTCTTTACGACTGAAGAAAAAAAGACATGAACATCTTGGATGACAAGAGAGTCCATTATCTGTAAATGTTTGTTCTGAAAGTGGACTTGTCCTTTAAAAAAATAAATAATCATAAAAAATAAAAATAAAATAATTTTAACATAAAATAATTAAAATAATTTTCAAATTATTCAAAAAACAAAACATTAAAAAAATTTAATTAGTATTAAAATTAAAACAATTAAAAATTAGTTACTGTGAAAGTGTACACTGTCAGAAAAAAAAAAAGTACAGTTCTGTCATTGGGGCAGTACTCTAGGTACAAAAGTGAAAAGGTACCTTTCTTCTTTCTACCTTTCTAAAAGGTATTTTTGTACCTTACACTCTTAAAAATAAAGGTGCTTTAAAAGGTTCTTCACAGTGATGCTATTGAAGAACCATTTTTGCCTCCACAAAGAATCATTCAGTCAAAGATTCTTTAAAGAACCATCTCTTTCTACCTTTTTATAATCTGAAGAACCTTCTTTTGCCACAAAGAACCATTAGTGAAACAGAAAGGTTCTTCAGATGTTAAAGGTTCTTTATGGAACCATTTAAGTAAAAAAGGTTCTTCTATGGCATCGTGAAGCACCTTTATTTTTAAGAGTGTATCTACCCCTAAAAAGTACATATTAGTACCTTAAAGGTACATTTTAGGCACATATGTGACCCTGGAGCACAAAACCAGTCTTAAGCAGCACTGGTTTATAGCAATAGCCAAAAATACATTGTATGGGTCAAAATTATTGATTTTTTTTTTTTATGCCAAAATCATTAGGATATTAAGTAAAGATCATGTTCCATGAAGATATTTAGTAAATGTCCTACTGTAAATATATCAAAACTTAATTTTTGATTAGTAATATGCATTGCTAAGAACTTCATTTGGACAACTTTAAAGGTGATTTTCTCAATATTTAGATTTTTTTGCACCCTCAGATTTCAGATTTTCAAACAGTTGTATCTCGACCAAACATTGTCCTATCATAACAAACCAAACATCAATTGAAATCTTATTTATTCAGCTTTCAGATGATGTATAAATCCTAATTTCGAAAAATTGACCCTTATGACTGGTTTTGTGGTCCAGGGTCACATATTAGTACTTTAAAAGTGCATATTTGTACCTTTTGTAGCTTAGGGTGCCGCCCCAGTGACAGAACTCTACCTTTTTTTCTGAGAGTGTAGCTGCATGTCACGTGATCATTAAGCAACAGCAGAGAACCGTAAACACATGAAAGTGTTGTTCATTTAAGTAAATGTTTTGAGGCTTCAAGTAAATGTTTCAGCTCAAATGAGCTGAGCTGATGAAAACGTTGAATTGCTGGCTTCTGAGTCACGAGTCACAGTCTCTGGTTGAGTTTGTGTCTTCATGTTTCTGTGTGTTTGGCTTCAGTCCTGCTGGAGAGCGTGAAGCAGACCCACCCGCTCACACACACACACACACACACACACACACTCACGGCCCTCCTCCTCCAGATACAGAACACTTTTGTTCAGCGTTTTCATCAGGAGTCCAGCGATTTGAGAGCGAGAGACAGTGTGACAGAAGAGACACTTCCACAGACGCTCCAGAGCTCAAGTCAAAGGTGAGAGTGAGCCTCTGCTCTTCATTCTGTTGGTTTCTCACCAGTGTTTGTGACAGACGTCACGTCTCTCTCTTCCGCAGGTCTGTCATGGGCCGCTGGTCGACACGTGCGGCTCTTCTGATGCTCCTCATTGGTCAGATTTGCGCAGGTAAGACGCCGGATTGGCTGACGGTCAGCGCGAGCCGCTTTTGATAGACGACGGTCTGTAGTTAACTAGTTTGATACGCAGTCGTTGTTATGGAGGATCTAATGGTGTTTTCAGACGGTTCTCGGGGACTTTTGTAAATCAGAGCCTGTGCGTGTGTGACTAGAACATCTGGTTCTGATTTGGCATGTTCAGACTGACAGAACCCCACAAACGCATGAGATTTCACACATGAACTGTTGGAGTTCATCCAGAACCCTGAGGCGCATCTGTATCAGTGGATCTTCGTTGTCGGTGAGGGAGGATGGGTTGTGTGAGATGACGTGATCAGCAGAGGTGATTAGCGAGATGTGTGTGATCTCACACTCATGGAATGAACACGCACACACACATGCTCTCATTTTCTCTTTTTATTGGCTCAGGAAAGTCTCCATCATGCCCAGAGCTGAACTAAACGAATGTGTGGCATTAGTGCTTCATCAGCAGTTAAAGGGACCGTTCATCCTCAAAACATCACGCTGTCATCAAAACCTGTATGACTTTCCTGCGTCTTCTTCAATACACTCTAAAAACTGCTGGGTTAAAAACAACATAGTGCTGGGTAAAATATGGACATACCTAGTGATTGGGTTGTATTGACCCAGTGGTGGGGTGAATGTTTAACCCAATCTTTTGGTTAGTAACCCGACCGCTGGGTCAAAACAACCATATTTTGTAGTTTGTCCATATTTTACCCAGCGCTGGGTTGTATTTAACCCAGCCGTTTTTAGAGTGTATGTTTATTAGATTATATATGAACAATATGGAAAAAACTTTGACATTTCAAATGACAAACTGTCTTGATCTGGAAGTAGTTATGTTTTTCTCTTGATGTGTTTAAGAGTTTATTTTGATTGTATTGTAGCACTTTGACTATTAGAAAGGTACTTTGTAAATAAAATGTATCATTATTCTAAAAGTATAACTTGTGCACAGGTGGTATTTTAATGCTGCTTCTTTTGTGTTTTAAAGAAAAAAGTCATACAGGTTTAAAACGACATGAAGGCAATAAAATGGGAGATTTTTGGGTGAACTTTCATCGTAAAATAATATTTTAGCACATTGATTTAAACTTTCTTTCCCATGGTCTTTTCTTTGGCATCTGTGAGTCATGAGAAGCTCAGATCTGTGAACCTTGAAGAGCAGATGAACTGATGTCAGAACAGCTGCTGGAGGCCGATGGAGAAGCACGCCCGTCTCTGTGTGTTAACAGGGAACATCCTGCAGCACTTACAGAGAAGATCTATTAAAATGCTGCTCACGACAGGAAGTTAAATGCAAAAACATCAAAGACTGCGGAGGTGGGAATCCTGCGGGAAAACTCATGAAACACAACGAGCCCTGAGAGCGGAAACACTCCTGTAAAAGCTGCGTGAGACATGTGTGTGTGTGTGTGTGTGTTTACCTGGTATTCTCTACATTATGGGCAACCAAATAGTAATAGAATAGCAACAGCAGTACATTTTGTCCTTGTGGGGATATTTTTTAGGTCCATATTAGCGTTACATCTTGCAGTTTTTGACTTTTTCCCTTTAAATTTTTAGTTTACATCTTGCAAATTTGTGACTTCCCCCCTCTAAATTCTGAGTTTCTATCTTGAAAATGAACTCAGACTTCTTTTGTCTTCAAAATTTTTGCAGTGGAAAACATTTGACATTTTTGTCCTCTAAATTCTCATTTTACATCTTGCAGTTTTTGATTTTTCCCCTCTAAATTTATGAGTTTATATCTTGTGTGTGACTGCGTATGTGTGTGTGCATGTGTTTTAGTTTACAGCTTGAAAATTTGTGACTTTTTTTGTCCTCTAAATTCTGAGTTTACATCTTGCAAATTTGTGGAAAACATTTGACATTTTTGTCCTGTATATTCTCATTTTACATCTTGCAGTTTTTTATTTTTCCCCCTCAAAATTTGGAGTTTACGTCTTGCAAATTTGTTTTTTTTCCTTCTAAATTCTGGGTTTGTTTTTTCAAATGTGTGACTTTTCCCCCTCTGAATTTTAAGCTTGCATCTTGTAGTTTTTGACACTTTTGTCCTCTAAATTCTGAGTTTACAGCTTGTATTTTTTTAATTATTTTTTTGTCTGTTAAATTCTGAGTTTACATTTAGCAAATTTGTGACTTTCCACCTCTAAAGTCTGAGTTTATATCTTGAAAATTTGTGACTTTTTTGTCCTCTAAATTCTGAGTTTATGGCTTGCAAATATTGTGGAAAACGTTGGACATTTTTGTCCTGTAAATTCTCATTTTACATCTTGCAGTTTTTTATTTTTTCCCCTCTAAATTCTGAATTTCCATTTTGCAAATTTGACATTTTTTTCTTTCTAAATTCTGAGTTTATGTTTTCAAATGTGTGACTTTTCCCCCTCTGAATTCTAAGTTTGCATCTTGTAGTTTTTGACAATTTTGTTCTCTACATTCTGATTTTACATCTTGTATTTTTTATTTGTTAAATTTTGAGTTTATGTCTTGCAAATTTGACTTTTCCTTCTAAATTCTGAGTTTAGTTTTTCAAATGTGCGATTTTTTTTCCCTCTGAATTCTAAGTTTGCATCTTGTAGTTTTTGACACTTTTGTCCTCTAAATTCTGAGTTTACAGCTTGAATTATTTTTTATTATTATTATTTTTTTTTTTACATTTAGCAAATTTGTGACTTTCCCCCTCTAAATTTCGAGTTTATATCTCGAACATTTGGTACTTTTTTGTCCTCTAAATTCTAAGTTTACATCTTGCAAATTTGTGAAAAACGTTTGACATTTTTGTCCTGTATATTCTAATTTTACATCTTGCAGTTTTTGTTTTTTCCCCCTCTAAATTCTGATTTTCCATCTTGCAAATTTGACTTTTTTTTCTTTCTAAATTCTGAGTTTATGTTTTCAAATGTGTGACTTTTCCCCCTCTGAATTCTAAGTTTGCATCTTGTAGTTTTTGACACTTTTGTCCTCTAAATTCTGAGTTTACAGTTTGTATTTTTTTAATTATTTTGTTGTCTGTTTTTTTTTTTTTTACAGTTTACATTTAGCAAATTTGTGACTTTCCCCCTCTAAATTTCGAGTTTATGTCTTGAAAATTTGGGACTTTTTTGTCCTCTAAATTCTAAGTTTACATCTTGCAAATTTGTGGAAAACGTTTGACATTTTTGTCCTGTAAATTCTCATTTTACATCAGTTTTTTCCTCCTCAAAAAGAGTTTACGTCTTGCAAATTTGACTTTTTTCCCCTCTAAATTCTGATTTTACATCTTGTATTTTTCATTATTTTTTGTCTGTTAAATTTTAGTTTATATCTTGCAAATTTGTATTTTTTCCTTCTAAACTCTGAGTTTATGTCTTGGAAATTTGACTTTTTTTCTTTCTAAATTCTGAGTTTATGTTTTCAAATGTGTGACTTTTCCCCCTCTGAATTCTAAGTTTGCATCTTGTAGTTTTTGACACTTTTGTCCTCTAAATTCTGAGTTTACAGTTTGTATTTTTTTAATTATTTTGTTGTCTGTTTTTTTTTTTTTTACAGTTTACATTTAGCAAATTTGTGACTTTCCCCCTCTAAATTTCGAGTTTATGTCTTGAAAATTTGGGACTTTTTTGTCCTCTAAATTCTAAGTTTACATCTTGCAAATTTGTGGAAAACGTTTGACATTTTTGTCCTGTAAATTCTCATTTTACATCAGTTTTTTCCTCCTCAAAAAGAGTTTACGTCTTGCAAATTTGACTTTTTTCCCCTCTAAATTCTGATTTTACATCTTGTATTTTTCATTATTTTTTGTCTGTTAAATTTTAGTTTATATCTTGCAAATTTGTATTTTTTCCTTCTAAACTCTGAGTTTATGTCTTGGAAATTTGACTTTTTTTCTTTCTAAATTCTGAGTTTATGTTTTCAAATGTGTGACTTTTCCCCCTCTGAATTCTAAGTTTGCATCTTGTAGTTTTTGTCCTCAAAATTCTGATTTTACATCCTGTATTTTTCATAATTTTTTGTCTGTGAAATTTTGAGTTTATATCTTGCAAATTTGTGCCGTGACTTTTCCCACCTCTAAATTCTGTTTACATCTTGCAAATTTGTATTTTTCCCCTCTGAATTCTATGTTTGCATCTTGTAGCTTTTTGTCCTCTAAATTTTGAATTTACAACGTGTAGTTTAACATTTTTGTCATGTCAATTCTTGGTTAACATCTTACTGTTTTTGACTCTTCCCCCTATCTTTTTTTTTTTTTTTTTTTACTTTTTTGTCCCCTAAATTGTTAGTTCGCATCTTGCAGCTTTTACCTTTTTTCCCTCTAAACTTGTAAATTTGTGACTTTTTTGTCCTCAAACGTTTTTATATAGTTTTTTTTTTAACTTTCCCCTCTCTAAATTTTAATGGAATGGAAATACCAGTAAATGTTGTCCTTGTGGGGACACTTTTTAGGTCCCTATGAGAAAACAAGCTTATAAATCACACAGAATGAAGTGTTTTGAGAATGTAAAAATGCCTGTAGTTTAGTGTGATGTGTAAGGGGATAGAAGATACAGTTTGTACAGTAGAAAAACCATTACGCCTATGGAATGATCCCGTAATGATAGGAAACCCAGCGCGACAGTGTGTGTAATATGAGCTGTCATCATCTGTTGTCATCATTATTCAGACTGTGACTGTATTTCTGTGTCCAGATGATTGTTCATGTTTGAGGTGAACCTCTGATCTAATTCCAGCAACGCTCCTCAGAGTGTTTGTGTGACTCACAGAAGCGGTGCAGCTGTGTGATTGATGTTTAATGTGTTTTGCAGTGACTCCAGACTGTAATTCATGTATTAACAGTAGATTGTGTGTGTTTGTGTCGTAGAGACGAGCAGCAGCTCAAACGCCTGTCGGGATCAGAATGCTCTTCATGACCGGATGGACGCCGTAGAGAAGGTGACGTCACTGGAGCAGCTCAGTATCATCAGATCTCCATCAGCGTTTAATCAGACTCAAAGTCTCTCTTAAGGCAATTTGAGGAAAGTCACACGTCACGTGAGCTCTGTTAATGCCGGCGTGTCCTTTACCTCCGGCTGAGCACATGTGTCTCGTCTCTCCTCCTGGAAATCTCTCCGATTTCTTTTATAATAATCAAACACCTCACGTTACTTCTTAACCTCAGTTTTGTTTTTTTCAGTCTCAGTTCAGTTTCAGCTTCATCATATATTTTTTGTCATGTCTTCATCTTAATCATATCTTTTTTCTCTCTGAATTGTGAGTTTGCCTCTTGTAGTTTTTCACTTTCCTGCAAATTTGTAAACTAAATTCTGAATTTACATCTTGCATATTTATGACTTTTTTCTATCTAAATTCTGAGTTTACATCTTGTAGTTTTTAACTTTTTTCCCACATAGTTCTTGAGTTTATGTCTTTTTGGCTTTGACTTTTTGTCCTTTAAATTCCAAGTGTACATCTTGCAAATTTATGACTTATTTATCTTAAAAAGTTTATATCTTGTAATTTTTGATGAATCTTGTAAATGAATTCTGAGTTTAAGTCTTGCAAATTTGTGGAAAACTTTTGACATTTTTTTTGTTTACATCTTCCAGTTTTTGACATTTTTGTCCTATAAATTCTCGGTTTACGTCTTGAAGTGTTTGACTTTTTCAAAGTTTAAGTCTTGCAAATGGGTCTTTTTTTCCCCTCCAAATTCTGACTCCAACATTTTTTACCTTTAAATTCTAAATTCAAGTCTTGTAAATTTGTGACTTTTTCCCTCTAAATTTTAAGTTTACAACTTGTAGTTTTCAACTCTTTCCCCCTTCTACATTCTGTTTTAAACTTGCAAACTTGAGTTTTTTTTTCCTCTAAATCATTTTCCTCTAAATTCCGAGTTTACATCTTGTAGTTTTTGACTTTTTTTCCTCCAAATTCTGAGTTTACATCTTACATATTTATGACTTTTTTCCTCTAAATTCTCAATTTTTATCTTGCAGTTTTTAAACTTTTTCCCTCTGAGTTTATATTTTGTATTTTTTTTTTACTTTTTTCTCTGTAAATTCTGAGTTCACATCTTGTGAATTTGTGACTTTTTTCTTTATAAATTCTAAGTTTGCATCTTGTAGTTTTTGACTTTTTGTCTTCTAAATTATGAGTTTACAACTTGTACTTTGACATTTTTCTCCTGTAAATTCTTGGTTTACATCTTGCAGTTTTTGAGTTTTTCCCTTTTAATTTTGAATTTACTTTACATATGACTTTTTTTCTGTAAAGTCTTGGTTTATATCTTGCAGTTTTAGATTTTTTGCCTCTAAATTCTAAGTTTGCCTCTAAGTTTTTGACTTTTTTGTTCTCTAAATTCTGACTTTACATCTTTTAAATTTTGACTTTTTTGTCCTTTAAATTCTGAGTTTATATCTTGCAAAGGTATGAATTTTCCCTCTAAATTCCGAGTTAACATCTCACAAATTTATGACTTTTTTTTCTTCTAAAATCTGAGTTTATGCCTTGCAAATTTTTGACTGTTTCCCTCTGAATTCTAAGTTTGCATTTTGTAGTTTTTGCTTTTTTTGTCAAAAGTTTTGTCAAAAGTTTACAACTTTTAGTTTCTGAATTTTCCCCTCTTGGTTTACATCTTGCAGTTTTTGAGTTTTTCCCTTTTAATTTTGAGTTTACTGTACATCCTTAAAATTTGTGGAAAACATTTGACTTTTTTCTGTTAAATCTTGGTTTATATCTTGCAGTTTTTGACATTTTTGTCCTGTAAATTCTCAGTTTACATCTTGCAGTTTTAGATTTGTTGCCTCTAAATTCTGAGTTTACATCTTGAGAATTTGAGACATTTTTCCTGTAAATTCTAAGTGTATAACTTGTAGTTCTAAGTTAGCATTTTGTAGTTTTTGACTTTTTATGTTCTCTAAATTCTGACTTTACATCTTTAAAATTATGACTTTTTCATCCTTTAAATTCTGAGTTTACATCTTGCAAATGTATGACTTTTTTTCACGTAAATTCTGAGTTTACATCTTGAAAATTTGAGACATTTTTCCTGTAACTTGTACCAACTTGTTTGTTACCTAACTAAATTCTGAGTTTATGTATTGCATATTTGTGACTTTTTCCCCTCTGAATTCTAAGTTTGCATCTTGTAGTTTTTGACTTTTTTGTCCACTAAATTCTGAGTTTACAACTTTTAGTTTCTGAATTTTACCCTCTAAGTTTACATCTTGTTTTTTTCTCTTTAAATTCTGATTTACGACTTGTAGTTTTTGAGTTTTTTCCCCTCTAAATTCTGAGTTTACATCTTGTTTTTTCTCTCTCTAAATTCTGAGTTTACATCTTGAAAATGTAAAACATTTTTTCTCAAAATGCTGAGTTTACGGCTTGTAGTTTTCAAATTTTTTTCCCTCTAAATTCTGAGTTTACATCTTCAGAATTTAAAACATTTTTCCTGTAAATTCTGACTTTACATCTTTTAAATTTTGACTTTTTCATCCTTTAAATTCTGAGTTTATATCTTGCAAATTTATGACTTTTTTTCATGTAAATTCTGAGTTTATGACTTGGAAATTTGTGACTCTTTTCCCTCTGAATTCTAAGTTTGCATCTTGTAGTTTTTGACTTTTTTTCTCTCTTCTTAAATTCTGAGTTTATATCTTGCAAAGGTATGAATTTTCCCTCTAAATTCTGACTTTACATCTTGCAAATTTATGACTTTTTCCCCTCTGAGTTCTAAGTTTGCATCTTGTAGTTTTTGACTTTTTTGTCCACTAAATTCTGAGTTTACAACTTTTAGTTTCTGAATTTTCCCCTCTAAATTCTGAGTTTACATCTTCAGAATTTAAAACATTTTTCCTGTAAATTTTGAGTTTACAACTTAAAGTTTTTTTTACTTTTTTGTCCTCAAATTCTGACATCTTTTAAATTTTTACTTTTTCTTTTTAAATTCTGTGTTTGGCTTTCAAATTTGTTCAACAATTTTGACGAAATCTATTACAATTATTTTTAGTTTTTTTAGACTTTCTGACTTTTTTAAGTTTTGATCTTGCAAATTTGTATCTCTCCCCCCTGTTAATTCAGAGTCTACATCTTGCAGTTTTTTACTTTTCTGTCATCTAAATTCTGAGTTCATATTTTGCATATGTGACTTTTTCCCCCTAAATTCTGAGTTTGGTCATAGAAACTTTGTTCTGTAAATAATTTTTTTCTTGTTTGATTTTGGGTGAAATATGGCATGGACACTTAATTTCTGAGACATTTGATTATTAATGAAACTGAGATGATCAGTATAATGAGTGAATGCTTGTTTTGCTCTTTTCACTGTAAACAGTTTAATGTGTAAAAGTGTGCACTCTAATGCTTGTGTTTGTTTGTTCAGCGGGTGGACGACACGCTTCAGAAGCTGGAGGCTGAACTGGCTCTTCTGCTGGACGCTGTCGAGGCCCCTGAGTGGAGCCCCCTGCTGGACAAACCGCTCATCGACATACTGGACGAGCCGCCGGCTCCAGAATCATGAGAGGACGCTGATGATCGTCAGAGGGTTGTGAATGTGTTTTGTTAACCAATGAATTGTCAAGATTACATTTTTATGTAACAAATAAGGATTTTTTAACACAAAATTTTCGCCCAATAAAAAATCATAAAATAAAAATCATATATGCAGGTTTTCCAAGACCATCTGAATCCTGTTTCTTTAATGACAAAAACAGTTGTTGAGGTGGTAAACAAGTATGCATCATCTTAGTACTTTTCCAAATGTGTTAAAAAAAAAAAAAAAAAGCTATCTGTGCAGGATGAGAAATTTTCTGCAGATTTTCTACAGCAGTGAGACTTCAGCAGTAAAATGTGCTTAGTATCTGGTCATAAAAATAACCTTACAATGCAAATAATAATAATTCATTTTCTTTATGAAAAGTGTAATTTCTTAATTTTTTCTCTTAATTTCAGGAATATGATCCAGACGTTCATGAGACTGCACACAACAATAACGGGACGGAGCAGATCATTAGTTCTGGTCCAATAATGAGTCAAAACAGGGTTTTCTTTCTAAGCTTTTCACATTAAAATTAAATAACTCATTTATACTATTTTACTGTGTGTCAGCGTTTCCTTCTTGTGTTAAGAACTGTATTATAATAAACATTTTGAGGAGATGATTTTAACATGTTTACAGTGAACATGAATCTACTTCAATGAATCCAGGAAACCTGTCGCCTGTTCAGACTCCCAGCATGCACTGCTCTTCTATTTAAAATTTTACTATTGTGTTTTGTTACAAAATGAGTCTGTTAATAAACAAAAATAAAAAATGTCACCACATTTTAGCGACATGCTCAATAGCAAAATACATCCCAATTTACCCCAAATTCACTTTACAGTATTGAAACATCTATTTTTTATTCTTATTTAAAATGTCCCATATTGAACCACAATGTGGGCGAAAAAGGCGAAAAAAATGTCTTGGATCTTTCTTGAGCTGAGGTCCTTAGCTTTTTTCCCCTCAAATAAATGCATACATACATACTTTTTCTCCTTTAGAAACTTTTTTATCTTCTAAAAATTCCTTTTATTTTTTTCAAGAAACTTCTCATTAAAAAAAAAACTTTGTCATAAAAACCTTTTTTTTTTGGGAGGATAGAAAATGCTTTTTTTTTTTTTAAGTACAAGATAACGTTTTTAAAACTTAAAGTTTTAAGAAAGAAAAAAGTTTCGAAAACAAATTGCTCGAGAAAAATACAGAGGTAGCGAGAAAAAACTTGTTTTCATTCTGTCTTTTCTATAAAGTTTGCACTGATGTTACTGAATCTAAAGCTGAAAATAAGCTTTCAGTGACTTTCTGGAGGATTTGTACTGAAATGTTCTTTCTTCTGTATGTTTGTGTCGTGTTCATCAGCAGATGGTGTGAATCTGAGCAGATGGAAAGAGAACATGTTTATATAGAAGCAGGAAACAAACATTTTCCTGCTTTGCTGACATTTTTGACCTACATGTGATACAGAAGGAGAAAAAAAAAAAAAAAAAAAAAAAAAAACACAAACAGACTTCAATTTGACTGTTAGTCAAAATACAAAAATAAATATATAAATATATATATATATATATAAATAATATAACAGTAGTCTACAAAATTCTGGTAGACAAAATAGTACAAAAAAAAAAAAAAAAAAAAAAAAATTGCTACCTGAAATTAATTAAAATATTTACAAAAAACCCCAAAAAACAAATGTATTCCAGCAAACTGTATTCCTGCAAAATTTCTTATTTTCATTTAAATTAATGTAATGCACATAACTAAAACTAACTGAAATTAAAAATAAAAACTATATTGACATTTAAAAAAATAAATAAATAATGAATTATTAAAATAATTAAAATGAAAATAGATGCTATAAAAATAAAAATAATCTAACAACTATTAAACAAATGACAGTAAATAATACTAAAATAACATTGAATACAGTACCTTACTAGAGTACTTCAAGTTTTATCGATGGGTTATTTATATATTAGTACAATTACTTTCAGATTTTTTGTATATTTGAAAATATATTTATATATGAAACACACAAACCAAAATATATTTGATTTGTTCAGAAATAAAGAGGCACAAGTGTATATTAATACTTTATTCATACTTTAATGATCGTCAAAATCTATGGGTTGCCAAAATATTCAAGAGAATCTATGTATACGTACAGTATCATGCCGTCCACATTACAATGGAAAACAAGGTTAAAGTCAGACGTCTGGTCTTCACTGGATTCGTCATGTGATGTGAAACCAGATTCAGGCGGCGTCTGATTGAGCGTTCACACCGCAGACCGACTTCAGATTAAACATTCCAGGAATTGACTTCTTACAATAAATGCTTCTTTACAAATGTTACCGTGTTACTATGAGCTTTACACACTAAACACACACTCACACACACTTAAAATCTCTCTTACACACACACACACACTCACTCACGCAGGCACTCGTTTCGATTAGAAATGGCTATGCAAATGGTACAAAAGCTTTGGCGTTTTTGCCTACAAGTTGTGCCTGCACACTTGAGAGAGATTTTAAACAAGACGTCGCTTCATAAAACCTCTCAGTATCGTATCGTCTATATTTAAACTCGCTAATGTCAGCACATCCACATAAAACTGTGGAAAATACTCGGCCTTTTCACTATGTACATGTTTACATGATGAAGCGGTGAGTTTGTGATTCGCTACACGTGTGCCGACGTCACTTACTGAATTAATGCTACACACACACACACACACACACACACAGCTATAAATCAATCTTAATCTGGCGTCCTATAGCGATCAATAAGCAGCAGAGATGAAGGATCAGCGTCTCATCAAACCTTCACTGAGTTTAAGAGTCTAACAGTCAGAAAGGAGTTTGGCAACATGTGAGCGCAGGGCAGGAAGGGTTAAAGCAGCGACAACGAATATACTAGAGGAAACATCATCATCATCATCATCATCATCATCATCATCATCACTAACAGTGATGATGTGAGCTGAACACATCTGTCCTTAAACACACCAAAACGAGAGACTGTGGCTCATTTACACTACTAGTCAAAAACAAGAAGTCTCTTCTGCTCGCCAAGTCTGCATTTATGTGATCAAAAATACAGTAAAAATTGTGAAATATTAGTCATTTAAAACAGCTGTTTTTATATGAATATCTCTTAGACTGTAATTTCTTCTGTGATCAAAGCTGAATATTCAGCATCGTTACTTCAATCTTAAGTGTCACATGATCCTTAAAAAAACAAAAAACAAACAAACAAACAAACAAAAACAAAAAAACATTCTAATATGCCGCTTTCCTGCACTTATTTGAATAAAAATACAGTAAAAATCTGAAATATTATTAGAATTTAAAACTACAGTTGAACAGATTTTCACATAGAAAACAGCTATTTATTTCTGTGATGCGCAGCTGAATTTTCAGCATCATTACTCCAGTCTTCAGTGTCACATGATCCTTCAGAAATCATTCTAATATGCTGATTTGCTGCTCAACAAACATTTCTGAAATTTCTTGAAATACAAATCTTTTGCAAAATTATAAATGTCTTTACTGTCACTTTTGATCAATTTCATGTGTCTGTGATGGAAATTGGACAGATTGCTGACTTCCGTTGCTGCTTCTACTTGTATGAGCGTGTAATGAACTTGGAAAACATTCCAAAGTCCAGTAATTTCCTTTCAGTAAGTTTAATAAAAAAAAAAAACTGGAAATATAAATATAAAAAAAAAAAAAAAAAACTATCGCTTCAATCTTGCATGAAACAAATTCTAACGGCTCTTGCCGGAAATAACATCAGCATCATTTTCAGTATTTATAAGACACATATTAAATTATTTAAGTACGATTATGTAACAACTACTTAATCCAAACAACTATTTTACACATCAATATAAACAAACAAATAACTTAAATGGCTATTACAGTGTCCTTTTTTCAAAAAAAGAAGAAAAATAAAACCTTTTTGAATAGCAGTGTATCAGTTTCCACAAAAATACTGTGCAGCAACTGTTTTCAACATTGCTAATGATCAGAAATGTTTCTTGAGCACAGGGTTGCCAGGTTTCCACAACAAAACCCGCCCAATTGGTACTCAAAACCAGCCCAACCGTGTTTTGGTTGGGGTCCCCCAGTAAAAATTGCATTCTAAGGGACAAAATACGTGTTTTTGGTGGGATTCCCTCTGGTAAAATTCAAATTCCAGGGGAAAAATATCAAGTTATTGGGGTCGCTTAAACCCGCAGATATGAAAAACAACCCACGACAACAGTGTTAAAGTAGCCCGATTCCGCAGGAAAACTGTGAACTTGGCAGCAGCAAATCAGCATATTAGAATGATTTCTGAAGGATCATGTGACACTGAAGACTGGAGTAATGATGCTGAAAATTCAGTTTTGCATCACAGAAATAAATTACAGTTTAAAAGATATTCACATAGAAAACAACTGTTTTAAATGGTAAAAATATTTTACATTTTAACTGTTTTTTTGATCAAACAAATGCAGCCTTGGTGAGCAGAAGAAACTTCTTTAAGAAATATTTAAAAATCTAACCAGTAGTGTATATGCTGACAAATACTCAGCAGACAGACGTGTTTCATTCAGGGCTGTAAATACTGTAAGACTGAAGCTCCTCCTAAACTGTAAGTAGTAAATGATGGGTGATGCAGAAAGTAAAGACTACTGGATATTTACAGTAAAAGGGTGATGAGCCCTTCAGTGTCATGCATCAGCTTCAACACAACAAATCAATAATTCATGAGGTCTTTAAAGGAAAGACTGATGTCATTGTAGAAATGGTCATGTGATCATCCTCGTTTAGAATTAAACAGATTCATCTCACTGTAAACACATCAGTCCGGGGGTTTTTCATTTCTTCAGGAAATGAAACTAATGAGTCTCCAGATCCGACTGAATTCAACAGAGGATTTTCTCCTTTAAAGTGCTGGAAGAAGTCAAACGTCTCAAACGCACAGATCAGGAAAACATGAATAAAACAAGAACACATATCAGCCAACATCAACTTCATCCTGACCCCACGGATGGATGTTTTGTTTTATCTCGTTTTAATCATAAACTCCATTTTGACACATTTTTCAGAAAACTTGACTTTATATCTGATGCCAATTAGTTCTTCCCTAAATTAGGGTTACTGTATCTCGATCTAAGAATCCTTAGAAAACAAAACTGAAATACTGAGGATGACTAATTTTTCAAGCTACAAGAACATCTGCTTCATTTTTACACTTCGGTGGCTTTTAAAAGTGTTTAAGGTTTTATCTTTTTATGACAAATGCTGTTAACTTAGTTTGACTTCCAGCAGCACATGAATTCAAGAGGCACCAGACGCTTCCATGATCAATAATGACTCACATATGTAAACATACAAACGCAGTTAAGTCAATTATCGGTGCTCGTCAAGCAGCTTGATGCGTGTGGACTCCTCCGTGGTCTGGCGCGTGGTGTCGTCATACTCAAGCGAACAGTCTTACATTGTAGAATTGCCTCTATAATCTCTATTTTACATCATGCTGAAGAGTTACGTTGCATAGAAGTTCAAACTTACTCTAGGAGCGACGGAGACGAAGGAAGCCGCGCGGCTCGCTCACGGCTCGGATCACGAGGGCTTTTAAAGGCATGGTGAGCAGCTCAGAGACAGCGGGGGGCGCTAGCAGCTTCCTGGAGACGAGCAGACCGAACCGCACATGCTCAGTTTGGAGGTCTCGGGTTCGGCCTCGGTCTCTTCGTCCTCCGTTCCTCCCTCGGCCTCGTCGGCGTCTCCGTCTGGATCGGCGTCTCCCTCGGCTCCGTCCCCGTCTGCTCCCGTACAGCCCTCCTCCTCCTGCCGACGCTTCAACCTGAAACGCATCACAGGAACAAATGCAACATCTTTCTATAAAACCACTGAACACACACACACATTAAATCACATTAACACTCCCACACACACACGTACAAAAACACCAGACAAATCAATTACAGCTAATGCATTCTTATGAAGGGGACTGACTGATGGTCAGAGAAATGATGCATTGAACTCATGTCAGAAAATTCACACTTATGAGTTGAACACACACAAACATCACCATAAATTCATAATTACAAAGGGGAAACTCTTCAAGCCCAGGGTTTCTGAGTTGGGTTCATTTCAGTTAGAGAAAATGTCAGATGCAAAGTCTGAATTGATGGTATACTGGTTAAAATAGTTTTTTTTTTTCTTTTTTTTTTTTATTTAAATTTAAAGTTCAATGTACAAAATACACAGTATTGCACAGTTACAATAGAAAATGTAAGTTTACAGCACCTTCATAAATTAAATAAAATACACCCAATGCACAGTCCTAAACAAAAAATCTTGTTTAGGTATTTTTCTTACCATCTTGCTCCAAAAAAAATAGTGATTTGAACAAGCATGATGTCATAATTACACCTTCCCAATCTAAATATGAACTAACCAGAACTTTGCATGCACCAAAAGTGATGTGAGCATCCAAATGCTTGAACACTGAGTGTCTGAAAATATTGGAATTGTGTTTTTTTTCTGAGTTTGTGTTTATATCTGACTTTTTCTTGTAACTTCTAAGCTTACATGTCAGAATTCCAACTTTTTTTCTCAGAAGTTCTAAGTTTACATCTCACAGTTCTGACTTTTTTTATATAAAACAAAAATCTTCTGCTGTTTCTGCTGGATTTAGTGCATTAAACACAATGTTAACGTGGTACATGTAATTCAATTTTTTGGACAGTTTCATTATCACTAAACTGGGTGAAAGAAGGAAAGTGTATTAAAATGACAATGATTTGATAATTTAGAAACAAAGCTTGCATTTATTTTTTCCAACTGTGATCATGTACATATGATAATTGTGACCCTGCACCACAAAACCATTCATAAGTGTAAATTTCTCAAAATTGAGATTTATACATCATTTGAAATGATAGGACAATATTTGGTCAAGATACAGCAATTTGAAAATCTGGAATGGTGCAAAAAAAAATCCAAATATTAAGAAAATCGCCTTTAGAGTTGTTCAAATGAAGTTCTTAGCAATGCATATTACTAATCAAAAATTAAGTTTTTAGATATATTTACTGTAAAAAAATTAATTAATCTTAATGGAACATGATCTTTACTTAATATTCTAATGATTTTTGGCATAAAAGAAAAATTGATAAATTTGACCCATACAATGTATTTTTGGCTATTGCTACAAATAAACCCATGCAATATAAGACTGGTTTTGTGCTCCAGGGTCACAATTATATTGGCTGTGAACTAAAATAAACAGTTTCTACACATCTGTTCAAATCACTTAGATCAGAACAAGATGGTGCTGCATCTCTTCTGCATCAAATATTTGATTATTTAAATCAACAACATGATGAATAAAGAGTGTGCATTGTTTTGTTTTTTTTGTTGTTGTTTTTTTACATTAATTTTATGAAGGTGCTACAAATGTAATCATTATATTCTACCATAATATACAACACAGCTGTATTTTGTATATGCAACTTTTTTGCACTGTAAAGAAAAAAATTCTAATTAATGCATCTGGCATGTTTTCTCACCAACACCCTCAAACTCTGGGCTTAAAGGAGAAATTCACTTCACTCAGAACAAAAATTTACAGATAATGTACTCACCCCCCTTGTCATCCAAGATGCTCATGTCTTTCTGTCGTCAGTTTAAAAAAAACTGTTTTTTGAGGAAAATGTTTTTTCAGGAATGTTCTCCATATAGTGGACTGATATGATGCCTGTGAGTTTGAACTTCCAAAATGTAGTTTAAATGCAGCTTCAAAGGCTCTAAACGATCCCAGATGAGGAAGAAGGGACTTATCAAGCAAAACAATTGGTTATTTTCAAATTAACAAAAAAAGAAATTGACAATTTATACACTTTTTAACCACAAATGCTCATCTTGTCTAGCTCTGCGATGCACATGCGTACTCTGTGTAATCCGGGTCAATACAGCTAGGGTATGTCGAAAAACATTTTCTCCTCCAACTTCAAAATCGTCCTACGTCGCTGTTTTACCTTTTTTTGTAAAGTGTGTTTGATCTTGCATGTTCACAGTGTAAACACTGGGTCAGTACTTCTGCAGCGATGCCCTGGATTACGCAAAGTAAGCATGCACATTGCAGAGCTAGACAAGACAAGCATTTGAGGTTAAAAAGTATAGAAATTGTACATTTTTCTTTAGAAAATAACGGATTGTTTTTCCAGATAAGACCCTTCTTCCTCGGCTGTGATCGTTTAGAGCCCTTTGAAGCTGCATTTTGGAAATACAAACTTGTGGACACCATAGAAGTCCACTACATGGAGAACATTCCTGAAATGTTTTCCTCAAAAAACTATTTCTTTAAAACTTAAAGAAAGACACGAACATCTTGGATGACAAAGGGGGTGAGTACATTATCTGTACATCTTGGTTCTGGAAATGAACATCTCCTTTAAAGAGTATCTTGAGTCTCCCACTCATAATTAGGACTTTGTGGTCACAATCATGTGCATTTAACTCATAAATGCAATATTTCTGACAGCCCACAGCACAGGTGTTCTAGTGTTGTAGGAAGCATAAGTGAGCAGAGGTTTGCGGCTGCAGTGTAAACATGCCGTTACGGGAATGATGACTAGTACTAGTGATATTTGACTAAACAGCCCTGCCGATTATCAGGTGACAGATTCATGAATAATGAGGCAGTTATAAAAATAGCATCAGAAACGTAAATTACAGCAGATAGAGAGAGAGAGAGGCTCGAGCAGTAATGCAGACGCTGGTCAATAATGAATGAGGTGATGATGTGGAGCAGCGCTGCAGTGATATCAGACCTCTGGAGAACAGAGAACACAACTGCATTGCCGTCAACATCAGCACCTCTGTATCACACACACGAACAAGCAACTAAACTTCGAGCTAAACACTTAAACACACACGTTTACTTAGATATCCAACGGAGACATTCCATAGACTTTATTGTTTTTCTATCAGGGTTTCTTGAAGGTAAATTCAAGACTTTTTAAGGTCTTTTATGAGCAAGAAAAGAACATTTAAGGAATAAATAGAACAGAATACAATATGGTCTCTAAATATCAATATTAAAAATATTAGCAACACTAATATAATAGTTTGAAAAAACAACTTCCAACAGATCACCATTACTTTTTAATTCAATTTACAAAAACAAAAACAAAAACACACTGAAATAACTTTACTGTACCCTTTGATCACACCATAAAAAAAGTCATGCTTTTGTTTAGTATTTGTGTCTTGTTTTTTAGTGCAAATGTCTAAAGATCCTTAACTCAAGATACATTTAGTTAAGATGCGAAATGACATAAAATAAGATTGTTTTATGAGAAATTGATCAAAATGAATTGAGTTTATGATTAAAATGAAAAATTAATACCAAATATCTGCAAATCAACTTAAATTCAAAGGGAAAACGAGTTTTTATTCCCCACTGACAGATGTTTGTTCTTGTTTTAATCAAACTCACTTCCTTGAAGGATGTTTAGAGATTTATACTGGAAAGACAAAAATACTGAGGAAGAACTTTTTTGCAGTGTATGCACCATTTAATTTATAAATGTCAGACTTTCTGCTCTGATTTAAGATATTTTAAGGCTTTAATATGTGAAACTGTGAATTAAAATGTTTTAAGACCTGCAGAAACCGTTATATACAGCTAGTTATAAACACTATAACTTCACACTACACTATAAAAAAACAATTTGTTGAGTCAACTTAAAATAATTTTTAACCTGGCTGCCTTAAAATTTTAAGTTCAGCCAACTCAAAAAAAAAAAGTTTATTCAACTTGAAATGTTAAATTATACTAAGTGACAACTTAGATATTTGAGTTGAATCAACTTACATTTTTAAGGCAGCTGGGTTACTTACCCATCTGTTAAGTTTAGCAAACACAAATATCTAAGTTGTTACTTAGTACAACTTAACATTTCAAGTTGACTAAACTTATTTTAGTTGACTGAACTTAAAATTTTAAGGCAGCAGGGTAACAAATTATTTTAAGCTGACTCAACAAATTGTGTTTTTTATTTTTTACAGTGTAACAGAAAACTTTCTACAATTAAAAAAGAAAACTTTATTTACATTGTATTTATACTGTTTTTATACAGATGAGGACGCCCCCAAAAGGAGGTCAAATTTAGTTTACTTCTGGGTACAATTTATCCCCAAAATATATCTAAGAATGAAAGAAATAATTAAATCAAATAAAAATAAATTTTAAATAAAATAAAACACTATTTCTTTTTCGTTCGCCTGCATGTCATGTGACCATCAGAGAATTGTGAGCATGTGAATGTGTTAGTAAATTATTGAAATATTAACTTAAAATCTCAGAATGACTGCATGGAAGTATTTTATTTAAAAAATAAAATGGATCACTAGGATGAAAAACAAAACTCTACTGTTTATAGTCTCACTTTTCACGGTTGAAAATCATGAACTCTTGCTGGACGACTTCAAGGCACTCCTGAAGATACTCGTTCTCCTGAGGGAAAAACAAGGAAACAACACGTTAATCAGCTCTAACTAGCCGTCAGACGGCAGTAACCTCCTGCAGCTCCGAACGAAAGAATCCTGCTGGAACACACCAAAAATAGCTTGTCGTACTTCAGGAGAAGCTCCAGCACTGAAAGCTTCATAATTTAATCATCCAGGTAATAATGCCTGCACTTCCTGCATCTACAGACCACAGGCGCTCGTCTTCAGGCCTCTCGTGCTCGAGAGAGAGGAGCGAGCCGATTCATCTTGATCTGATTAGAGACACGCTCCGTAATCACGCAAACACGCAGAAAATATCTGGAGAACGGCGTCTGCCGAGAGGACGGTGTGTGTGAGGAGCCGGCGCTCACCGACTGCAGACGTCAGTCAGGCTCAGTATAATAAAGTCTAGGGATAAACACAATCAATGCGCCGGCCTTTAGGTCCTCAGGCCGTCACCCGAGACGCTGTTATCTCAGGGATTACTTTCAAATGTCACACAACTAGAAGAGTGAAATGTAATTTCTGAGACGTGTGTGTGTTTCACCCACAGACTGAGAATCTTTGCTGTTGTCTCTCGATCTGTTTTTGGCCAGTCGCTTCTTCTTCTTATGAAGAGGACGAGACTCCAGAATCATCTCCTCCAGTTCAAAGGTGGGATCGCAATGCAGACGACCTTTCTGTTTGAGAAACAGAGTAAGCGTTATAGAGAAACGTTTGAAAGCAAATATTCAACAAAATCACAAAGCGCCTGAACGTGTAAACAGGGTCCAAAATTAAGTTGAAGGTGGAAAATTAGTCATTTTATTGACTTTTACTTCCCTTTGGAATTATTTAAAGGGAATGGATTTGTAGAAATGTGTCATTCCATCACTGTCTCACCAATGGATCCTCTGTAGTGAATGGGTGCCGTCAGAATGAGAGTCCAAACAGCTGATAAAAACATCACAATAATCCACACCACTCCAGTCCATCAGTTCACATCTTGAGAAGACAAAAGCTGAAACAAATCCAATTTTTAAGATGTTTTAACTAAAATTCAAGTCCATAATCCATAATAACACTTCCTTTAGTGAAAAAATGGTCTGATGTGAATAAGGAGAGAAATCTGCACAGATCAAGCACCGTTTACAAGCCAAAACAGACCAAAACAAATATGTGGCTGGATTTTGATGTGTGAGACAACAGGAGATGGAAGTGTTATTATGGAATATGGACTCAATGTATTTGAGTTAAGAATATCTTGATGGATTTGTTTAAGTTTTTGTCTTCTCAAGATGTGAACTGATGGACTGGAGTGGTGTGGATTGCTTGTGGATTATTGTGATGTTTTTATCAGCTGTTTGGACTCTCATTCTGACGGCACCCATTCACTGCAGAGGATCCGTTGGAGAGACGGTGATAGAATGACACATTTCTACAAACACACATTTCAATGCTTTTGCATTTCCTTACAAAACTTAATTCACCATGCATTTGCTCGGATACAGTGCAGTTGTTTTCCAAACCAACACAAATGCACTAAAAATAATTTTTCCTCCCATCTCATACTTTTTTGATAAGATATTTTTCCCCTGAAGGACAGTAAACTTTAATGCATATTTTTATTTAAATATTTATATATATATTTATATATATTTAATTATTATGTATGCATGTATTTTATTGTGTTGTAATTGACAATGCTTCAGTCAGGTTTGTTGTGTTTATATGTGATATATAAATGAATTGCACTTACTAAGTGAAAGACTGTAAAATTTAAATGCATATGCACCAAAAAAAAAAAAAAAACACAAATTAGCATATATGTGGATTAGAATATTATGTGATTAAATGAAACCGGGCATTATTTTGCATTTGTCAAAGAGCCAACAATTATTTTGGCACTTCACAAGTGATAATTTTAGACCCTGGTCATATGTGTGCGTGTGTGTGTGAGTCACTAGTTGAACTCAATCTCACATTGGGAACAAAGCCGGGCTCCATCTTCTTCTCATAAACATCGTCCCAGTTGACATCGGAGAGGTAGGGCGCCGTCTGCATTTGAGCCAGACTACAGAAGCGATGCTCTGGGTTTACAGTCAATAACTACAGAAACACAAGCACATACAGCAAGAACACCATCAGAACAGTCAAACAAACAAATCATACTTCTCACGCATACACAAACATCAATGTTTATTCATATTCACAGAAGTACACGCACATTTTACTCAGAAATGGCACTACTGCATCGTGACATTTCTGAGTAAACCAGGATATAAAGAGCAAAATTAAAGAGTCAGAAAAACTCTTGATTAGCTTTAATTAACTTGCTCAGGTAACAGGAACATTCTGTTCTCTCAAAGTCATCAACACGTTCTTCCAATAATGTTTACTAGAATGTTCATTCAGAGTTATCTGGTGTTTAATAACACTTCAAAACATTTTTTTAAATGTTACAAGTTTTAGAATGTTTAGAGAACATGCAAAAGTAACATTCCACCACCTGGAGGCTTTAGGTAAACAGCAAACGGTGAGCATTACGCATTTAGAGTGGTAAACAATAGAGGAATATGTCAAGGTCATGTGTTAAACTTGCTGCTGCCAGCTGGTGGCGCTATGATAACTGAATATTGGCTGGTAAATGTCTTCAAGCCAGGACTTTTGGAGGTTTAGAACATGGTATGCTTGAGTTAGTGTAAAGCATGTCATAACCTGCTGCCACCAGGTGGCGCTATGATTATAACTGAATATTGGCCTTCAGATGTGTTCAGGCCAAGAGTCTTACAAAATGAAGTGTGGTGCAGATTGAACATGGTATGTTTAAGTTAGTATAAAACAAGTCATTTCCTGTTGCCAGCAGGTGGCGCTATGACTATAACTGAATATGGGCACTGACATGGGTTCAGTACGTGACTCTTATCAAACATGTGAATTTTGGTGCAGATCAGTCATTATATGCCTGAATTATAACAACTTCCTGTTTCATGGTAAAACATCGAAGTTTGTCAGGCCGCCACGGACACGCCCTTCAACAAAAACTCAAGATCTTCACAATTTAACGTCACAAAGTACTTCAGATTACACTGACCAAATCTGGTGTTGATCTGTTTAAATCTCTAGGAGGAGTCTGTTTAAATACAACGCCTGAAAATGGCAAAAACGCCTCAAAACATGCAGAGAAAACTCAAAGTAACAGACTTCGTGTTGGGTTTCGGACTTCGTCCCAAGGGACTTTTTTGTAGGTATGGGTGTGTTACATGCGTCTACCAAATTTTGTACATGTACGTGGAACACAGCTCAAGGGGTACTTCGTTGAAATTTTATAGGTGACACTATCGAGCCATTTTGCCACACCCGATTCTGAAACCCATATCAGATGTAAATTTTCACCACTTTTATTCACACCATGAGTTTGGAGCATGTTTAGGCCCTCAAAAATGCTATTTATTTTGGAGAATAATAATAAGAAGAAACAGCAATTCCAACAGGGTCCTCACACCGTCAGTGCTGGGGCCCTAATAATGTTTTCATAACTTAATGTAAATGTTAGCAAAAATGTTGTTAGCTGGGAAACTTCCTCTTCAGCTCAGGAAATCTCAGGTTTCATTTGAGCATCCGTTTGATTCTCTGAAGACAAACACATGCACACTATTGAGTGAATCGGTTTCTCTCTTTTGACGGCAGACTTTGTACATCAGCCAGTTTGAGCTCACTTTAAAACTCTTCTAAAACTCTCACATCTTTTTCACAGTCTTTGTCTCATGAGAAACATCTGAGAAGCAGGAAGCTTTCACATTCATCATTTACATTTATGCATTTAGCAGATGCTTTTATCCACAGCAGCTTACAGGAGCATAAGGAATTCATCACAAGTGCATTGCATTTAATATGAATGTTATTCAGGAGAAACTACTGAGATTTTTGAGTCTGTTTTGCTAGATGTGATGGAAACAGATTTTATAACTTTTATATCTTTACATGCATAGCTGAATCGAATTAGTTGATAATTGATGTATTTCGCAACATTGACACTGCGCTTGAACTGGAACTGAAGAACAACACTACCGTCTCACTGCAGCTGCTTTGGATTTGCCTCGTGGTTGAAGTTTGCATCTTTGATTCTGTTCCTTTTAGACAATCTGTATCTCATACAGCTCTGTATAGGTGACTTGACATGTCATCCACTGATGAAGTGTAAACACCAATTTTATTTGCTAGTAAACTCATGAGTGTGATCAGCTGTGAGAGGCTCACAGGAGGCGCTGCTGTTCTGAGGGCCAACGAGACGCCGGGGAGCCGTTACAAACGTTATTCTCTTATCAAGCGAGGGCTGATTTTATGAAGCGCTGACAGCCGAGTGTCAGACAGGACGCGCTCCGGCCCTCGGTCGTCAGGGAAACCGTATCTGCCGGTGGTCTCGGCGCAGCGTCTGCGTCTCTCTCTCCACGGAGCCCAGACACGAGCAAACGATCCGCTGAGACTCTGATGAGACGATACGCCTGGACACTCAGAACGCTGCGTGAGCCGATCGGTTTACAGTGCGTCATGAGAATAGTAAACCCTCAGTCGCTTACACTAACGGTTTACACAGATTAATAAACATATTATAATTATAATTATAATATAAACAGATAAAAAAAAGTTTCTCCTAAATTATAACTACATCAGATGTTTCTCTTGAGAAAAAGACCCTTGTAATCTCACAAGTGTTATTTTTTTATATTTAGTATCATTGAGATACTATTTTAGTTAATAATTAGTTATAATAGTTATAACTAACTAATAGTTATAATAGTTAACAATAGAATTATTTAGTTTTTATTTTGTGTTTTTATTTTAATTTTGGTTAATGTTTTAGTCATTTTTATAATTTACGAAAGCATTTTAGCGGCATGTAAAAAAAACCCTAAGATTAAGAGATTAAGGTTGTAATATTACGAGAATAAAGTCTTTCAAGAATGCAGTCAAAATATTGCAAGAATAAAGTCAAAACATTTTGAAAATAAAGTCAAAATATTGCGAAAATAAAGTCAAAATATTACTAGAATTAAGCTAGAATATTACGAGAATAAAGCTTAAATCTTTTGAAAATAAAGTCAAAATACTACGAGAATAAAGTCGAAATATTGCGAGAATAAAGTCGAAATATTGCGAGAATAAAGTAGAAATTACGAGAATAAAGCTTATATCTTTTGAGAATAAAGTCGAAATATTGCAAGAATAAAGTTGAAATATTGCGAGAATAAAGTTGAAATTTAGAAGAAAATTACGAGAATAAAGTTGAAATATTACGAGAATAAAGTTGAAATATTGCGAGAATAAAGTCGAAATATTGCAAGAATAAAGTTGAAATATTGCAAGAATAAAGTCGAAATATTGCGAGAATAAAGTTGAAATATTGCGAGAATAAAGTAGAAATTTAGAAGAAAATTACGAGAATAAAGTTGAAATATGTTGAGAATAAAGTCGTAATATTATGAGAATAAAGTTGAAATATTGCGAGAAAAAAGTTGAAATATTACTAGAATAAAGTCGAACTGTTTTGAGAATAAAGTCGAAATTTACGAGAATAAAGTTGAAATCTTTAGAGAATAATGTCAAAATATTGCTAGAATAAAGTAGAAATATTTAAAAAATAAAGCTGAAATTAAAAGAATAAAATCAAAATATTTGGGGAATAAAGTCTAAATATTTCGAAACTAAAGTAGAAATTAGGAGAATAATGTCGAAATGTCTGGGTCTATAAGGAAACATCTGAGATCAAACTGATACTTAAATAAAACATCATTGAGAACTGCTGATCTGAAAGAGGAAGTTCTAAGCACCACACTTCCTGTGCGTCCATCTGCTCTTCCTACCCACAATGCTCTTCTCCGGTGATTCATGCGCACAGTGTAATCTCTCCGTTTCTCTCAGCTCTAATAAATGACCGTAATGTCTCCCGTCGCTCCCCGGTTCTTCGCTAATATCCATTCTCCTCTCATAATATTTCTTCTCTCTCTTCAGCGTTTTCTTCATTCATCTTATTTTATTATCTCTCCAGCTCATTATCATCTCCTCCTCCTTCCCTCGATCCGTCTCTTTATCCTCTCCTGCATCATTAGAGGGTTTTATTCTTCCTTTATTCATTCTGACTCCATCTGTGTTCTGTCTGTTTTCATTTCTCTCTCTACACATTTTGTCCGTTTCATGCTTATTAATGAGAAAAACAATCAGAACACATTAACAACCACAAATAAAGTCATGGCAACCATGCAGAAGCCCTAGCAACCACATAATGTCCTGTCAACCGCCCAAAGCACCCCGAACACCCTAGCAACCCCCTGAGAACACCCCACTATATTTACACTATCATAAGTATATGTGAGTGGGGTTTATGACACCATGCTGGGCTGTTAGTTCTTCATCTGTATCTTGAGTCGTGCATGTGTTTGATGGTCAGTTCATCTCACCTTCCTCAGCAGCGACACGAGGTCTTTGTGCCAGGATGAGCTGTACTGCACACTGACCGTACTGAACAACTGCAGCAGAGACTCCACCGAATTACTGGCGTGGATGTCGTACGGCCTCTGACAGACGGGACAAAAGAAGAAAACGCATCAGAAAATGGGTTCAGGTCATCCCAAGTTTAGGTTAGAATAATGTTGCGGGAACATTGTTTTGAAACGTTTCTAAAACACTGAAATGTCCAATTTTCTTGTTGTGACTTAAAAGTTACAAAAATGTTTCACCCAAAATACAACATTATTTGGATTTTTATTTTTAATTCTAAGCATGTTAAATTGTCCAGTTTTCTTGTGACTGTACTGTTATTTAAAGGTTACAAAAATGTTTCATTGAATGTTCAAGTACAAGTACAAATTATATCATAAGGATGTTTTTGAGAGCAGTGTTGGGAGTAACGCCTTACAAATAACATGAGTTACGTAATATTACTAACTAGTATAGTAACGCATTACTTTTGAATTTCTAAGAAAATATCGGAGTTACTTTTTCAAATAAGTAACGTCAGTTCGTTTTTTCCCCATTTCTTGATTGACAAGTCTCCTGTCGGAAATTGTGAGTAAACATGATGTTACTGTATTCTAGACTAAATGTGAACATGCATTAATTCATCTCACTCACAAAAAACAGATTCAGTATTCCTCACTCAGAATATGACGCAGCCCTGCAATAATTAAATACATTAAATAAAACAAATATCCTTTATGCATTTAAGCCCATTTTTATTAACCAGTGTCTTTGCTGCTGACCTTCAATGATGCAATTCAGCCATACTAATAAGCAAAAATTACTTTAGATACACCAACATTTGTGCTTCTTTTTTTTTTTTTATAGCTGAAGAGTGATCTCCTGCATAAATGAACTTTTCTTTCAGCCTGAGGTGAATTCATTTCAGGGCTTTTACATTAGAATTGTTTTATATTATAAACAAAGAAGCAAGCCCCGCCCAGATTTAAAGTAACGCAAAAGTAACGTAATATTGTAATGCATTACTTTTAAAAGTAACTTTCCCCAACACTGTTCAAGAATACTGATCTCAGAACATTTTCTCTAAATATCATGAGAATGACTATCAAAAATTAAAGCAGGAATGTTCCGTAAACATTACTTCAAAAACATTTTGT
Source organism: Labeo catla (assembly GCA_012976165.1). Taxonomy (NCBI): domain Eukaryota; kingdom Metazoa; phylum Chordata; class Actinopteri; order Cypriniformes; family Cyprinidae; genus Labeo; species Labeo catla. The sequence goes on from VONZ01000619.1 coordinate 340,001, forward strand.
CCTAACATTTATATAACTTTTTAAAAAACATAGGTTAAGTTGCGAGAGCGTTCCTTGTTAGCTGGGGTTCCGCTGAAACTCGTTTCGATTTGTATGAAGCTTTGCACCCGGTTGATAGGGTTACACTTGCAAACCAGCAAAGCTTAGCTGGTGAAGATGGCTGACAGAGGATGTTAAGTTAAGCTAGTTAAGCACCAGCACATCAGCATCCTCTGCTGGAGAATTCAAGTATCATCATGTTCACACAGCACACACACCATGCCTCTGTACTTCCGATTTTTCTCAACTAGTCAGTCAATAACTGGGAAAACAAAGTTACTTATTTGAAAAAGTAACTCCAATATTTTCTTGTAAATGTAAAAGTAATGTGTTACTTTACTAGTTACTTGAAAAAAGTAATCTGATTACGTAACCCACGTTACTTGTAATGTGTTACCCCCAACACTGCCATCATCACATGCATCAGTAGATCATAGAAATCACTGCCACCGATGCTCTCTACAATCACGCTCTTGGGAATCACAGTCCAGGGGTCCATTCTTCGCACGTCATTAACTCTGGATTTGATTGTTGATAATTTGGCATGATTTTTTCTTATAGCATTTATGTAGTTTTGTTCACTTGGCTGCTTATAAAGGTCCAGAAAGTTTCGTCAGGTGTCTTTTTTAATTATATGATGTCATTATGTTGCTGTCTTGCTGCATTGCTGATTGCAGATATTTTAATCAAATCCACAAATTCGTTTGAAGAACCAAATTAGCCAGACATCAGTTATCACGATTAGATATGGCATCTTTCAAATCATCTCAGATGTATTAATGAAGAATGGTTTCCCAAAAGCTGATCACAGAACCACTGTCACCAATGCTTTTGAGAAACACAGCTTTGGTCAGTGGAGATTTTATGCTCATCTTACCCAGCTTCGCAGAACCTCAAAGATCGTCACACCCAACGACCACCAGTCCACCTCGAACGCATAACCGGTTCCTCCGCTCACGAACGACTGGAAGATCTCTGGAGCTGTGAGGAGAAACACGTGCATTTAGAGCAGGATTACGATGGGATATTCTGACCAAGAACTGACATTCAAGACAAGAGGAGACTGAACTAATAGTTAATTTTAGTTTAACATTCTAGTTAGATCAGTGGTTCTCAAACTGACTGATTCCAAAGCCCTCAACTGTCCAGAACCATTTTCAAAGACACTCCTAATTTCTGTGCAAAACATTTCAGGTTTTAGGAGCTTAATGTTTTTTAGGGGTCCTGCTTTTTTATCCAATAAATTCAAATGACTTTCCCAGTTGATTCTGATCTTGGGATAAAATAAACACTAATAAACTGTATATTCATTATAAAAATGTCTTTTTAAGATTTGATTCATTTCCATGACTTTTCCTGATCTGCAAATCATATTTTTAAAATCACATACCCAGGTTGTCCAAGATCACATGAGCAACCACCCAAAACAACCTAACAACTTTCTTTTATTATTAACATTATTTTTTTTCTTCAACTCATAACACTATTTTTTATTTTTTTATTTTTTTATTAAACGCTTAGAAAATACAATATGAGAAAACAGATGGCAGGGAAAAGAGCCAGGGGTTCAAAACTGGCCAAACAATACATAGTAATTACAAATAAAAAAAAAAAGATATAAATAATTAATAGATGAAGAAATTATTAAAATAAATAAATAAATAAATAAGCAGATTACATAACAATAAACATACATATCCCTCAAAACATAAATCATCAAATAAAAATTACACAAAAACACCAAGGAGTGAGCATACATTCAAAATTTGAGTTGCCTTTTTGTTACATGAGGTAGATAATGATTTAATATAAATTTTAATGTCTTCCTGAAAGTAAGAAAAATGGGGGGAAACTTTAATAACCTTGCATTTGTGGATAAAATATTTTGCAAGCAAAATAATTAAATTGCAGAGAAAGTAAACAGTTTCATACTGCTTCTCAAAAGTAAAAAATCCAAACAAAACATCCTTAAAGAAAAGCTCAATGTCATGAAGTTTACACAGTTAACTGGCAAATGCCATGCCAAATGTTTTTTTTTGTATGAACACAACACCAAAAAAAGATGCAAGTTTCTGGTTGTGAGTCGAAAAAAGTAGAGTTAACATCTATGGTTAATGTGAATTTTGAGACAATAAAGGTTTTAACAGGATAGCACTGATGAATAAGCTTAAAAAACCTTATTTACCAATAAATACCTGTTAGGAAGTGTCCAAACCTTTTTCCATAAAATATTTTCCACTGATTTATACTGAAACAGCAAGAGGAATTGAAACTTAGTAATTAAGAAAAAGATTTTATTTACTTTAAAATTAAGAAAGCGAATATTTCTGTTTTTTAAAAAGTCGATTTAAAACATATTCCACCTATATACGTGCAACTCATAACAATACTTTGTCTTATTTCTTAACTTATTGTATAATACATGTGTTGTTTAACTATATTTTAAGTTGTTCATTTTTTTTGTTTTATTTATTTATTTATTTATTTTATTTTTACATTCACATTAACAAATAGGGCTGGATGATTATTTTATTTATTAATTCAAATGTAATGTTTTGCCACAATCTAATATTTTAAACTTTTAATTTTAAAGTTTTAAATCAAGGAATTGCAGTTTTGAATAAAATAATAGCAAACATTACAATTAGACTAATAATAAAAAAAAAATAAAATAGTAAATCAAAATAAGAAAAATCGAGAATTGTAGTTTCTTTTAGCTTTTTGGTAATTCTGGTTTTTGTCTTATTTTAAATTATTTTAAGTCATCTTGAGCCGCCCTAATGGATCCAGAGTTTGACCACTAAAATAGTTGACAAAACAATAATTTATCAGTTCGTAAATAAAACTGCACAGTATTGTCAGTCTGTGACCGGCCGTACAGACTTAACTTATCATTATTTCAGTGTTTAAAAGGATCAAGCACTGATTATCACAGATGAATGTGCAGTTGTGTTTGTTTGAGTTGTGATCTCTCATATAGACGGTGTGACGTTTCTTACCCATGTAAGGCTTTGTACCGGCTAACGCCGTGGCTCGTTCGCCATCTTTGATTATGGTAGCGATGTTAAAGTCTGTTAAATGCGCGTGACCTGAAGAACAACAGAGACACGAGTGACAACCAGACAAGAAACAGAGCTGAAGCTCCAACGCACCGATGTGAGAACAACTAGAAGAATCCAGGGCAATAATTCGCTCTTTCTAAAAAGGGAACATCACGAATAGAGCGAAGAGAACACGACACCATCATAGGGATGATTAGTGGAACAGCGTGTCCTCGTGTCACACACGCGTCTCCTTGAACTGTTTCTCAGAGCTTCACACACGTGTCTCACCTTGCTCGTCCAGCAGGATGTTGTCCGGTTTGATGTCCCTGTGGAGAGATCATGACATCATCACGTCAGCTCGCATGACATCAACACCTGCACTTTATTTACACGTCACGTCCTCTCGGACTGCAGCCGTGTGTCAGATTGGCATGTTTTGAAAGCTTTGGCCACCTTCTTTCGTGTGAATGTTCAGTTCTCAGGGGGCGTCACACTTTCATAACACTCACTAAATACAATGAATTCACACACACACACACACACACACAATTTAAGAATAAAGGCTCGTCCAGCTACAGCCGCATTCTGGTTCCCTCACAGCTAATTAACAGCGAGCCGTTCCCCTGCTGTCATCATGATTCCAGAGAGCATGATGAGATTAACTCACACAGAACTGTGACACACACACACACACACAGAGCAGTGACGCGATTACAACACATCACATTCTTCAAGACAATCTACTGCATCCTTAAAGAGGAAACTCCATCACACAGAGACACTTTTATGGCTGATCTGAATCTCTCTGGATCAACTGTCAGCGCTGTGCATCAATGCCAGGTTGTCAGGGTGTTGCTATGCTGTTGTTAAGATGATCCAAGGAGTTTCAAATGGTTTTAAATGCAGTGCTATGAAGTTGTGAGTTGTTGTTCAGCTGCATAAGTACTGTGTTTAAATGTCACTAGGGTGTTTCTAGGCTGTTCTGGTGGTTGCTAGGGCGTTGCTATGGTTTTCTGGGTCATTTGTAGGGTGTTGCTGTGCAGTTGCTCTAAGTGTTATCAGGGTGTTGCTAAGGTGTTTCTATGTTGTTCTGGTGGTTTCTAGGCAGCTAACGTTTCTAGTGTGTTGCTATGAGATTGCTAGGGTATTAGGGGTTGTTGCTAGGGTGTTTCTATAGTGCTCTGGTGGTTTCTAGGCTCCTTTTGTTTTTAGTGTATTGCTATGGGATTGCTAGGGTGTTGTGGGTTGTTGCTAGGGGTGTTTCTATGGTGTTCTTGTGGTTTCTAGGCACTTGCTGTGAGTGTGTTGCCATGGGAACACCTATGGTATTATGGGTTGTTGCTAGGGTGTTACTAGGGTGTTCTGGTGGTTTCTAGGCACTGGCTGTTTCTAGTGTGCTGCTATGGGATTACTAGGTATTATGGGTTGTTGCTAGGGCGTTTCTATAGTGCTCTGGTGGTTTCTAGGCAGCTAACGCACGTTTGCCAGCGGGAACATATGGTTTTGGGTTGTTGCTAGGGTGTTACTAGGGTGTTCTGGTGGTTTCTAGGCAGCTAATGTTTTAAGCGTGTGCCGGGAATGCTAGGGTAATATGGGTTGTTGCTAGGTGTTACCAGGGTGTTCTGGTGGTCTCTAGGCAGCTAATGCTTCAGTGTTGCCATGGGAACGCTATGGTGTTATGGGTTGTTGCTAGAGTGTTTCTAGGGTGATCGGTGGTTTCTAGGCACTTGCTGTTTCTAGTGTGTTGCTATGGGATTGCTTGGGTATTATGGGTTGTTGCTAGGGCGTTTCTATGGTGTTCTGATGGTTTCTAGGCAGGTAATGTTTGTAGTGTGTTGCTATGGGATTGCTAGGGTATTGTGGGTTGTTGCTAGGGAGTTTCTATGGTGTTCTGGTGGTTTCTAGGCAGCTGACGCTTCTAGTGTGTTGCCATGGGAACACTAGGGTATTGTGGGTTGTTGCTAGGGCGTTTCTAGGGTGTTATGAATGGTTGCTAGGTGGTTCATCTCATAGAATCATCAGCAGCTCTACAGACATGTGATTTGAGGAATCAGTGATATCTGGAGCACAAACTGCAGCTCTGAACTCTGATCAGTGTTTAAGCAGAGCAGGATCTGTCGGATGTTCCAGATGCTCTGCTCACCCTCCTGTTTCAGGAATCCTCCACTCGGACTAATTTTACTGCGGTGGCGGCGTGACACGACACACTGTTGCTAGGAAACACTTCTGCCCAACTTAGCGCATCTAAATAATACTATAGACGGGAAACGCTCCTTGAGAAACATACAGCTACATCCACCACAGAGAAAACAATGTGACTGACTAATACACACACACACACACACACACACACACACACACACTATCAAAGCCAGAGAGAGATCCAGTCCACTGCGTTCCCTGTCAGTTGTGTTCTAGAGCGTTTGTGACGGGGCCCAAAACAAGACAAGCACACATTTTATTTGGCACAGGATCCTCGTCTCCCTGAAGAGCCCCGCAGAACTAAACATGCAATTACACAACAAATCCCTGTGAGCAGACAGTACACACACACACACACACACACTTCTGAATTTCACTATCGAGGATGTCAGCACAGGAAAGTTCACTCACTTTGGGTTCATTTCTTTGTCTGGAAACTGGAAACTGGAAATGAATACAATCTAAAACTAACACTAAAAATAAATAAAGTAAAAACAAAACACAAAACCATAAAACTTTTCATTACTTAAATGTTGACTAAAATACATAAAATACAAATCAATCAGTCAATAAATAAAATAAATGTTGAATAAAATAAATCTTAAAATAAAAATAAATCATTAATAGATTAAATAAAAGTTGACTGAAATAAAATAACATGCAAAAAGCTTCTCTTTTATCTCAGCTAACTGTAAAGGCAACATTTCTTATTTTATATTTACAGGGTACAGATAGTACGAAAAGTATAAGCAATAATGTCAACTTAAGAACAAAATGAGGAAGAGGAATAAAGTGCATAACATTTAAAATGGACCGTTATTCTGGAAGCAACAGGTGTTGTATACATTAAAAATGATTCAAAATTATTGCTAGGGACAATTTAGTACTGGCTAGATATTGGTAAGTCCTGGTGGAAAAACCAGCATATGCTGGTAGGTATGTTTTGATGCTGGTTTAAGCTGGTCCTTGACCAGCAACATGACCAGCAGAAACCAGCAAAGGACCAGCTTAAACCAGCATCAAAACATACCTACCAGCATGCCGAACTGAATCAAATGATTCCCGATTCGCGGCCCAAAGTTCCGATCTAATTCAAGTGATCCGCGGTACCGGCTCTAAAGTCCAGATCTGAATGATTCGCGAACTCGCTTCAAAGTTCCGAACTAGATCAAATGATTCGCGATACGCGATCCGACTGGAGCAGTGAATCATTTTGCGACAATGAAAGGGTCTTTTGATCTGGTGCTTACTGAATCGCTTGAACTGAATGATCGAAGTCACGAGTTTGAATCAATCGGAGCGGTTCCAGCGTAAATGACTCACTCAATTGAATCGGTTTGTCTGTTCAGCTTTTCGCGTCTTCAGTCATGTTTACACGACACTGTCAGTACTACTACTGGATTAGCTCGCTAGTTTGATGACATTAACTGAAACAAGCGAAACAAGCGAAACAAGTAACACAAATCTACTCCATATTGAGGTGTGGTAACCGGTTTACCGTTAACTAGTGAAACACTGCATGAATATGACGAGCTGCAGCTCAAAATACATGTTAGATGGAAACATTGTTCATTATGATGGAGTTTGTAGCTTAATTCACTGTATTTGAAATAGTTTGAGCTGCAGTTCATTCAAGCCTTACATTTATCAGTATATATTGTAATAAATATTTGAGAAAGTATTTCTGCGTCTAATTGTATTATGACAATTTAGTGATCATGAGCACTGTAATGCTTAAGGCAGTGTTGAAAAGTGTCTGGGCTTCATAAGCTCAACATCAGACGGGCTGCAGGGATTATTTTGTGTGAAAAGATATGTGCTTATTGAAAAAATTAAACATTCATTTAATGGATACATTGTCTTTCAATAATTCAAGCACTTTCAAGTACCTCTTCAGGAGTATTGATATTTTCAAGGGTTTTCCAGGACTTAAATTTCAAAAAGTCAAATTCAAGCACTTTAAAAACTGATTAAAAACCCTGCATTTATTTTAACATGATGAAGTAAAATAATTAAAGCTAAAACTGAAATATAAATAAACAGAAAAAAACTAATAAAATGACAAAAACACAGTAGAATTACTAAAACTTTAACTAAACTTATATAAAATATTATTAACCGAATAATTAAAATAAAAATACAAAAAAAGAATTAAACAATAGAATAGCAATTTACAGAACAGTTTTAAAAATGACAAACAAAACTACTAAAAATGTAACTAAATTTAAAATGAAAACTAAACATATAATCAACCAAAAAAATGCATAAACGTAAAAGTAAAAGTTCAAATATATGTGTAAACTGACTAGTGAAGTAAAGCAAACACTTCTCAGTCGTGTCGCTCGTGTTGAGTCTGTGTTACTGTGGTGAACAAGTAAATCACTGGAGACAGGTGATGGATTATATAGTTAAACCAAGTGAAAACACACTAGCTGAAGTGTAGCTAATGCCGCTAACGCTGACACACACCTGTGTATGATGTGTTGGCTCTGCAGGTAGTCGAGCGCCAGCGTCATCTCGCACAGGTAGAGCTTGACGGCGTCCTCGGTGAACTGCACGTTCTGCTGCAGGTGATAGCGCAGATCTCCTCCCAACAGCAGATCCACCACCATGAACATGTCCTCCTCATCCTGGAACGAGTACCTGGAGCACAGGGTCACAGGTCAGAGGTCACAACAAACAGGAAGTGACATCACAGCTCACATTTTACATGCAAATCCATCTCCTGATGAGCTGGAGTCAATTATAAGATCTGTAGATGTGTGCGTGATATCATCACAGTCAGAAGCTTCTCTTCTATTGTCTTTCACAGATTGAGGTTTATTAATTAAAGTCGAAGAGGTTATCTGATTTGGATATTTTAATTAAAGTGTTGACACAGTCTACATCAGCTGTCAGTCATCTATGCAGACGCACACACTCATGCTGCTAAAAAAAAAAATTATATACATATATATATATATACACATATCTAGGACTCCAAATAAACATTTCTCATTTTCAAATAGTTTACTTTTAACATAACTAAAACTGAAATAAAAAAAGCTATACCAACTTATTCAAACAAACAAAAATAAATAAATAAATAAATAAAATAATAATGACGTAATAAATATAAAAATGTAATTTCACTTTTTTTCAAAAACATAAAAAAACATCTATTTGTTTTATTTCTGCTAATGAATTTCTCATTTTCATTTAGTTTATTTTTGTATTAACACAAACTAAAATAAAAATTAATAAAAACTATATAGACATATTAAGAAAAACACATTATTAAATCTTTAACTAAATTTCAAATGTTAATAATTTAACACATTTTTATTCAGAAATGTAGCCTCTATAATTATTTTATTTCATCTATATACCAATACAAAATTTCTAATTTTTATTTGATTTGTACTAAAATAATTAAAATTAAAACTGTATGGACATTGTAAAAAAACATGAGAAAGAATGAAAAAAAAAACTCAACAAAATTACTATAACTTGAAATTTAAAATATTAATATTTAAAAACTAAATATTTTATTCAGAAATTAAATAAAATGTGCAAAATGTCTCATTTTTATTTGATTTGTACTAAAATAATTAAAATTAAAACAAAAAATAAAAACTGTATGGACATTGTAAAAAAACACAAATAAGACTCAAAAAAACTTCAGAAATAAAATAAAATGTACAAAAGTACTTATTTTATTTGAGTTAGTTGCAAGGCAACATTTCTTATTTTTATTTAGTTTAACTTGATGTAACAAAATTTAATTTTTTTTTTTTTTTAATATGAAACTTAATTAAAATAAATAATTATTTAATTACATAATTAAAAATATTAATTTAAATGAATTAAAACTACATACTTAAAAACAAACAAAAAAAATGCAACAAAAATGGGAAAAAATATTTTAAAAATTATTAATAATTCTAAACAAACTGCTAAAAATATAAATGAAAACATTAAAACCACTGAATTCAAACATTAATATTGGAAATATAATGAAAAGTATAATAGTGTGTGAGTGATATTAAAATAAGAGTGGTGAAGCATCACGAGCGGTTCGGCTCAGCTGCTGATCACAGGAATGAAGTTTCCATTTCACACTGAATATTTGTGAGTGTCCCTCGTTCTCATTATGTACTCATGAGATGCTGTGAGAACCGTGTGTGTGTGTGTGTGTGTGTAAGAGAGAGAGCTCTCTGTGCACCGTTTATGTGTGTGTGTGTGTGTGTGTGTGTGCGTCTCCTATCAGAGCACTTCAGAGCTCATTTCCCGTCTGTAAGAGGCTGCAGGTCTGAGAGCCAATCATCACCACATCTATTATAGATCTCGCCGCTCTCCATTCACTCTGACAAAGACAGCATCACATTCAGTCAGACGGCTCATATTAAAGATCACGGGGTCAGTGCAGAGACGACGGACGCGTGAGGATGTCAGGAGCCGCCGGAGACGTTCTGAGACTCACAGATGAAGATCTTTAACGTCTGAGAACCGCAGATCGTTCCGATTAAAGAGAGCGTTTCACACACAAATCATCATTCGTTCACCCTCACGTCAGTCCAAACCAGTACGACCGACTGACTTCTGGAAAAAAAGATATTTAGAAGAATGATGGGAACAAAACTGGGATAAAAACCCCAGGCATTTCTCAAAATATCTTCTGCTGTGTTGCTAAAATAGACACGAGGAGAGCAAACGATGACAGAATGATCACCTCTGGCGGAATTAAGACTTTTTTGTTTCAAGAACCTGCTGGTTTAAGCAAAAAATAGAAAAGTAGAGAAACAGAGAAGGTACTGCTAATTTTCTGCCAGGACAATTTCTGCTTTTTACATTTATGGACATTTCCTTTAACTTTCCTGAAACAAAACGCAATGCAACGCATACTTCGAAATATGGGTAAAACACCTGTAAAAAATCAGTATGGAAAATTCCTTTATATTAACACAGTACACTGTGCCCTATTTTCTTTGAGTGTACGGCTCTGATTAGACAAAACTCTGTTTTTTTTAGCGATCAGCAAATCCAAACTCAAACCAGGTCTGTGAACAGCAGAAACCTCATGAAAAACAGTCATTTCAATCTAAATGATCAAAACTTGAAAAATCAAGCTTTATACATCATCTGAAAGCTGAATAAATAAGCTTTCTATTGCTGTATGGTTTGTAAGGATACGTCAGCCGAGATACAACTATTTGAAAATCTGGAATCTGATGGTGCAAAAAAAAAAAAAAAATCTAAATATTGAGAAAATCACCTCTAAAGTTGTCTAAATGAAGTTCTTAGCAATGCATATTACTAATCAAAAATTAAGTTTTGATATATTTACAGTAGGAATGATCTTTACTATATATATATTAAATTTAGGACGCCAAAAAAACATTTATTATTGTAGTTTAACTTTTAACGTAACTAAAACTAAAATAAAAAAGCTATACCAACATATATATATATAAAAATAAAAATAAAAATTAAAATAATAAAATAATAAAAATAAATAATTACTAACATTTTTTCTGAAATTAAAACAATAAAAAATAAAAAATAAATTATTTTATTCAGAAATTAAATAAACATAAAAAAACTTTATTTGTTTTATCTAATGAATTTCTCATTTTCATTTACTTTAACTTAATGTATTAACTAAAATAAAAATGAATAAAAACCATTTAGAAATTAAGAAAACATTAAAACATTAAGACAAACACAAAAACACATGACTAAAACTTAATTTAAACATTTAAATACTAAATTTAAGTACTAAAAATAATTTAAATATTTTAATCAGAAATGTAAAGTGTATAATTATTTTATTTCAGCTATGTATTTTTACTTAAATAATAAAAATAAACATTTTATTCAGAAATAAAATTGAATTTAAATATATTTTGCAATACATTTCAATCCAAATGGTCAAAAGCAGTCAGTTAACGTCTTTTGAAGTGAAAAGCTGCATGTTTGTTAGAAACAAATCTATCATTAAGATGTTTTTAACTAAAATCCGAGTCCATGATCCACAATAACACTTCCTCCAGTGAAAAAGTGGTCTGGTCTGAATCAGGAGAGAAATCTGCACAGATTAAGCACCGTTTACAAACCAAAACAGCTCTAAACAAATATGTATATATGTGACCCTGGACCACAAAACCAGTCACGAGGCCTTTATTCATTTCATTTTATTTTCATTTTATGAAAGCTGAATTAATAAGCTTTCCATTGATGTATGATTTGTTAGAATAGAATAATATTTGTCTGAGATACAACTGTTTGAAAATCTGGAATCTGAGGGTGCAAAAAAATCAAAATATTGAGAAAATCACCTTGAAAGTTGTCCAAATCAAGTTCTTAGCAATGCACATTACTAATCAAAAATTAATTTTTGATATATTTACAGTAGGAAATTTACAAAATATCTTAATTGAACATGATCTTTACTTAATAATGATTTTTGGCATAAAAGAAAAAATGATCATTTTGACCCATACAATGTATTTTGTGCTCCAGGGTCACATTTATTACAATATATGTATATATGTATTTTTGTAAATTTAGGACGCCAAATAAACATTTATTATTTTCAAATAGTTTAACTTTTAACATAACTAAAACTAAAATAAAAAAGCTATACCAACATATAAAAAAATAATTAACATAATTAATGACAACAAAATTACTAACATTTTTACTGAAATTAAGATAATAAAAAATAAAAATGTAATTATTTTATTCAGAAATTAAATAAAACACTTTTTTTTTATTTCGTTTGTTTTATTTCATCTAATGAATTTCTCATTTTCATTTACTTTAACTTGTATTAATACAAACTGAAATAAAAATGAATAAAAACCATTTAGACATTAAGAAAAACACTAAGAATGACAAAAACACGACTAAAACTTTAACTAAAAATTCAAATATTAATAATTGAAATATTTTATTCAGAAATGTAAAATCTATAATTATTTTATTTCAGCTATGTATTTTTACTTGTAGTAAAATAATTAAAATTAATATTTAAAAAATAAACATTTTATTCAGAAATAAAATTAAATGTAAAGATATTTTGCAATTCATTTCAAATGGTCAAAAGCAGTCAGTCAGTGTCTTTTGAAGTGAAAAGCTGCATGTTTGTTAGAAACAAATCCATCATCAAGACGTTTTTAACTAAAATCTGAGTCCATGATCCACAATAACACTTCCTCCAGTGAAAAAGTGGTCTGGTCTGAATCAGGAGAGAAATCTGCACAGATCAAGCACTAAACAAACATGTGGCTGGATTTTGATGTGAGCGTTATAACGGATTACAGACTCAGTGTATTTGAGTTAAAAGCGTCTTGGTGGATTTATTCCAGCTTTTGTCTTCTCAAGATGTGAACTGATGGACTGGAGTGGTGTGGATTACTTGTGGATTATTGTGATGTTTTTATCAGCTGTTTGGACTCTCATTCTGACGGCACCCATTCACATCCATTGGTGAGACGGTGATGCAATGACACATTTCTACAAATCTGATGAAGAAACAAACTCATCCTAATCTCAGATGACCTAAGGGTGAGAATGTTGGCTGTAATATTCCTTTAAGTTTCACACAAGCGTCTTTAAAAGCGTCTACAGGACAATAGTTGTCAAGTGGGTTAAAACTGCAGCATGTTACTAAGAGAACAGGCGTTCCGCTGACGTTCAGGGCCGGACCGAGGGGGGAAACGGCCTTTATTCGCTCCCACACCACAGCAGGAGCGCGAGGAGGAAGGTTAGCAGACTGGAAAGAGTCCGAGAGGCTGAAATAATCAGGCCATGATGACAAATGAGACGAGGGATGCAGAGAGAGAGAGAGGAACACATAAAGAGGAAAACAGAGGGAGTACAACATTTCGTCAAAAATTTCGCAGTGTCCCAGATAGAAGTGAGCGCTCGTCTGCGCTTCACGAGCGACTCGAGGCGACACACACACACACACACACACGCTCGCTCTCGTTCGTTCCTCAGAGTATTTCTCCTGAATGTCCCGCAGTCAACGCCTCACCACTGGCCTTATTTCACAAGGTGCCTTCATAAGGAACGTCCCGAATGAACTTCACAAGTTTCCTGAGCTGTGAAGTTGAGGAAAGTTCCAGCAGAGCGGAGACGAGCGTCCTCTACGACAGAGACGCTGGACGGGATCAAGTGTCTCGACACGAACAGATCAAGGAGAAAATAAGGAGATGAACGCCTTGAGCAAAACCTGAACTCGCAGGGAAGACAAGGAATGAGGAATTCACCCTAAAATGTAACAAAAAAGCAGATTTATTGAGAAATGTCTTTGTCCACGATGAAAGTCAATGGGGTTCAAAGTTGTTTGGTTCCCAATGTTCTTCAAAATATTCCCCACAGAAAAAAGACGACACGAGGAAGAGTTTGTCACCATCATCAGTGAACATTTACATCTATAAGGAGAATATTATTGCTCAAATGTTGCTCTTTTAAAGCTTGAGAGACTTCAGTTCTCAACTTTATCTCAGATGTTTTACTAAGATTTTCAGAGGAGAAATAATGATGAATCAAATGCAGATGTAACTTGGGGAAAAAACGTTTCTCGTTAATTGCAACTAAATTCAACTTCCAAGAATCAAAGACACCCATGTACACACATTACAGTATTTTTTGTCTTCATAATGTCTTTATAAATGTGTATTTTATATTTACTGTTTTTAAACCTACTTTTATTCATTACTTATCATTTTACTTTAAAACTATTTTTATTGTTATTTGTTATTAATTTATTGTATTGTATATATTTCTCATTCTTTCCTTGCTTGAAATAAAAATAAATGTCAACTGAAAAAAAAATGTAGAACTTATTTTATTGCAGTTTGGTGTCAACATTTTTCATTTTCATTTAACCTGATGCGCTAAAATAACAAACTAAAACTGAAATTAAAAAACGAAGTAAAACCTATATAGAAAAAAAAAAAAAAAACAAGTGATAAAAGCAGCAAAATTACTAAAACTACTAAATTTAAAATATTACAAATTAAAAAATGTATTTTATTCAAAAATAAAAGAAAAACATGTTTTTTTTGCATGGTTTAGCAATAGTGTATGTAAAGGGTTATTATAGTTAATTAAAACTAAAACCTTAAAAAAAAAATCATTACTTGAAATAAAATAAAATGAACTGAAAATAAACTGGAATACAATATAAAAACCTGTTTTATTGCAGCTAGTTGCCAAAATTTCATTTTTCATTTAAATTAATCATTACTAAAATAACTTAAACTGAAACAAAAAAGATATTAGACGTATTTTTAAAAAGTGACAAAAGCAGCAAAATTACTAAAACTTGACCTAAATTTAAAATATTAATAATTTAAAAATATTTTATCCAAAAATAAAATGTAAAAAGAAAAAAAAAAACTTGTTTAGTGCATGGTATGGCAATATTGTATGTAAAGCATTATTACAGTTAACTAAAACTAAAACCATCAAAAAATATTTATTACTCTAATAAAATAAACTGAAATAAAATATCTAAAAAAAAGTTGAACCTTTTTTTTTTTAATTTCAGCTAGTTGCCAACACAACATTTCTCATTTTTATTTAGTTTAAACTGATGATAAAATAACTAAAATAACTAAAACAAAAAAAAAAAATGAATAAAACTACAATAACATTACAATTTTAAGCAAAATTTAAATGAAAACCAAAAACATAAAATATAATAAAAATATGCCAAAATAAAAAATAAAACTATTAAATTAAAAAAAGAAAGAAAACCTATACAGAAATATAAAAAAACCCCATAAGAGTGACAAAAGCAGAAAAATTACTAAAACTTTAACTACATTTAAAATATTAATAATTAAAAAATATTTTATGCAAAAATAAATGGTAAAAAGAAAAATAAAATGTGTTTAGTGCATGGTATGGCAATATTGTATGTAAAGCATTATTAGACTTAACTAAAACTAAAACCATCAAAACATATTTATTACTTTTAATAAAATAAACTGAAATAAAATATCTAAAAAAACTAAATTTAAAATATTAATAAATTTTAAATATGAATAATTAAAAAATGTATTTCATTTAAGAATAAAATACAAAATATTAAAAAAAAACTTGTTTTGTGCATGGTATGGCAATATTGTATGCAAAAATTTATTATAGTTAAAACATAAAAAAAAAACATTTTCATAACTTGAAATAAAAATAAAACCCTGAAAAATAAATGTCAACTGGAATAAAATATTAAAAAAAATATTTTATTGCAGCTAGTTGCCAACATACAATGTACTAAAATAACTCAAACTAAAACTGAAATTAAAAAAGAAATAAAAACTCTCCAGACATATTTTAAAAAAAGTGACAAAAGCAGCAAAAAAAAAAAAAAAAAAATTATGAATATTTTAAAATGTATATATTTTTTTAAAAATTACACCATCAAAAAATATTAATTACTTTTAATAAAATAAACACTGAAATAAAATGTCTAAAAAAACCTTGGAACTTATTTTAATTTCAGCTTCAGCTTTCAGCTGCCAACACAACATTTCTCATTTTTATTTAGTTTAAACTGATGAACTAAAATAACAAACTAAAATAAAAATGAATAAAAATCTTATAGACATATTTTAAAAGAAAACTATAAAAGTGACAAAACCAAAATAAAATTACTAAAATACTAAGTAAACTTTAAATGAAAACCAAAAACATAAAAATAAATCAGAATTTAAAAAAAATAGTCAATCTCAATGATACTATAATAACACCGGTAAACACAATCATGCCAATAAAGTCCTTTACATTGAAATAAAGACTGCAGCTCAGATCATCAGAGTCATCGGTGATCTGGATTGTGATTCGTCAGTTAACGAGTGTTAATGTGACGTTGGTTCTGTGAGGTCTGACCTCCGTCCGTGTGATGGAGGTGTTCCCCGGGTTTATGTGACGGAGCCGTTCTCCTGCTGCTTCGTGACTCAGAGCGGGTAAATGGATACAGTAATTACAACTTTGTGCAGACGTGACATTTTAAAGGCTTAAAGAGACTCTGTGCTTCCTGTGAGGAGGAGGAGGAGGAGGAGAAGAAGAAGGAGGAGGAAGCCCTCTTCATTTCCCAGCCTGCAGCAGAAGCTCCTCTGACTTACAGAGACGCGGCTCTTCAAAGCTCGGTGTGTTCAGGAGAGACACATGAAAGCCGCTTCTGAGAGAAAGAGAAAATCCTCCCTGCTTCAAATAAAATAATCATATATACGCACACACACACCGAGTGTTGAGATGGAGCTGTCAATGTCAAACTGTCCTTCCCTGCTTCACATACTTCAGTGTTCAACACTGACTTACAAAAGCGATACTGTCCTTCAACACCAAACACACACACACACACACACACTTCTCTAAACAAGGACAGAACATCTACTGCTCTTGTATAAATTGTTTTTTGTTAGATTTTATAAAGAAAATGGCCGTGATGCACAAACGCTGCAGACACACACGCAAAAACTGGACACTTAGGGTTAGAAGTTTGATCATCACTAGTACTAGTAAACTGACTGAAACTGATTATTACAGATTACCGCAGAACATCAGCACTTTGTCATGTTTAGTTACATTTAGTTCAATTCTGGGGCTAAACATCTTCAACAAATAAAGATTCATTCGTAAGAGTGCAGTTCTTGAAAAATACTGAAAAATATTTTCATTTATCCTAGGAATAATAAAATGACAGGATTGCTGTCGTCTGATCACGGTCTTGTCTAATACAACCATTATTAACTAAAACTATTAAAAACACTTTTATTAACTGAAATGTTATCTTGGCAAATAATTTTGTTTTGGTTAAAGCATTAACATTAACTGTAAATAAATTAAAGCTAAAACTGAAATAAAAATAAATTAAACTTAAAGGAGAAGTCCACTTCCAGAACAAAAATTTACAGATAATTAACTCACCTCATTGTCATCCAAGATGTTCATGTCTTTCTTTCTTCAGTCATAAAGAAATTATGTTTTTTGAGGAAAACATTTCAGTATTTTTCTCCATATAATGGACTGATATGGTGCCCCGATTCTGAACTTACAAAATTTAGTTTAAATGCGGCTTCAAACGATCACAAATGCGGTTGTAAATGATCCCGGCTGAGGAAGAAGGGTCTTATCTAGTGAAACCATCGGTTATTTTCATTAAAAAAATACAATTTAAATACTTTTTAAGTCTTGTCTTTCTCTCCCTGAACTCTGTGTATTCTGACTCAAGACAGTTAGTGTATGTCAAAAAACTCCAGTCGTATTTTCTCCCTCAACTTCAAAAATCATTTCAAAATCATCCTACATCACTGCAGAAGAACAGACACAGTGTTTACAAAGTGAACATGCAAAGAAGATCAAACACCCTTAACAAAAAAGGTAAAACAGTGAAACAGGACGATTTTGAAGTTGATGGAGAACATGAGATGGGAGTTTTTCCACATACACTAACTGACATGAACCGGAACAAAAACAGTCCAGGCAGAGTAAGACAAGACGAGTGTTTGACATTTAAAAAGTATAGAAATTGTATTATTTAAATGAAAATAACAGATCGTTTCACTAGATAAGACCCTTCTTCCTTGGCCGGGATCATTTACAGCCGCATTTGTGATCGTTTGAAGCTGCATTTAAACTGTATTTTGGAAGTTCAAACTCATATCAGTCCATTATATGGAGAAAAATCCTGAAATGTTTTCCTCAAAAAGCAATTTCTTTACGACTGAAGAAAGAAAGACATGAACATCTTGGATGACAAGGGGGTGAGTACATTACCTGTGCATTTTTGTTTTGGAAGTGGACTTCTCCTTTAAAGCTGCAGTCTGTAACTTTTGTTGCTCTAGTGGTTAATACACAAAACATTTTTTAAAACATCAAATATTAGATCAAGTAAGCACAGAATTGACTCTACGCTTCTGCCCACAATCACTTCAAGAATCAGACAAATTTGCAGGTGTATGTTGAAAAGCAGATGTTTTGGAAAGTGCTACGCCACGTTTTTCTGCCATCTAGTGGTTTAGAGAAAAATAATATCAAAGGTGCCTTTTACCCCAGCACACATTTAGCCCCGTTGTACCCTACTAAATAATAATACTAAATACTAAAAAAAAACATTAAATTCAACAAATTTTGTATTATATGACTATATTAAGAAATAATTAATTTATTAAATTACATGATAAATAACACTTAATATTTGGAACAAACCAATTATTTCTAGGTCTGTCAAATGATTAATCACATACAAAATAAAAGTTTGAGTTTGCCTAATATATGTGTACTATGTGTAATTATTATGAATATATACATACAAATACGTTCATGCATATATTTAAGACATATTTACAAGTATATGTATTTATTATAATTTTTATATCATTTATATTATATATAAATAAAAATATTTTGTACATAAATGACATATTTCTCTTAAACATATACATTAATTTTGGTGTATTTATACAAACATAAAAATTACACACAGTGCACACACATACATTAGACAAACTCAAACTTTTATTTTGTATGCGATTAATCGCTATTAATCGTTTGACAGACCTGTTTCATTAAACATCTTACATCTGGGGATTTAAGTTTTTAGAAAGATTCTTTTCAAGAACTCAAATTCTTATTGTGTTCAGCTTTGAGAACATCCTTAAAAAGTATTTTTAAAATACAAAACGTAACTTTTAATGTTAAAAACCAAGAAAACAGAAGTTGTTTAGTGAATCCGTCTCCCGAAGACAAACGTGTCCCTAAAGTCCACCTGAAACACAGTGATATAGTGCTGACGCTGGCCACTTCCAGAAAGCTACAGCAAATCTAGTTTGTGCTTATAGAAAACACAACAAAATTCAATTTCGCAGAAGCAGAATCACGTCTGTCAGAGAAACATTACTCAAATCACACTACAAACAGCAAACACCCCGAGCGTCCATCACAGAGTGACTCACAGACGGCCCAGACTGTCCTCAAACGGGGAGGATGGAGGGAAACCAGGAAATGTTTTGTGTTTTATGGAGACGTTGTGTATCAGAGCGAATCCACAGAGGAGAGACCACACTAGCAATCTGACAGACTTCAGAAAGTCACTCCTGACCATCCATATCTTTGTCTCTCTCTTACAGAAGCCTGTTTCTAAATAGGAAAACAATGTAATTGCAACTTTTTATCTCACAATACTGACTTTTTTCTCACAACTGCATGATATAAACTCACAAATGCAAGAGAGAAGTGAAAATTGCAGGATATAAAGGACATTTACAAAATCTCACAATTTTGACTTTGTAATTCATAATTGCAAGTTTCTAAGAAAAAAAAAGTCCGAACTGTGAGATAAAAAGCACAGTTACCTTTTTATTTTGTATTGAGTGGCAGAGATGGGTTTCCATACTCTGTGGTTGGCAGTGATTAGAAACAAAAAGCCAGCAGATGCTTCTCTTTGACAGCCTGCCTCTGATTTCTCTCTCTGATGAAGTTTACTTCATTTCTGCTCCGCACGTTGCGGTTTCTGTCACGCGCAGCTGTGGGATCCAGACAGGTGATGCGGCGCCGATATTTCCACCCGTATGGGCCGCTTGAGCAATAAACGACAGGTATTATTTATAAACGGCGTGGTGTTGTGTGCATATGCTGGCCCGACGAAGCGCCTCCATCATGAGCGGGGAGAGAGAGAGCCATTGTCTAACAGATGGAGACTGGAAGAGAGCTGTCACGCTGGAGCGGCGTGGGAGAGACAACGAGCGCCGCAATATGCATGAGAGACGCATTGTGTGCAGCGCTGCACGCGCGTTCCTCTTTCATTCTCGTGTTTGTCGCCTGTACGGCTTTGGCTTTTGAAGGCGGCCGATCAGGAGCGATTCAGAGAGGTTTTTCTCCTCCAGGTTCACGCGGCTTTGATGTCAAACGAACAATTATCTACAGAACGGTAAAGCGTTCTGATGCTCAGTCGGACCGGACGCCCACAGATGCCACCTTAAAAGCGACTTTTTACTGAATTGACATTCATGCATTTGACAGATGCTTTTATCCAAAGTGACTGACATTGCATTCAAAATTTAGACTTTATCAGTTCATGCATTCCCTGGGAATCGAACCTGTGAGCTTTGCATTGCCAACGTCATTACTGAATTACAACTGAATTACAAAAAAAACATAATGATCATAATGTCCATGCACATTTACACTAAAAAAGGCCTAAATTTAAGACTTATGCATTTGAATTACATATAAAATTTATATCCATTCAGATTACACAATTTATTTATTTATTAAATAACATAATAAATAAGAAATGCTTAATATTTGAAACAACCCATTGAATTAATTAAATATCTTGCTTTTGGGGATTGAAGACAAGTTAGAAGTTATCCTAACTTTAAGAAGATATTTATAATGGTTTTAAAGAACATTATTTTCAAGTCAAATTCAGGAATTCAAAAAAGGAAAAAAGAGAACATTCTGCAGACTTTTTTTTTTTTTTAAATATGAAATGTACTTAACTTTTGCCTTAAGTTTTATCTTTTTTCTTAAGTTAGAAATTAAGAAAGCAAAATTTCTATCCATTCAGATAAAAACATAAATTAATGAACTTAATGTGATGTATATTTATCAGTCACACACAAACATATTTATGCACTTAAAAACTCATGGAAAAGTTTATTATTAATTATTTGCATGTATTTAATTTCATTTAACCATTTAACTGTCGTTCCCATTTTTGAACACAGACGTCAAAATGCACTATCCAATTTTAAATTTCTATAATTCATGAATGAAAACATTTTGTAATGTGATTTTGATGTACATTTTCCACGGTAATGCAATGTCTGATTTTAAAATGGCTTTCAAAGGATGAATTTTAAGATTTTAAGTTTTCAGCTGATATATCATTTCTTATGATTTCTAAAGTGCGACAGGGAAAAAGGCAACAAAGAAAGTCTTTTGTGACATATTAATCTATTACTTTTCCTACATAATTTGTAACACAAAAATATGGTAAAATATCTATTTAGGAGTCTTAGACCTTTCCAAGATGTATAGTTTGTCATGATTAGATTAGAATTTATTTGTAATATGGTGAAGTAAACTTAGGCGTCCCACTGAGGACACGGGTCACAATTTAGTCAAATTGCTTACATTCAACCTACATCTGATCGTTGTGAAAACTACATTTGTTTGGTTAAAAAGTAAGAACATGGTTAAAATATGGCTAGCTGTGGAACAAGAATATTCAGTTAGTTAAATGTGTGAGACTGAAACAGGATTTACTGATGATAAATACATAAACTTTATATTAAAACTGTGTAATCCAAAGCATCAAATACAAAAACCTTTCATTTAGGTCTAAATATTTTTTCTGTATTTTCTGTACATCTATTTGCAGATATTTCTGCATGACATTTCAAATCAATATTTTACAGTCAGTCTCTTATTTTAATATAACCACATAGAAATGAGGCCTGTAGTACTGAAAGCACATTAAACACTCATTAAATCAAGCATTTCCCTCACACGTCTGATCACATGTACACGAGCGCAGAACACCGAGTGATGAACTGAGTGTCATACGGAGATACAGAGTCACAGAAGGGCAGGAAGTGATGAAGCGTTTCTATGGAAACAGCCTTAAAGTTGACCTGACCGCGTAAAGAGGAAGATGATTATGATGATGATGATGATGATGATACTCATACTGGCTTTCTCTCCTTCAATTACACAAATCTCAGCTCCCGTGACGTCAGACAATCAGACATGTGACATTACTGCAATGATCTCGTTTCAGGTTGAGCTGCCACATTAAACACATTAAGAGAGTTTAATAGTGTTTTGTGCATTTTTTCAGTCATTTTCTCCCTGAGGTCACTAATGCAAAAAGAACAGATGTCAGTTTTCCGGCATTTCTCAAAGCAACAGTTCACTCAAAAATAAAAATCTGTGCTCTCCCTCAGGTCATCACAGATTTAGATGAGATCAGATTTGTAGAAATGTGTCATTCCATCACCGTTTCACCAGTGGATCCTCTGCAGTGAATGGGTGCCGTCAGAATGAGAGACCAAACAGCTGATAAAAACATCACAATAATCCACAAGTAATCCACACCACTCCAGTCCATCAGTTCACATCTTGAGAAGATAAAAGCTTTAAAGTTTAGAGCCATTTTGGCTTGTAAACAGTGCTTGATCTATGCAGATTTCTCACCTGATTCAGACAAGACGACTTTTTCACTGGAGGAAGCTTTATTATCGATTATAGACTCAGATTTTAGCTACAAATGTCTTATTGATGGATTTGTTTCAGCTTTTGTGTTTGTTTTTATCAGCTTTTTAGACTCTCATTCTGACGGCACCCATTCACTACAGAGGATCCACTGGTGAGACAGTGATGGAATGACGCATTTCTACAAATCTGATGAAGAAACAAACTCATCCTAATCTTGTATGGCTTGAGGGTGAGCACATTAACAGTATATTTTTAGCATTTTTGGGTGAGCTAACGCTTTTGCATTTAAAAAGAGAATGAAGTAAAGAACTGCTCAAAAAACGAGTCTCATTATCATGCACATGCAGCAGAATCAGAGTAAGCGCAGGATAGTCACCAGAGGTTTACTAAAAACACATGTTCAATCTCCTGAAGGATCTCAAGCTCTCTAAAGACGTTCCGGACCTCGTCCCGCTCAATGCACTGCTGCTTGTTCATGTACTTCATGGCGTACATCTTCTCCGTGTCCCGCTTCTGCACGATGCACACCTGAAACGCACACAGATGAACACGCAATGAGAAACACGACACAGGCCACGCTAATGAGAACAACACGAGGAGTATATACATCATCGCAGACCCACGGCCTATTAATAACACGCTCGCTTCGACCGGAACAAAATGTCACGGGTCAGAGGTGCTGCATGAGCACAGAATCTGCATTAAAAGCTCATTAAATGATAATCAAGAGTGTGTGAGATGTGACACAGAGATAAAGGTCAAAACACAGTCAAGACTGTCGGACAGGTCACATGGACTCTGCTAATATCACTGCAACTGCCTATCACTATATAGTATTTTTTTGTTTAGAAATTCAGAGACAAATAATTACAAATATTGTACTTATTATTAAGCAATCATACATAAAATAAAAAAAAAAAAATCAAATAATTAACAAAGACAAATAATTAAAAATATTATAAATATTATATATGTATTATAAATATTTTAAATATATTATACAATTAAAAATATAATATTTATTATTAAATAATCAATACATAAAAAATGTAATAATTCATGCAAATAATTAATACACAATAAATAATATTTTACAGTAACTCTTCATGTTACAGAGTCACACAAGTAAGTATGAGTGAGTCATTTGAATCATTCATTCATGCATTTCATACGAACACAGCTTCATTCGGGAACAAAACAAGTGAGTCAATGCATTATTCATTCAACAAATTAGTTAAAAACAGATCTATTTAGGAACAAAACATCAAAAGTTGGGGTAAAAGTAAAGTTTTAGTTCAAAAAAATAGATTCATTCAGCAGCAAAAGTGACCCATTGAATCATATACTTAAAAGATTCATTTAAAACTACAGATTTGCTCAGGAACATAACAAGTGAGTCATCGAATCATTTGTTCAACCTGTAAGCAGCCAAGTCTACTACTTAAAGGGGTCATCGGATGCCCATTTTCCACAAGTTGATATGATTCTTTAGGGTCTTAATGAAAAGTCTCTAATATACTTTGATTAAAAATTCTCAATGGTTTTGTAAAACAACACCCTTTTTACCTTGTCAAAATCAGCTCTGCAAAAATCATCTCATTCTAAGGGGTTGTTCCTTTAAATGCAAATGAGCTCTGCTCACCCCGCCCCTCTCTTCTCTCTGTGGAAAGACGATCTTGTTTACTTAGCCGCGTTTAGCCGCTAAACTTCCTAACTACCACGTTATAAGGAAAGGCGATCGCAAAGATTCATAAAAAAACGCTTATACTCACTTCTGCTGTAAGTGAAGCTGGATCATGAATGATTCGCGTGAACATAGACGGATATATGTAGATCGGGAGGCGCATTCCCTTCACAAACAAATGTAATCTACTGCATCTTCAGTGCTCAGATGTCGGGAGTAAATGACGACCACTATGTTCATTATTACATCCAGCAACACAACACCTCAATCGCTCAATCGGAGATATTCTTGTCTAACTTACATCCCTGCTCCGGCATCAAAACAATGGAAAGTTACTGGACTGTTACAGCTGATCTGAGGTAAAACGCTCATGTCAATCAACTATGGTGGGAGCGACAGGCATCTGAGAACGGCTCGATTTGAAATATTATTATTATTTTTACAGATGAATTAAAAACCACTGCATGGATTTTTATCATTATAGGGTAGATTTGTACATACACTGACAACACACATTAATGTTCAAACTACATGAAAAAGTGAACTTAGCATCCGATGACCCCTTTAAAGAAGTAGTTCACTTCTAGAACAAAAATGTACAGGTAATGTACTCACCCTGTTGTCATCCAAGATGTTCATGTCTTTCTTTCTTCAGTCGTTAAGAAATATGTTTTTTGAAGAAAACATTTCAGGATTTTTCTCCATATAATGGACTTCATTGGTGCCCTGAGTTTGAACTTCCAAAATGTAGTTTAAATGCGGCTTCAAAGGCTCTAAACGATCCCAGCCGAGGAAGAAGGGTCTTATCTGGTGAAACGATCTGTTATTTTCTAAAAAATAAATAAATAAATAAATAAATTTATATACTTTTTAACCTTAAATGCTTGTCTTTTGTAAAGTGCGTTTGATCTTTTTTGCATCTTTACTTTGTAAACACTGGGTCGGTTCTTCTGCAGCGATGTGGGATGATTTTGAAGTTGGAGGAGAAAATGAGATGGGAGTTTGTCGATATACCCTAACTGTCTTGACCCGGATTACACAGAGTTCACATGTGCATCACAGAGCTAGAAAAGACGAGTATTTGAGGTTAAGAAGTATATACATTTTTATTATTTTTTCTTAGAACGTGACCGGTCGTTTCGCTAGATAAGACCCTTCTTCCTCGGGTGGGATCGTTTAGAGCCTTTGAAGCTGCATTTAAACTATTTTGGAAGTTCAAACTTGGGGCACCATATCAGTCCATTACATGGAGAAAAATCCTGAAATGTTTTCTTCAAAAAACATAATTTCTTAACGAGTGAAGAAAGAAAGACATGAACATCTTGGATGACAATGGGGTGAGTACATTATCTGTAAAGCGTTCTGGAAGTGGACTAATCCTAAATCAGATGGTCTCAATCCCAATCCAGCCCTTTACATGATTCCCTCCGTGTCGTTCATGTGCATAACTCAGAAGTGCTCGCTAAAGCCTGGACAGACAGAGGACACGTGAATCGCTGACGCAGAGACCCGTCAAAGTCAGTTGCTCTCACAGGAGTTTTGAACACAGTTCATTAAGCTCAGATTATTGTATTTTCTTTTCCAGTCATTTCTCCTCACGCAAAGGCAAATCACGTTCCAGTGGGACTGCGGTTAATCACGCACTCTGTTGCCTCGCGCACTTTGGTCAAATCAAGATGGCAAAAAAAAAAATATATATATATATATATAGCAATATTTTTAAACTGCTTCTACAAAATGATGAATAAAAATTGTACTCACTTTAAGAAGGTGCTGTATATACACTACAGCTCAAAAGTTTGGGATCAGTAAGGTTTGTAATGTTTTTAAAGAAATCTCTTCTGCTCATCAAGGCTGCATTTATTTGATCACAAATACAGAAAAATCAGTAATATTGCAAAATGTTATTACAATATTAAATAATGGTTTTTATTTTAATATACATTAAAATATAATTTATTTCTGTGATGCAAAGCTGAATTTTCATCAGCTGTTACTCCAGTCTTAAGTGTCACATGATCCTTCAGAAATCAGAATAATATACTGATTTATTATTAGAATTATCGATGTTGGAAACAGTTGTGTTGCTTAACTGTTTTTTTTTAAACCTGTGATTCTTTTTTTCAGGATTCTTTGATGAATAAAAAGTTAAAAAGAACAGCATTTACCTAAAATAGAAAGGTTTTCTAACAATATACACTACTGCTCAAAAGTTTGGGGTCAGTACATTTTTATTCTTTGTTTTTTGAAAGAAACTAATACTTTTATTCACCAAGGATGTGTTCAGTTAATAAAAAGTGATAGCATAGATTTACATTGTTAGAAAAGATTTATATTTTGAATAAATGCTGTTTTTTTAACTTGTTATTCATCAAGAAATCCTGAACTATCAACACTGATAATTCTAATAATAAATCAGCATATTATTCTGATTTCTGAAGGATCATGTGACACTTAAGACTGGAGTAACAGCTGATGAAAATTCAGCTTTGCATCACAGAAATAAATTATATTTGAAAGTATATTCAAATAAAAAACATTATTTTATATTGTAATAACATTTTGCAATATTACTGTTTTTTTCTGTATTTTTGATCAAATAAATGCAGCCTTGATGAGCAGAAGATATTTCTTTAAAAAAACATTACAAGTCTTACTGATCCTAAACTTTTGAGCAGTAGTGTATTTAGCGACATAACCGGCATTCGATTAATGGAATAATTCTTATTTTACAAATTTTTACAATGGCTGTTCTTCGAAAACATATTTCAGATGTCCTCGTTCAGGTGAAATGAAACAAGCCACAGCGTGACTGCTCTAGAAAATGCTCTGATTCTGTCAAACGGCTGCTGTGAGAGTCCAGAGGCAACAATCAAGTGATTTAGCTGTTCAAATGAGACAAGCAAACAAAATAATCCAGTTGAAATGGCCTTCAAGGCGTCCAGTATAAATGTTGTTTTCCTGAACTTTAGAAAAGCCTTTGAGCTCATAACAGAACAGCGGCGTTTCGCCCCACAGATCCAGACGAAAAACACTCTAAAACGGTCCCTAATTGCATCTGCTTTGATCCAGCAGCGACTCGGCGGTTCACAGCAGACACCTCCAATACAAACCTGCCCGCGGGCACCGATAACTCAGACAAACAGCCCAAATATCACCCTCCGAGATGAGACTGATAACAGCGTCCCCGACTGAGATCTAATCACCCGTTCCACAACATCATAAGCACATTAACCGGCACAAACCACAAAATAAGATGTTGTTCTGCTTTGACAACAAATTTTCCATTTTCTTGCTGCTAGAACATCATTCTGCAGGCAAAAGAGAAACAGAAGCAATAGTTCATCCAAAAATGATTGTTTTCTGAAAATATCCTCATCCTCAGGCCATATGAGATTTGGATGAGTTTGTCTCTTCATCAGATTTGTAGAAATGTGTCATTCCATCACTGTCTCACCAATGGATCCTCTGCAGTGAATGGGTGCCGTCAGAATGAGAGTCCAAACAGCTGATAAAAACATCACAATAATCCACAAGTAATCCACACCACTCCAGTCCATCAGTTCACATCTTGAGAAGACAAAAGATGAAACAAATCCAACATTAAGACATTTTTAACTAAAATACATTGAGTCCATAATCCATAATAACACTTCCTCCAGTGAAAAAGTGGTCTGGTCTGAATCAGGAGAGAAATCTGCACAGATCAAGCACCGTTTACAAACCAAAACGCTCTTAATAAATATGTGGCTGGATTCTGATGTAAAAGACAACAGGAGGTGGACTTTTATTATGGATTATGAACTCATATTTTAGTTAAAAACATCTTAATGATTGATTTGTTTCAGCTTTTGTCTTCTCAAGATGTTTTTAACTAAAATACAAGTCCATAATCGATAATAACACTTCCTCCAGTGAAAAAGTGGTCTTGTCTGAATCAGGTGAGAAATCTGCACAGATCAAGCACTGCTTACAAACCAAAACGGCTCTAAACTTTAAAGTTTTTGTCTTCTCAAGATGTGAACTGATGGACTGGAGTGGTGTGGATTATTGTGATGTTTTTATCAGCTGTTTGGACTCTCATTCTGACGGCACCCATTCACTGCAGAGGATCCATTAGTGAGACAGTTACACAATGATACATTTCTACAAATCTTATGAACAAACCAATTAATCTATATCCTGGAAGATCTGAGGGTGAGTACATTTGAGTGTGCAGTGAATGGGTGCCGTCAGAATGAGAGTCCTAACAGCTGATCACAATAATCCACAAGTAATCCACACCACTCCAGTCCATCAGTTCACATCTTGAGAAGACAAAAGCTGAAACAAATCCATCAAGACATTTTTAAATAAAAATACAAGTCCTTAATCCATAATAACACTTCCTCCAGTGAAAAAATGGTCTGGTCTGAATCAGGAGAGAAATCTGCACGTTTACAAGCCAAAACGGCTCTTTAACACTTTTGTCTTCTCAAGATGTGAACTGATGGACTGCAGTGGTGTGGATTATTGTGATGTTTTTATCAGCTGTTTGGACTCTCATTCTGACGGCACCCATTCACTGCAGAGGATCCGTTGGTGACACAGTGATGGAACGACACATTTCTACAAATCTCTATATCGCGGCACAGAATGACCCTGTTCTTTAACGGGCACTAACGACAATCTAATTAGCTTAGTCTACCCCAAACGAGAGCATTAAACTCCTGCTGGCTGTTTTTCGTGGTTAAATATTTATAATGAGCACCTGTGATTGTGCTTGAACACACATTAGACAATGAGCTAAAGGTCAGTGTTTGGCTGTGCTGGAGCTGAATGCGTTTCATGCTGTTCTGAGGTGATATTTCAGTCACTGCTCTGGGAAACATCATAACAATGCTGGCTGTCGTTCCACCTGCCCGCTTTGGTCAAAGGCAGTCGAGCGAGCGGATCGACCCGTCGAGGCCTAACCGAGCTCTGACCGAGTCACGCTGGAGCTGTGAGATAAACCGGCACACAAGGGAAAGAGCCGCGTATAAACCCGTCCCACCGGAGAACATCTCCACTCCACAGATCATTTCACACTTATCATCATCTGTTCACATGTTTAGAGAATCTCTGAGCGGATTCTTACGAGACACTGCTGAATCAGCGACGAGCGTCCTGATGAGAAACAGCGTGAGAAACCCTGCAGCTGCCGACCAGAGGATCTTAGTGCTGGGTTACTATCATTAACGAAAACTAAAGGCATAAAAAAATCATTACCTGGAAAAACAAACAAACACACAAACTGAAATAAGATTTCGAAAAATGTTATTTAATTTCAGCAAGTTGCCAAGGCAACATCTCTGGTTTAACCAGATGTTCTAAAATAATAAAAAACTCCAATAAACATAAATGAAAACTGTAAAGACATATTTAAAATAAAACTAATAAAATAATTAAATAAAATAAAAATATTAATAGTTCAATATATTTTATTTAGAAATAACAACCACATAGACATTTTAAAGTAAAAATATTTCAAAAAGACAACAAAATTACTAAAACATAACTAAATGTAAAACATGAATGATCTAAAAAAAAAGAAATAAAATAAAATTAAATTAAAACCATTAAACATTTTAACTACTTAAAATAATGTTAACTGAAATAAAAAATATATATATAAAAAACACATAAAAATAAAAAATATTAATAGTTAAATATATTTTATTTAGAAATAATAACAACTTAGACATTTTAAAGTAATAAATATTTCAAAAAGATAATACAATTACTAAAACATAACTAAATGGAAAACATGAATAATATATATAAAAAAAAGAAATACAATTAAATTAAATTAAATTAAAACCATTAAACATTTTAACTATTTAAACAAATCTTAACTGAAATCAAAAATATTAAAAAATAAAAAAATAAATATATTAATAGTTAAATATGTTATTTAGAAATGATAACAACTTAGGCATTTTTAAAGTAATATTTCAAAAACACAACACAATTACTAAAACCTAACTAAATTTAAAACATTTATAATCTAAAAAAATTAAAATTA
Organism: Labeo catla; assembly: GCA_012976165.1. Classification (NCBI taxonomy): domain Eukaryota; kingdom Metazoa; phylum Chordata; class Actinopteri; order Cypriniformes; family Cyprinidae; genus Labeo; species Labeo catla. The sequence continues at coordinate 370,233 of VONZ01000619.1, forward strand.
AAATTAAAACATTAAAAATAAAATTAAATTAAAACCATTAAACATTTCAACTATTAAACTATTAAAAAACTATTAAAAAACTTAAACTTATTTAATTTCAGCTAGTTGTTTATTTTAAGATGAATAAAACGCTGTTGACTAGTTTTTGTTAAAAACTACAGACTTGTTTAAAAAATAAAAATGATGAACAACAAATGTACTAAAAATAGCTACAATTAAAATGTGAAAATAAAAACTAATTAAAAATCTTAAAAACTATAAACATGTTAAAACCATTAACATAATTTATGTGAAAGTTTTGAAAAGCTACATTTCATAAGACGAGATGAAATTCGGTCGGCACAAACGTTGAGCTGAAATGACACCTTATTAAATAAATCAGCGCAGCCTAAATCAGCGAATTAAACTGGTGTTCTACAATAAAATGAAAAAAATTCCCATAAACATGAATGAAAACTGTATAGAAATATTTAAAATAAAACTAACAAAATTGCAAACACTGTAAATAAAATAAAAAGATTAATAGTTAAATACATTTTATTTAGAAATAACAACTACACGGACGTTTTTAAAGTAATAAAATATAAAAAAATAAATAAATAAAAATAAAAAATAAAAATAAACCATTAACCTTTTTAACTACCTGAAATAACCTTAACTGAAATAAAATATTAAAAAACTTAAACTAATTTCAGCTAGTTACAAAGGCAACATTTCCAAATATTGTTTAGTTTAAGATGAATGACTAAAAAGAACCTAAATAATAAAACACTATGTTGACTATAGTTTTTATGTCATATATGTTTAAAAAATAAATAAAAAATGACAAACAACAAATGTACTAAAACTAACTACAATTAAAATATAAAAAATAAAAACTCATTTATAATCTTAACAAAAACTTAAACATGTTAAAAACATTAACATAATTTGTAACCATTGTAATTAATATTAATATTTCACAGTTTTAGCTTTTGAGAGATGATTCTTAAGGTTTTATCAGTTTTCACTCTGTAGAGAGACACTGTAAAATCAAACAAATGTTGTGTACAAGTTGACGTTTTCCTAATTTGTGTTTATGTGAAAGTGCAATTGAAAACAATCATGATAAATAAGCACAATTATCATTTTTGTGCAAAATAATCATTAAACTGTCACCATGCCGTTCTAATGTGAGGGAACAGGAACAGGAAATGACGTGAGCCGGACTCACAGTGTCAAACTCTCAACGGTGTGTGTGTGTGTGTGTGTGTGTGTGTGTGATTTCACAGATGACACACACCTCCGTCTGTGCTGCTTCTGACTGACTGCCTTTATTCCATTTTCACACTCATGCACTGTTGAGAAGCTTCATCATTTATCACTCTCTCGACGGCTTCTACAGATCAAATAGTTTGAAAAGGAAAATTATTATTGACATCTCAGAATTAACAAGCTAGTGCTGAACTATATACCGGTACTTAAATAGTATCGCGATACCCTGCTTTTAAAAACGTTACGATTCCACATTTGACTAGTAACGGTATTTTAACAATGCATTTTAAAAAGAGACGTATTTCTGTGTGTCTGTGTTAGTGAATGGTGCAGACGCTGTTTTGTTTACCACACACATACACGTGACGCTCGCCGTGTTTTCAGCCTCTGCCGCTTCAATATATGAACACATGAACATCATCTCTAGAACTGATCTGAGACTCACTTCATCAGCATTTCACCGTTTCTTTTGCAGAAAACCATCGTCATATAATGAAAACCCTAAAGTTCTTCACAGCAACCCGTCAAAATAAAGGTTTGATTTAACCTGACAGTCAGAAACATATTAATATATTACTTAAAGTAAAGATAATATTTGTACTATTAGTAGTAGTACTATTAAAACAATGTTTAAGGAATATTTACCAGAATTTATTTACCAGAAAATTGTAAATACACAACACAACTTTTCTGAAAAAAAAAAAAAAATAAATAAATAGCCTATAATAAATTAATCAAATCTAATTATCCTTTATAAATTCATTAGACATGCTTTTGATTATTAAAATGTAATGAAACGATTAAAATAGAATCCAGAAAATATATGGAAAACAGATTCACAAACTGAATTTTAAAAAAATAAAACGTATTTCATAGAGCCTTAACATGTAATTTTTGTTAAACTTTTAATAAACTGCTGTTAAATTCTGCAAGTTTCATGATTTCAATTAATTAGACATGCTTTTTGATAAATATTTTTTTTTATGTAACCATTAAAATAGAGTCTAGAAAAATTAAAATGAAATTTAGAAAAAAATAAAACGTAGGGTAGGGCCTCTTTATTTCATTTGTGTCTTTGTTTTATTGTAGTTGTGCTTTAGTTTGTCACTTGCATCTAGGTTCTTATTATTAATAACAAAGATAAAATAACAAAAAAATAACTATGTCATGATATAAATTGTTGTTGTGAAATAAAGTTAAATAAAATAAAATAGATTTGTCTTTATCCTTCAAGCAAACTTACCGATATATCAAAGATCTCCACATATGTGTAGGATCAGTAGTTGTTCACTATAATTCTGTGTAGTGGCACTGCCATGTGATTATTATTATTTATTTATTTTTATTTTTTAAAGGGGGGATGAAATGCTTTGTTTTAATAGATAAAATAACTATGATCTCCATTTTGATAATCTATTATTTAATTACTTTTCCTGTTGTTCTATGTTTTTTTTCTCTGTAGTATCGGTTCAGTAGTAGCACTGTGATATTTTAGTCATTACTGTATCAAAGTCAAAAATGTTGGTATCATGACACACTATAACAAGCGAGTCCAGAGATAAAGCTGTTAAAAAGGTCATGACATGGATTTATTATTTTAATTTTAAATATTTAAACATTTCTTGAGCTTCACTAATAATGTTGGTAGTTTTTTGCACAAATATATTAGCCAAAAAAACTGTTTTCAACCTCATTCTGGCCCTCTGTCAGTAAATGTTCACAATTTCAATAAATAAATGCTAAATAACAGCATGTGAAATAAGTGCTCGGATGTTGTAAGGACGTTTTAAGATTCAAAACTTGAAGGATGTCTTACAGGTGAGCTCTCATATACCAAAAGATCAAAGCAACTTGAACAACTTTAAATGAGATTTCATAAGAATTCAACATCTCACATTCACTTCCATTCATTGAAATACTGAACTGCATTAACACTGTATTTTCTGACATAAACAAGGTCAAAAGTGATGCTTACAAACACATGAAGCACATGAAAGCAGCAGCTGCTCTTCAGAGAAGAGTTTGATGAACCTCCATCAGCTGCTTTATTATGGATCTGCAGCTTCTTCAGTCCGAAACAGAGAGAAAGAGGTGAGAAAAGACAAGGACGGAAGCACAAAGGGCTTTTTCTTCTCTCTCTCTCCGCGAGGGACGTAAAGACACTTCAAACCAGCGTTTACGGATCGAAAAGCTACATTTCATAAAACCAGATGATATTCGGTCGGCACCGACGCCGAGCCCGAATGACACCTTATTAAACGAATCAGCGCAGCCTCGGCCAAAATCGGCAAATTATCTGTGATCTGCTCCTTTCGTTCCGGATGACAGCAGTAAGCGCAGTTACTATGGTATTTTGGTGGAGACTATGGTTTCCATGGTTACCATTTTTTGTAAGGATCCTAATGAGGAAAAATGACTTCTCTTTCTGAGACGCCGGTGTCAGCTCTTATAAAGCAACATTTAATTAGCGGCAGAATGTCTCGGCACCATCGCTACTACTGAATCTGCAAAAGCAGGATATACGAACATGGACATGACGGCTGTGATTCACATTCAGGTATGATTTCAACCTGGAGGAGACGCATAAAAATGACTAAACAATGCAGGTTTTAGTAAGGGAACGATTAATCGCATGCAAAATAAAAGTGTGAGTTTGCCAAATAGGTGTGTGTGCACTGTGTGTAATTATTATGAATATATAAATACAAACACATTCATTCAAGTATATGTATTTATTATAATTTTTACATCATTTCTATTATATATAAGTAAAAATTTGTACAAATTTTTGTATATGTACAAAATTTGTATATGTTAACATAACATATTTGTCTTAAATATATACACTAATTTATGTGTATTTATATATTCATAATAATTACACGTTTTTTTGTGTCATATTAGTATCAAAAAAATTGTAAAATATAAATATAAATTAAATGTTAAACATAAATAAAATATATTTCACCCGTTCCCCAAATCTCACACACTTTTGAGACTGAATTTTGTTTATAAACATTGACGAACCACTGAAAAAAAAAAAAAAAAACTTTTTACAGTAACAGTTTATGCAAATAAAATGTATTTATTTTGTAAACCTTTTCAGAGTAATATTTGTGGGGTTCTACACATTTGAACTGTTTTTGAGTTATAAATTCAAAGGAATTTAATTAAATTCTAATCATTCCAATGGAGTTAATACTGATAATTCTCAGATTAAAATGGTCTTACAAATTTCAGACAATGATTTATTAAAATCAAATTTCACATCAGTGCTGAAAAAAAATATAGATATAGATATTTTGCATTTTAGTTTTTGGTGTAGTTCATGTGTACTTTGCAAAAAAGTTTTAAATAATAAAACAAAAGGGGTAAATGCATTAATAATACATTAAAAATAGTTGTATATGTATTTGTACAAAATTTGTATATGATATTTTGTACATAACATATTTGTTTTAAATATATACACTAATTTATGTGTATTTATATCTACATAATAATTACACACAGTACACACACATATATTAGGGAAACTCAAACTTTTATTTCGTATGCGATTATTCATTTGACAGCCCTAGTTTTAAGAATTAACAAGTTTTTTGTGTGTGTGTCATATTAGTATAAAAACAAATTGTAAAATATAAATATAAATTAAATGTTAAATATAAATAAAATATATTTCACCCGTTCCCCAAATCTCACACACTTTTGGGACTGAATTTTGTTTATAAACATTGACGAACCACTGAAAAGTGAAAAAAAAAAAAAAATTACAGTAAAAGTTTATGCAAGTAAAATGCATTTATCTTATCTGAAACCTTTTCACAGTAATATTTGTGGGGTTCTAAAAATGTGAACTGTTTTTGAGCAATCATGAGTTATAAATTCAAAGGAATTTAATTAAATTCTAATCATTAAAATTATTCTCAGATTAAATGGTCTTATAAATTTCAGACAATGATTTATTAAAACCAAACTTCTCATCAGTACTGAAAAAAAGATACAGGTATTTTGCATAATAGTTTTTGGTGTAGTTCATGTGTATTTTAAAAAAATGAAAGAATGTCTAATTTTTTTAAAGAATAAAAAAGGGGTAAATGCAGCAGCAACAAGTTCACATTTTCTCACTAATGAGAAGTGGCTGATCAGATGGTTTTAGTTGAAAAGTATGAAGTTATGACTGATTAAAAAAAATAACGATTCTTTGAATGTAAAAGTGGTCTAGCTATTTTGATTGCATTCTGATTGTTAAGTGAACGTCTGGGTTTGCGGTGAGGCGGCGTCTGCAGTAAAGCAGCATTATGCGCTCATAAAGCGTGTCAGGTGTTTTCTGTAATGCGTCGCTGGCGTTACGACTGCCGAACCGCTGGGGTTTGCGGTGTCTTTACTTTTTAAGCTTGTTCTATTCCCACGACTCTGATATATTTAGCCGCTCGCTCCATTGTTGTCACCAAGCACAAGTGTGTTCGGTTCAATCTACAGGAGACTCCAATCAAAAGCGTTTGCTTTCTGGGTCACAGAACTGCTGAGCGGAGCAACACGGCTTTAGGCTGAAGACAAACGGATCTAAGAGCAGAGAGTCGCTCCGTCTGACCACCAGTCCGGTCGCACGCTCCCAAAATAATGCCCCTTTAATGGCATCAGTGGCTCCGTGAAGAATCTTTAACATCCGTGAAACCACTAAAGATTCTTTATAAGGTTCATTAAATAATTAACCCTCATGTTGTGCTTCTGTCATTTTGACCCGGAGTTGATTTTCCTTTTGCTGAAAAAAGCAGTGCAGATGCCATTGCACTGGGGTAAAACCTGCTGACTTCGCTCACACTGGGTAAAACAACTTCATAAAAAAAAACCTCAAAAATGACCAGCCTATAAACTATTGTTCATAAATGTCTAATTAAATCCAATATTATCACCAAATATTGGATTTAATCTTTTAGTCAGCTTGTTTTCTGTCAATCTGCACAGGTTTTGCGTTTCTTTTAGGAACCGACTGATCGTAGGCCTCACTGATCTGAACTCATGGATGAACATAAACAAAATTGAAATTACTGTATAACACAGAATGTCGGAATTGAATTTTGGATGAAAAAAGAAAGTTGAAAAAAATTGTTTTAACAAGTAAAACTTATTTTTAATAATCATTCAATTTTTTTGAAATAAATATGTAGGCTTTGTAAATTTGAACAATCATGAGTTATAAATGAAAAGTAACTGAATTAAATTCTATCCATTCTAACAGAGTTAATACTGACAATTCTCAGATAAAATGGTACATACATTTTTTATTACATCAGTAAATCTCTGTTGTTGTGCAGCACTTTGGCGAAAGATGAAAGGGTTTCATTCTTTTAATTTTCATTTGATTAAAATATTAACTAAACTGTTAAAATTTTATGCTTTCATTTAATTACCAGAAATTAAGGTACAAAGAATTTCTGGGGAACAAAAATTCACATTGTCTCTGATTTACGTTTATTGCTACATCAGCTTCACAGGCTGTTTATTGGCAAACAAAGATTATACATTAGAAAAACAACACAGTACTACACAATACAAAATACAAAAATATAAATAAAGCAAAACAAAGTGTACATAAAATTCTATAAAAGATTCTTTAAATTGACTTTTGAACAAAATTGTAAAAGTTTTTCTGGGTCCATCTTATAAAACAAGTCCTTAAGAGTTTGTCCTGATAATAACCTTTGGCCATATTATTGTAAAAATAAATAAATAAATAAATAAATAAACATTTTTTTTTTAATTCAACTGAATAGACATTATTTTGATTATTTACATTTAATTAAACCATTCCAGTGGAATCCAGAAAATTTTTAATGAAAAATACTTAACATTAAAATTACTTTTAACAAATTGTTGTTAATCTAGCCGTTAAAACAGAGTCCAGAAAAAAGTAAACAGAAAAAACGAAATTCAGGGGGAAAATACATAAATAAAACAGGGGGGAAAAAACAGAATTTTTAAAGAAATAAAGAGAAATATACAAGCATTTTTAAAAGGCCTTAGAAATTTCCACTTACAAAAATAGCTCTTTTAGGAACTGATCTTTGTTCATAAGACTCTAAAAATATATTTTTGTTAAACTTTTAAGGTATTGCTGTTAAACTGCATCCATTACAAAAGGATTAAAATGGAAAAAAAACACAATTTGGGGAAAAATAAAACGGGTTTTACATCCAATAACACCATATTTAAATTTAATTAAACTATTCCAATGGAGTCCACAAACAAATTAAACAGAAAAAAATGGAATTTGTAAAGAAATTTGGAAAAAAACAACAAAAAAAAAAAACAGAATTTGTAAATAAATACAGATATACAAGCATTTTTCAATTTTTAAGGCTCTAAAAACATATTTTTGTTAAACTTTTAACATGTTGTTAAACTGCATCCATTAAAACAGATTAAAATGGAAAAAAAAAAACAATTTGGTGAAAAATAAAACAGGTTTCACATCACCCTAAGTAATTTTTGTTCAAAAACAAACCCTCAATGAACCCTCAAGTTGATAAAACACTGAATCCAAGATATGGTGATAATCCAGCACAATTTACAGGCGTTTTTAAAAACAAAAATGGTCATCTTTGTCTGGAAACACCAAATAAGATACAAGATTTTCAGCACAAGGGTTAAAATGTTCTTCACACTTTCAGAACTGTACTTTGAGGAACCCAAAATGGCTCTTTTACGGCATTCCAGTAAAAAGCCCTTGATTTTTCCGAGTGTATCTAAATCCAAACGAATCATATTCCCTCGTGACGGCGTAAAATCATCCGTGAGATTGACTGGAGTGGATTCGATTCTATCAAAGCTGAACTAAACACATCTGACTGGAACAAGCAAAGTGATTTTTCTCTGAATTATCACACACACACACACACACACACACACACAGAGCCGCAGTGTTTCCAAACAGCCCTGATGAGTCTGTCGGTGATAAAGAGAAATCATTTCCTCTTATGTAAATTTGTTTTCTCTTCAGTGACGCAGCGCAGGAAATGAAAGCACACGAGCGGCACTTACAACCCCAATAACAAAACACATCATTCATCCCGCATCTGAACATCCGAACATCTCATCTGCGCACACGGAGACCTGGAACTGGCCAAAAATGAAAAATTAAAGGCCTGGAAACAGATGAGCGGAGAGGAAGAGAGGAAGACGAGATGAGACAAAGGCTAAGAGAAGAACACTGAAGGCTTCATTTGCTCTTGAACACGCTCATCTGAGACAGAAGCGCTATCGGCCCACACACACACACACACACACGCAAACTGAGAAACTACCAAACAATTACAGAAAGCACTGTGGGCTGAAGATTCATTCAGACGAGCTCATGTGAACCAACAACTCGATTAATCACTATTGGTTTCATAAACACAAGAACAAGGAAACAAACAGCCTGTAACACTCAACACAATCCGATCACGTCAGCATGAATGACAACATGTGAATGTAAACGAGGGACGCCTTTAAAACACTCATGAAGCGTCCAAACATTTACGAATCCTTTGTTTTGATCAGTGGTTTGGAGCTCGTTTCATTTCGGCAAACGTGGCTTTGTCACATCATCCTGTTTTGAACCTTAGTCTCGAAAAAACACTTTAAAATTCATCGTTAAAATCTTTAAAAAGGTGTCTAATGGTTGAAATGATCTTGGGTCACAGTTTTAAAAACTGTAGGTTAATTTTTGATTAATTTTAATAGATATGCATGTATAATACAAATGTAAATATTTAATTGACTCTGATTTATTGCTTCTGATATTTAATTACTTGATTGATTTATTTAGTTTGGCGAAAAGTTGTAAATAAAAGATTATTGGGGCATATTTTATGATAAAACACTATTTTAGCTTGTCTTCAAAGATCAAAGTTTAATTCAGCATGTTACTTGCTTCTTTTTTTTTTTACAGAACCCCATATTTAAATTATTTTAATTATTCATAAGCTACATTTAATAATTTAAACTTTTATGAAAACATCTGCAAAGGTTTATAAATGAGTGTTCCTACAGATACTGTAAAATTAAATTTAACAGAAAAATAAAATTCAGAAAAAATTCAAAAAAGAAAAAATATGGAATTTGTAAAAAAAATAAAATAAAGGGAGATATGCAAGCTTTCTTAAAAGGCCTTAAAAAATGTATGAATTCAATTAATTTTAATAGATAAGCACATATAATATAAAATGGAAATATTTAATTGACTCTTATTTATTGTTTTTGATATTAAATTACTTGATTGATTAATTTAGTTTGATTTAATTTGCCATGTCCTGCCTAAAGTTGGCTAAAGTTATGTAAAGGTGTAAATAAAAGATTATTGTGGCATATTTTATGATAGAACACTATTTTAGCTTGCCTTCAAAGATCATGTTTAATTCAGAATGTTTTTTTTTTTTAACAGAACCCCATATTTCTGTTATTTTACTTGATTGATTAATTTAGTTTTGGATTGATTTAGTTTGCCAAGTCCTGCCTAAAGTTGGCTAAAAGTTGTCTAAAGGTGTTCATCTGTGCAGGGTTTGTATAAGGTGCCTAAAGTGAATTTGACTTTTTGAAATTTAAGACCTGGAAAAACATGGTTACTTTGTGGTTACTATTGTTTAACTATAGTAATCATGTGTTTTTTAAGGGATGTGGCTTTACCCCTTCATATTTAAGGAGAGAACTATAGTTTCCAAAGTTGGACACCGCTTGTAATGAAGAATTTAGTAGAGATGCTGTGACACGTCCCTACCAATGTCCAGATTCGTGATCCGCTCCGAAGTTCCACCCACACACAGAAATTTTGGTCTGATTTTTTGGTGTTTATCCAAACTTATTTTGTAAGTGACTTCTCATTTTGTTTTAAAGATGCTTTGTTTGGATTATTTGAATATTCCAAGGAGAATACAGGAAAATATTACATAATTTGTGTTTTCTGTTAGCTAAATTTCACATTCATAAACAGAAGTTTACTGGCTCTAAACCTCTTTTTTCTTTGTTCAAAGTGGATTTGGATAAATATGTGGAAACTATCCAAAGTTCTGCTCATTTGAAAGCTATGAAAACTGTATCTCTGTATTCACCCTTTGTGTCATCTTAAGATGTAATTGTATTACCCTGTTTTTTTTTGTTACCCTGGCAACAAATGTCATGTATATTGTATATGTGTTTTTATCATTTTATTTTGACTTTTGTACTACGTCTATGTTTTGATATATGTATATTTAATAGCTTTAAAAGCGATCCTAAGTTCCGCATTCTGTCTTGATAACCCGCATATGTATCTAGCTTAATATGAATTTTTAAAAGCTTCTGAGTTCAATTCTGAAGCAAAAGACTTCGCGACCGAACCAAATGATTCGCCCTTCAATCTGAGTAAAATATTACGATCCGCGATCCAGTTCGCGATCCGGCGATCCAAGTTCGCCACATTCTTGAAGTGATTCTCGCTAACTCCGCCTTAAAAGTCCTTGATCTAAATTCAAATGATTTCGCGATCCGCATCCTAAGTTCAGTTCTTGAAGCAAAGTGATGCTCACAACCGCAGTCCTGATCTAAATCAAATGATTCGCGATCGCGAACAGTTCTTCTGAAGCAAAGATTCGCGAACCCGTACCATTCCGATTCTCCAATGATTCTCCGGCTGACTGAAGTTCACAAAAGATTCTGGAATCACCCAGTCCTGATCTAAATCAAATGATTTCATCCGCATCCTAACCGTTCCGACTTGAAGCAAAGATTCTATGAACCTGTATTCATTCCTGATCTAAATCAAATGATTCGATCCGCGATCTGAAGTTCTACCCTAAAGCGAAAAGATTCGCTAACTCCTCCAAAGTTCTGATCTTCTGAATCAAATTCGCTAACTCGCTCCAAAGTCGATCTAATCATGATTCGGCGATCGCGATCCGAAGTTCGATTCTGAAGCAAAGATTCATGAACTGCGCTCTTTAGTCCTGATCTAAATCAAATGATTCGCGATCCACATCCGGTTCCGAATTCTGAAGCAAAAGATTCGCAAACTTCCCCAAGTCCTGATCTAAATCAAATGATTCATGCATCCGATCCTAAGTTCAATTCTGAGCAAAAGATCTTCACAACCCGCACTATTCATCAAAAGATTCGCGATCCGTTCACTCCTTAGCAGATTCTCGAACTCGTCCCAGTGATCTAAATCAAATGATTCACATCCCATCTAGTTCAATTCTGAAGCAAAGATTGGCGAACCTCACCCAAAGTCCTGATCTCAATCAAATGATTCAAGGACCATGATCCGGTTCGCCCTGAAGCAAAGATTCGAACCTCAAGCCTATTCGATCTAAATCAAATGATTCGCGATCCGTTCAGTTCTGAAGCAAAGATTCTCGAACTCGCTCCCAGTCCTGATCTAAATCAAATGATTCTACGATCTGAAGTTCAATTCGAAGTAAAAGATTCTCGAACTTCGCCCCATCTGGAATCAAATGATTCGCGATCCGTTCCTTGAAGCAAAGATTCTCGACCGCCCCCAGTCCTGATCTAAATCAAATGATTTCATGATCATCCGGTCCAAGTTCCGGATTCTGAAGTAGAAAGATTCGAAGGAACCACTTCCAAAGTCCTTAAATCTAAATCAAATGACGCGATCCACATCTGAAGTTCAATTCTGAAGAAAGATTCACGAACTCGCCCAAAGTCCTGATCTAAATCAAATGATGATTCATTCTGATCCTCCGCATTCATCGATCCAAATGATTCGATCCGGTTCAGTTCTGAAGTAAAGATTCTCGAACTCGGCTTCCTGATCTAAATCTCAAATGATTCACATCCGCTGATCCGGTTCCAAAGAAAGATCTGATCTAAATCAAATGATTCAATTCAGCAAAAGATTCGCTATCGATCCTTGATCTAAATCAAATGTTCGATCCACATCCAAGTTCCGATTCTTGAAGCAAAAGATTCGAACTCGCTCCAAAGTCCTGATCTAAATCAAATGATTCACATCCATGCATCCCAAGATCTGAAGTTCTCAATTCTGAAAATCAAAGATTCCGAAGTTCCGAAGAAAGACTACGCACCATTCCGATCTAAATCAAATGATTCATCCTAAGTTCAGTTCTGAAAGCAAAGATTCTCAACTCACTCCCAGTCCTGATCTAAATCAAATGATTCGCGATCCGATCCTAAGTTCCGATTCTGAGAAAGATTCAACCCGGTATCATTCCGATTAAATCAAATGATTCGCGATCCGATCTGAAGTTCAATTCTTGAAGTAAAAAGATTACTAATCAATCTTCGGCAAAGTCCTGATCTCAATCAAATGATTCGATCCGCTGAAGTTCGATTCTGAAGCAAAGAGATTCACATCCGGGTTCGAAGCTCAGCAAAAGACTTCATTCGAGTCTAAATCAAATGATTTCATGACCGCGATCCAAGTTCCGTTCTGAAGTAAAGATTCTCGAACTCTCGCCTAGTCCCATTAAATCAAATGATTCGCATCCGCTGATCAACCGTTCGATTCTGAAGCAAAAGATTCAACCGCTATTCATTCCCGATCTAAATCAAATGATTCATGATCCACGATCTGAAGTTCAATTCTGAAGTAAAGATTCAAACTTCGCTCCAAAGTCCTGATCTAAATCAAATGATTCGCGATCATCCGACTTGAAGTAAAGATTCGCTAATCGCTTCCAAAGTCCTTTCAATGATTCGCGATCCGCGATCCGGTTCCTGAAAGCAAAGATTCGCGAACTCGCTTCCAAAGTCCTGATCTAAATCAAATGATTACATGTATCCACATCCGGTTCGATTCTGAAGCAAAAGATTCGCTAACCCGGCACTATTCGATCTAAATCAAATGATTCGCGATCCGAAGTTCAGTTCTGAAGCAAAGATTCTCGAACTCGCCCAGTCCTGATCTAAATCAAATGATTACGCGATCCGGAAGTTCCGATTCTGAAGCAAAGATTCATAACCCGCATTCCCGTATTCGATCTTAAATCAAATGATCATGATCCGGGCGATCTGAAGTTCAATTTTGAAGTAAAGATTCAACTCGCCTTCCAAAGTCCTGATCTCAATCAAATGATTCGCGACCATCCGAAGGTTCCGATTCTGAAGCAAAGATTCGCTAACCTCGCTTCTCATTCGATCTAAATCAAATGATTACATGATCCGTTCAGTTCTGAAGTAAAAGATTCTCGAACTCCTCGCTTCCCAGTCCTGATCTAAATCAAATGATTTCGATCCGCGATCCGATTCTGAAGTTCCATTCACAAGTAAAAGATTCATTAATCCGGTACCATTCATCTAAATCAAATGATTATCCGCGATCCGAAGTTAAAGATTCACAACCCGTAAGTTCTTTAAATCAAGGGCGACTAAATCCCATTCCTGTAACTTACTTTCGATCTAAATAAATGATTCAACCTTCATAGCAAGATGCTTCCTGTCGAAATGATTCACGAAATGATTCGCTATATACGATCGGATTTGAAGTATTTCCGCGCCAATCCAAGTAACGGCGACGATTATGCATACATTCGCGATCCGCGACCCGAAGTTCCAAATCTGAAGCAAAAGATTCGCGAACCCGTACCATTTCGATCTAAATCAAATGATTCGCGATCCGCGATCCGAAGTTCCGATTATGAAGCAAAAGATTTGCGAACCCGCAGCGTTCCGATCTAAATGAAATGATTCGCGATATACAAATCGATCTGAATCAAATGATTCGCGATACGCGATCCAAGTAACGAGCGGACGTGATACAAGCGATGTCGAAATCCGAAAATGAATGGCTCTTTTGATCTGTTATTTATTTAAGTGATTCACTTGAACTTAATGATCGAAGTTGAACTGAAATAAGCGAAAAAGTATGTTGTTTTTTGAACTGTTGAATTTTGCGTGAAGTAGACCTATATCTTCAGGATAGCTATTTTCAAGGGTTTTCCAGGTTCTCCTTAAACTTCAAAAAGTCAAATTCAAGTACTTATACGAACCCTGGTAAATGTATTTGGCCTTAGTTTTTGTTGCATTTACGCTGTTTTGACCAGCAGGTGCCGCCAGCCTCTGGGTTTTCGAGCGGTTCAAAACAGTGAATCGTTTTACGAAGCGATTCAATTGATTCAGAGCTTCGAAGCTTCGTTTCTCCCAATCACTACACAAACTTGCTTTATTTGTATTTTTGAAAGGCATCATCTTCAGATAAAGACACGTTTATACAGCAGTGTATTTTGAGCGCTTACTGTTCTGTTCACATTCAGTTCGGTTATTCTAGTATCGAACTCACACCCGTACGTTTATGTTTATGAATCGCGACCGCATTTTCAGAGAATCTGCTCAGTGTGAGCAGCATTTGTGGATGTGTTAACTTACAGAGAAGTTATGTTCTGATGGTTTATATCCAGTCACTGTGTTCCATCAGGGCTCTTCACGTTCCGATCCGGAATAAACGCCGCTCGTTTCGCGTCAACTGCGACAAAAGACGAAAATCACGGGCGTCGCCATCTTTGACGTTTACCTCAGTCATGACTTACGGCTCGCTCGAGAACAGAAACAAGTATATCAGTTCATTCATTCATAAAGTGCTGTGTGAACGTGAGCTGCAGGGCTCAGATTTCACATTCATTTAACTGACCAAAAGCGCCAGTAAAGACATTTATGTTACAACAGATTTCTATTTCAAACAAATGCTGTTCTTTGAATGGATCTGTGAATCCTGAAAAATAAAATGTATGACGGTTTCCACAAAAATATTGTGCAGCACAACTGTTTTCAACATTGCTAATAATCAGAAATGTTTCTTAAGCAGCAAATCAGCATATTAGAATGATTTCTGAAGGATCATGTGACACTGAAGACTGGAGTAATGATGCTGAAAATTCAGCTGCGCATCACAGAAATAAATTACAGTTGAACAGATATTCACATAGAAAACAGCTGTTTTAGACTGTAATAATATTTCAAAATTTATAGTGTGTTTTTGATCAAGAAGACACTCCTTTCAAAAATATTACAAAGTCTTACCAACTCATTTTGAAACTTATTTTTCTTATTTGGCTACAAGAGACAACTAATTATTACTCAAAAACATTACACACGTTTATTTGATTAAGTTAAAGTTGTCTAGTGACACACATAAAGTTTTGAGTTTTTGGCTGAACTATCACTTTAACATGCACAATTTAGGATAATTTCTGTTCTCAGACTAATGAGCTCCCGTTCTAATGAGTCTTGATTTGTTGTGTCCCAGTTGCATTTTTTAAAAACGAATGTAAGATTGCAATTAAACTGAGATCTGGCAGTGGGAAGCGTCTCTGCTGAAGCACAGACTCTGTCATCACGTCTGATAAACGGTCGCATGAAACACTCTCCCGTCACTCGGGTCACGCAGCCGTTCTCCTGCCGTCTCATTACCATCCGCTCTGATGGGGAATCTAATCCTGCCGGCCCCCCGGCGGCGCTGCTCTCCACGGGGCCGTGTCTCTCGGCAGGACACAGAAATCAACCCCAGACGCCGCTGAAGGTGGCTTTCAGATTGGGATGAGCTCAGGTTCGATCCCTACACCCAGGCCCTCTCAAGCTCAAACCACGCTACACTGTAAAAAACAATTTGTTGAGTCAACTTAAAATCATTTGTTACCCAGATGCCTTAAAATTTTAAGTTCAGTCAACTCAAAAATTAGTCAACTTGAAATGTTAAGTTGTAGTAAGTGACAACTTTGATATTTAAGTTGACTCAACTTAAAATTTTAAGGCAGCTGGGTGACAAACCCAGCTTTTAAGTTTAACAAACCAAAGGTGACTAAACTTATTTGAGTTGACTGAACATAAAACTTTAAGGCAGCAGGGTAACAAATTGTTTTAAGATGATTTAAAATTGTGTTTTTTACAGTGTACATTAGTGTCAAACCCACAATGTTTTAGTCAAATTTGGTCTTAAATTACATTTTAAAAATTGTTAAATAATCAATAAAATATTTTCATTTAATTAGGGCTGTCAAACAATTAACCGCGATTAATTACATACAAAATAAAAGTTTTAATTTGCCTAATATATGTGTCTGTGCTGTGTGTAATTGTTATGTATATAAAAATATATAAACATATGCATGTATGTATTTAGGAAATATATAAATACACACAAATTAATGTATATATTTAAGAGAATCATGTTATTTATGTGCAAAATATTTTTATTCATATATAATATAAATTATATAAAAATTATAATAAATACATATACCTGTAAATATTTCCAAAATACATACATGCATATGTTTATATATTTTTATATACATAATAATTACACACAGCACAGACACATATATTAGACAAATTCAAACTTTTATTTTGTATGTGATTTTTAATTTTTTTGTTTAATTCAAAATTATTTTTAAAAAATATTATTATTATTATTTTTAACATAATAGGATAAAATGCAACATTTATTTTTGGTCCACAGCTGTCAATCAAGTTTGATTTTTGGCCCTTCATATTAAAAACTGTGGGCACCTCTGCTCTAGCTCCAATTTAACTGCTAGTTGCTAAGCAACCATACATCCCATTAATCCTCAAATTACACAAAATGCAATTAGCCACATTCCCTTCATGCATATAAAGTTTGCTGAGTTTTCACCGTGGGAATATAAAGTTATAGCTGTTCAAACAGCCATTAATAACGGCAGAAGCAATGGGAAGTAAATCGGATAAAAACGCTCTTCAATTAAACGCACAACATGTTGCGTGTCACGCTCTGACGTGAAAAGTATCTGGAAAACCAGAGTTTTAAAGCACATGCTAGCAATTCTGCCGTCTCTCGCAGATTAATGATGTTTCGAGGCTTACAAGCATGAAATATAATATTCAGCGGCGCTGCACAAACACCGACAGCAGCGGCTCACGAGCGCAGGTGCTCGTCCTCACGGCTGCTCTTCTGTTCTCATAAAGCAGGTGTGTAAAGCTCAGGAGAAAGCGTCTGCCAAACCCACCCATTTCTCATATTTTTATGGTGACTGCTATGATGAAGACGTGATGAGGCGATTCTAACTCTCGGTGACGTGATTTACTGCGCGGCGGCAGCTGACGGCCTTTCGGAAGAGGGTCACTTATTTCCTAAAAGGCCATTTAAAAAGAGCAATGGGAAAGATGAAATCAGGCTCTGAGAACAACACTGCCCTCAGAACCATCTGATATTTGACAGCTGCTCCATTTCATCACCATCAGTTCCTCTGACCACATATGAACATATCTGATGTTCTTGAAAACACTGTCTTAGAAAGAAAAGACACTGATATGTACACTTTAGTTACTAATACGTGTCTTTAAGACACTCATATGCAGCATTCACGGGTAAATGAGATGGGCCTTTTGAAAGTGTACCACCTCAGTGACAGCGTTTGTACCTTTTAAATTTTTGTGTAAAATGTTTACATTTTTCCTGAGAGTGTATAATGTCTTCCATTAATAAAATACTTCATTATGCTAAACTAGTGTTGACCTAGTTTCTCAATTAACTAGCCCAGATGTACATGCCTAGTCAGATTCATCAAAGCATAAAGAAAACCATTTTCGTTACTTTAAATAACATAAAACAAAATTAATAAAATATAAAAAATACCTAGTTTATTTCAGCTAGTTACAAAAGCAAAATTACTCATTTTCAAAATAACCAAAAGAACTAAAACTGAAATAAAGATTAATAAAAAATAACATGGACAAATATATATAACTCCCCCTAAAATTACTTAACAAAAACACACAACAAAATTACTAAAACTTTACAATTAAAGTGAAAACAGAAAATATAAAAATAATTAAAAATAGATTCAAAATATTACTAGTATCTTTTTTTTCTTTAATACTCTTTAATAGGGCCAAAAATCAAACTTAACTGAAGCAGTGGCCCAAAAGTAAATGTTACATTATATCCTACTATATTATATTAAAATGTATTACATTTTAAAATAATTTTTAAAAAGTGTTTTTTACAAATTTGAAATTATTTAATTATTTAAATTGTTTATTAATGGTTTTTAATTCACTTATATTGTTTTTTACATTTCACTACAAAAATAAAAATCATTTAAATAATTAAAATCTAATATATTTTTTTTTTATTAAAACAAATTCACATATATAGTTTTTTCTTTTTACATTTCAATGCAAAAATAAAAGACACAATGGAAAATAATAATAATAATTTGTTCAAATATTTGTTAAAACAAAAATATAAATTAGAAATTTATGTAATTATGTAATTTTTTTTCCTCCTATTTTTTCCTGCTCTTGTGATATGTTATGACAGGCCAAATCAAAGGTCATCATGGGCCAGTTTTTGGTTAATTAACCTTAGAATTAACCTTGTTTCTTTTGACACTAAATTGCCCCTAATAGCTCAAGAGTTTTCTTCATAAAGATTCTTGACTGTATCTTGAGTTCCAGTTACTGTTTCTGTTCTGAATCTCCAGACGAGACACACACGAGTCTTTCACAGCGGCAGAAGTCTCTGTTTGCTCTCCAGTGAATCTCGTCTGTGTCTGAGAGATGTAAAGCAGATGTCACGTGTGATTTGAGCAGATTCTGTCTTTCTCGTGTGTCACACCACACACACGTCTTAAATTAATTAACTGCTATGGTCCAGATTAATGGAAAAATTAAATTGTAATTACTTAAGGCCTAGTTTAGCGGTAAATCTCAGCCGGCCTCGTTTCAGATAAGCAGAGCTCAGGATAATTAGAGCATCTGAATTACCCAGGGTTCTCGGCGACGGCGTTGATTTCGATCTCTTACTGTACTTACATTTGACACAGCAGCGACTCAATGGCTCGTTTCACACTAATCTTTCATCATCTGTTTATTAATTTATTCGTACAAGCTCCAGTGGTTCTGGAGGGCTCGTTTTTTACTACAGTAAGTGCAGACGTGGATAATGGATGTGAACTGCTCGTCTTACCTTCCCAAAGCTGCCTTTCCCGATGGCCCGCAGAATCTGGAAGTGATCGAAGTTCACTACAAAGGTAAAGAAGAAAAAGAGTAGATCAATTAAAGGAAATGCAAGAAGATTAAAGAGTTTCTTCACCAAAATAGTGAATTCTGTCATCATTTACCGCCACCATCTGAACATAAACCTGAATAACGAAAATATTCCACAACACAATGCAATCAACGTACAGTATGATGTGCAGTCATATGACAACAATTCAGCAAACTATTGTGTGTGAGAGAATAACGTGTGCCGTTTCACTTATTTTTATGCATTGGTAGAAGTTTTTATCCAAACATTTTATTGAAAGTTTACATTTGATCAGTTCATGCATTCACTGGTTTTCATTTTAATTTTGGTTACATTTTCAGTATTATTTGTTTAGTGTTTTTGTCATTTTTAGTATTTTATAGTGTTTCATATATGTCTGTATAGTCTTTATTAATTCTATATAGTTTAATCTTTATTTCAGGTTTAGTGTTTAATTAAATGACTAAATTAAATGAGAAATGTTCCATTGGCAACTACCTGAAAAAAAAAATCACAATTTTGAGTTTATATCTTACAATTCTGACTTGGAATAAAAAAACTCAAAAGAGTAAACATTTTAATGAACAAACAAAACAAAAAAAAAAGTCAGAATTACGTTCCACTGATCAGACTGCAAACATCAAAACATTTTTACACAAAACTGCATTGCATTTATGCATTTGGCCGATGTTTTTATTCAAAGTAGCTTACATTGCATTGCAGGTATACACTCTTAAAAATAAAGGTGCTTCACGATGCCATAGAAGAAATCTTTTTGTCTAAATGGTTCAATAAAAAACCTTTAACATCTGAAGAACCTTTCTGTTTCACAGAAGGTTCTTTGTGGCAAAAGAAGGTTCTTCAGATTATAAAAAGGTAAGAAAAAGATTGTTCTTTAAAGAACCTTTGACTGCCAAAATGGTTGTTCTATGGCCCTTTTAAAGCACCTTTATTTTTAAGAGTGTAAATGCATGCATTCACTGGCATTAAAACCCGTGATCTATTGTCTGAGTTACACTTTAAATCCAAAACTGGATTAAAAGTGCAAACTTGCAAAATCAGCAGCCATTAATCAGGTGTTTTCCTGCGGTGTGTTGGCATCAGGACCAGCTCAGCTTCAAAAACACACTTTAGACAATCAGAAAGAAAGAGTTTTTTTGTCAGAAGAAATGCTCACAGAGCTGATGTTTGTTCATCTGAATGTCTGATGTCAGCAGTGCCAATCAATGCTTCATATCAGAAAAACTCCAGCGCGTATGAAGTCATGAGAAAACAGAGCGCATCGATTCGACCTTTATCCAGCCAGAGTCAGAGTTTCTGTCGAGATCAGCAGAAAAACACTACAGCACATTATTATTATGATACTGCCTTTATATCCACACTGCAACAAATCATTTTCATTCTTTTCTTTCAGTGTTTTGTCTCGTTTTCCAGGGCTAGTGTGCTCAAAAGCAACGGCAAACTTCACGTTTACAAGATATAAGCATTCAAAACTTACAGCATCTCACTTCCGCCAATATGAATCAATGATTTTGATGACATCACGCTGCACTTCAGCTTCTCCTCAAACTTTCTGTCCAATCAAATGCACTCTAGAATCCGACGTGTCCCGCCCCCTACACTATACATAGATGCTGTGCACAGTGTAGTATTTTCTGTACGGTGAATGGAGGGAATGATTCATAGTGTAAATATGCTTTCGATTGGGGCAAACGAGGTCTGGTTTTGTGTTGTGTCACGCGAACCGCGGCAGCGTGCACGGTCTGCTCTGGACTTCTGTGGCGTCACACCAACAGAGGCCACTCCCACGATAGTTGATTGACATGAGCGTCTTATCTCAGACCCGCCCTAAATCAGCTGTAACAGTCAGACCTCCATTGTTTTGATGCCGGAGCAGGGATGTAAGTTAGACAAAAATATCTCCGATTGAGCGATTGAGGTGTTGTGTTGCTGGATGTAATAATGAACATAGTGGTCGTCATTTACTCCCGACATCTGAGCCGCTGAAGATGCAGTAGATTACGTTTGTTTGTGAAGGGAATGCGCCTCCTGATCTACATATATCCATCTATGTTCGCGCAAATCATTCGTGATCCAGCTTCACTTACAGCAGAAGTGAGTATAAGCGTTTTTTTATGAATCTTTGCGATCGCCTTTCCTAATAACATGCTATTTAGCAAGTTTTGTGGCTAAACGTGGCTAAATGTGGCTAAAGTAAACAGGCTCGTCACTCCGCAGAGAGAAGAGAGGGGCGGGGCGAGCAGAGCTCATTTGCATTTAAAGGAGCAATCCATCAGAATGGGATGATTTTTGCAGAGCTGATTTTGACAAGGTAAAAAGGGTGTTGTTTTACAAAACCATTAAGAATTTTTAACCAAAATATATTATAGACTTTTAATTAAGACCCTAAAGAATCATATCAACTTGTGGAAAATGGGCATCCGATGACCCCTTTAAACACTTTTAACTCATGCCTCAGCATGATTATAATCACTATTTTAAAGGAACCGTATGTAAGAAATTTATTTCAGTTAATCATAAAATGGCCCTGACATGTCACTAGACATTAAGAAATCATGTTCATTTCAAATACTTATATCACTGACAACAGTGGTCCGGCCAGGATATTGTCATTTAAAAGTGAAAGTTGCAGCCCTCAACTGATGTTGATGTTGTCATGTTGTGTTTTGGTCTGAGGCGCCACCCTCCAGCTATCTACCAATCACGAAGTCAGTAGAGTTTCGTCATCCGGGTTGCCAGCTCTGCTCTAGTTACAGCTGCAGCTACGAACGTGTCGGATAAAACATGTATAAAGTTACGAAACCTAAAAGACCTCGTTATGAATCCGAAGTACGTCGTGACAAAGTCCGAAATAAAACAAGGATTTGTATAGGAGATGCCTTTGACAGATGGAGACGGCTGAAAACGGAGAAGAATTTTAAGACAGATGCCAACGTTGCTAATTTTCCACGGTCGCCCGTGCTAAATGCGTTCATAAAAAGCTTTATATCGCACCACTAGCACGGTATGAAAACAATCTATGTTCCGACTGAAATGTGGTATTACAGTACATCTTTACGAAATATTTGGCTAATCGCCTTTAGTAAATTTTTGCGACACATAATTACTTCGATATGTCTGTTTTCCTGCTTCAGCATTACGTCACCACATAGAATAACACTGCGTGTTTCAAGGCACTTCAGTGGACCTTTAAGTGTTTCTTTTTATAGCACTTTATCTATTTGTGTAAACAGATTTCAATTACAAAACATATTTTTAAAGGCTGTTTTCTCAAAATGAGTTTTTTCTCCTACACTGAGCCATAAATCTCCACTTCAGCAGCACTTACACACAACAAACCGAACATTTTTATTCCTGTCTATATCCTGAAGGTTTTCACAGAGGGATTTTTTCATATATAATTTGCTTGATTATATACAACATTTTATTCCCCCCAACAATTTGAAAATATATAGTTTTCTGTTTGTTCTAAGTGTTTTCTGAATTATGGACTGAATTATAGATACACAAAATTCCCTCTGTAAAAACACTTGACTGTAATATGTCAAAAAATTGAAACAAGAATTTCAAAACTCACCAGATTTTTGTACTAGAATTTATGCAAATTAGCACATATTTCATTAAATACTGCCTCATTTGCATATTTAAACCTAACATTTTTGAAAAATTGTAATACAAAAAATGTTTGCAATCATCAATGTAATCAATCAACTGGTTAAGTAAGGCGATAACTATTAATTAATTTTTTCATTCTATTCACCTGCAGTGTTTCGCCTTCAAGAAACATTTACAGGATATGCAAAATGACTTAAAATATTACAGTCTTGTTTAATGAAAAAAAATGAAGTGAGTTTTTGCTTAAAATGAGAACAATGATCATATTCTTGTTTTCCATTTGAATTAAACTGATTTTTCTGACACTACTGACAGATATTTGTTGTTTTAATGATTTATAATTTGAGTCAAATTTTCATACATTTTTCAGAAAGCAAGTCATTTTGCATCTCAAGTAAATGCATCTTGATTTAAGAAAAAAAAATACTAGGTAAAAAATGTGCAATGTAACACATTAGGAAACTAAATGTGATGGCTCATCATTTCATTTAATGTTTCTGAATGTCTATTGAATAACGGCCAATATTATAATAGTACGTGGCATCAAGCGAAGCTAAGTGAAGATGTTTCTATTCAATATATATTAGAGCATCAGTGATTAGTCATTAAATATGTCTTTAGTGATTTGCTGAGGTTTTCCCGTTTAAAGACTCGTGATGATAAAGCCGATCTGTGATGTGGATGTGAGCAGATGATCGAGGCTTCCTTCCACTAATGCTTCTGCTGCGTTTTAACTGCATCCTGAGGCGAGACGCAACACACAGCAATTGAAGAAACGCTTAGAAACACACTCATCCGCATGAGAGGACGTGGGCCGCCTCGGGTCACTTCTGAAGATGTGAGAGTCGAGACGCTCTAAAGACTCCCAGCATGTCTTAAGAATCTCATTCTGCAGACGCTTTCTTGCTTGAACTTTCATGCGACCCATTTCTCCTGTTGACCCGAAGCAATCACCGAACAGATTTCTGCTGCCTGATACCATTCAAAAAAAGCATATTTATTTCTACAGCACTTCATACAATACACATCCTTTCAAATCAGCTTTAAAGGAAAATATACACTTTAAAACTGGCTGTGAATTACGGTAAATACCTGTTAAATGGTTAACGGTAAGTTCCCCTACTAAATACCGTGAAAAACTGTATTGCATGTAAACTACTCGTGTTGTCACGATACCAAAATTTTGACTTTGATACGATACCTGACTAAAATATTACGATGCTACTACTGAACCGATACTACGAAAAAACAATACAGGAAAAGTAACTGAATAATAGATAATCCAAATAGAGATCATAGTTATTTTATCTAATAAAACAAAGCATTTCATCCCCCCTTCAAAAAAATAATCACATGCCAGTGCCACTACACAGAATTACCTGTGAACAAGTCTACAGGTGTATGGAGTTCTTTGATATATTGGTAAGTTTGCTTAAAGGATAAAGACAAATCTTACTTCATGATAGTAATTTTATTTCACAACAACAATTTCTATCATGACGTAGTCATTTTTGGTGATTTCATCTTTGTTATTAATAAAAAAGAACCTAAATGCAAGTAACAAACTAAAGCACAACTACAATAAAACAAAGACACAAATGAAATAAAGAGGTCCTATGAAATCTGTTTTATTTTTTTCCTAAATTCCATTTAAATTTTTCTAGACTCTATTTTAATAGTTACATTTAAAAAATATTTATCGAAAAGCATGTCTAATTAATTGAAATCATGAAACTTGCAGAATTTAACAGCAATTTATTAAAAGTTTAACAAAAATTACACATTTTTAAGGCTCTATGAAATACATAGTTTTTCTTAAATTCAGTTTTGCTTGTGAATCTGTTTTCCATTAATTTTCTGGATTCTATTTTAATCGTTTCATTACATTATAATATTCAAAAGCATGTCTAATGAATTTATAAAGGATAATTCGATTTGATAAAGAATTAATTTATTATAGGCTATTTGTTTATTTATTTTTTTCAGAAATACTGTGTTGTGTATTTACAATTTTCTGGTAAATAAATTCTGGTAAATATTTTTTTTCTGGTAAATATTCCTTAAACAGTTTTAATAATATTTTTTATTAGTAGTATTACTATCTTTACATTAAGTAATATATTAATATGTTTCTGACTGTCAAGTTAAACCGAACCTTTATTTTGACGGGTTGCTGTGAAAACCTTTAGGGTTTTCATTATATGACGACAGTTTTCTGAACACACGGCGAGCGTCACGTGTATGTGTGTAGTAAACAAAACAGCGTCTGCACCATTCACTAACACAGACACACAGAAATACGTCTCTTAATAAAATACATTCTTGAAGTACTAGTCAAATGTGGAATCGTAACGTTTTTAAAAGCCGGGTATCACAATACTGGTATATCGTGCAACACTAATGTACACTGCAAAAAATGCTTTTCTTACCTATAGATTTTTTGTCTTGTTTCCAGCCAAAATATCTAAAAATCCTTAAATCAAGAAGGAGTAAAAATTATTGTCTTGTTTTCAGAAAAAAAGAAGTCAAAATGAAGTGAGTTTTTGCTTAGAACAAGCAAAATAATCTGTCAATGGAATAAGCAAAATAATCTTGTTTTCTGCTTGAAATAATTTTTTTTTGCTTGCCCCATTGGCAGATTATTTTGCTTGTTCTAAGCAAAAACTCACTTCATTTTGACTTCTTTTTTCTGAAAACTTGTCTAGAAAATCCTTCTTGATTTTTAGATATTTTGGCTGGAAATGACAAAAAATCTAAGTAAGATTTTGCAGTGTAATTTTACGGTAGTATAACGTTTTTCGGAAGTGGAAAAATATCATAAAATTTACAGTCAATAATTGTAAATTGACAGTTTAATGTTTTCTGTGTAAATTACTAAAATCACTAAATTAGTAAAATCAGTGTATTACAGAACAGATTTCAGCACTTTAATAGGTTGGTACATTAACATTATATCAGTTAATAAAGTTACGGTATTTAAATGTAAATTTAGGTAAAAATCATAAAACTTAAAACATTGCTACCGTATTTTTGTATGGTAAAGTTCTGGCAACCACAGCTGCTGGTTGTTTTTTTACCGTAAATTTTACTGATTTCTTTTACAGTGTAACACTGAACAGGAATATTTAACATTAAGACACTTAATGTTGTGAAATTCATCAATGTTTTCAGTTTCAGCTCTACAGAAGACAATACAGTCATTATTCAGATCAACTCAGTTCCAGTGCTACCAAATCCATAAAGTGACTGAATTTATTACAGCAAACTAAAACTAAACTAAAACCTTAAAAAAAAACTTGATTTTCCAGAACATAAATCTGATCATTGGATAAACCAGGTTCATAATTCCTGTCTGATTTTGTTGTCATATTAGAGTTAATGTTTTTTTTCCAAAGAGGATTTTGGATTTCTCTTTTCATTCCATAAATCAGAAAATACTGTCAACAGACAGAAAACAATCACATAAATGTGTATTTGGATGTTTTCTTCCACTAGTCTGAAAGCAGAGATATTACATGGAAGCAAAATACACCGAAATCTCAAAAATAAACCAGTGCATGAAAACACTGGTTTTGCCTTAAACTTTCAGACTATGATCTCATGAATTAGACCTAACAAGAAAACAAGAGAAAACTTGGATTATAAATATAATTCAGTCAATGAAAAAACAAAAATACAATGTCTTATTTTCCCAATATTTTCACATGCTGTTCAGAATCAGGTTGATGTTCCCTAATGCGAAGCTTTACATTCATGAACCGCAGTCTGCGTGCAAGTTTGCTCTCGCTTTAATACACTTAAAGAAAGAGCGGATAAAAACAGGCGTCATTCTGACAGCCAAATGTGATGACTAACGTTTAGCCATTTGTTTGCTGGAACGGCGTCTGTATTCTTATATTCCCAGAATGCAATAACGCCAAACTCCTGTTCCTCTGAGAGCTCTGATTCCACTATTACACAGATTCAGACGTCACACACCTGATATTAAATACACAAACACCTCTTCTGTCTCTTACGTTATTGACCTTTATCCTAACGAGGCTGTGTTTAAATTACAAGAGGCGCTTTGGGGAAGATCCACTCAAAAAGACCAAAAGAAATCATTTCTAATCATAAAGTTGTCCTACAAATAAATATTGTATAGTTGCACATTTCCCTTCATTGGATTTTCTGATGTCTGGAGAATGACGTAACGCTCGGTATTTCAGTTTAATGATAATGTGAGCGGAACAGCTCAATCTTTTCCTCCGGATTACTGCTCATTTTTAACACTGCAAAAAATTGCCTGGTTTCCACCAAAATATCTAAAAATTCTTAAATCAAGATTTTCTAGACAAGCAAAAATTATTGTCTTGTTTTTGTTAAAAAGAAGTCAAAATTAAGTCAGTTTTTGCTTAGAACAAGCAAAATAATCTGTCAATGGGATAAACAAAATAATTTCAAGCTAAAAACAAGATTATTTAGCTTACCCCATTGTTTCAAGCCAAAACTCACTTAATTTTGACTTGTTTTTTCTGAAAACAAGACAATAATTTTCGCTTGTCTAGAAAATCCTTCTTGATTTACGAATTTTTAGATATTTTGGCTGGAAACTAGACAAAAAATATAAGTAAGAAAAGCATTTTTTGCAGTGTATTTAGTTTAGCTACATCTAAAATAACAGAAAAACTGAATTCAAAATAATAAAAACTACATAGACATCTTAAAAAATGACTTCACACAACAAAATATTTAATAAAACTTGAACTTAAATTAACAAGAAAACTGAGAAAAATAAAATATAAAATATAAAATATAAAATAAAATTCCAAATATTAACAAAAACTATAATAGTGCTGGATAAAGTTAGGTCCGTGTTTGATTCTGTCGTCATATTATAGTTGAAGTTGGTTTTTCCAGAGGGGTTTTTGGATTTCTCTTTTCATCACTCCATAAATCAGAAAATACTGTCAACAGACAGAAAACAAACAGTTTTTCACCATGAAATGTATAAATCAATGTGAATGAAATATGAACAAACCCCTCAGTAAAAGCCTGCAGAATATAGATTTCATTGTTTCTTTGTATAAAATGAAAAAACACAGCATATACTGTGCATTTGTCATTACCAATAAATCCCATGAATAATTCACTGAATGCACTAAAAAACTCACAAATCCTCACGTCTCTTTCCAGGTTTATTTTCACAAAGAAACTTTAAAATGTCACTGAAATGTTTATAAAGCAGAGAAATATAATATTTGTTATCTGTGAAAATAATGGAAATGTCTTTGAAACTCAATCATCCAATTAATCAACAGTTTTGATTAAGACACTACAGCAGTGATATTTAACACATCTATAATAATCCATCTTATCGTGGTCTATTGTAGCATTTGTAAATGCTTTTACACTTTTAAATTTGATTTTAACGTTCTATAGATAAAGTGTAAGTAGAATCATCTCACCGCACTGAACCCAGTCTTTAAAAAAGCGTTCACTGTTTACAGTTTAGCAGAGTCGCTCCCATAATTCATGGAAAAAGCAGGATAGCTGAACACTCAGAAAGCTGAATGTTTCGCAGGTGTTTTACGGCGAACACATCAGCAGATGAGTCTGAGTCAGCAGCTGGAATCAAGCCAACATCACGAAGATGGAGCGAGTGATTTCCAATGGAGCGCTAATGGATGACAGAGCAACAATAAGAGCGTACTGACTCTATGCTCACAGAATCTACTGTATTATCAGCCAGAGATACAGTTCAGTGCTGTATGAACTCAACTGTTGATTGTTTGTATTGCTGTAAAATGTAACTCTATTATCATCCAACTCTAATCTGAAGAAATGCAACTGTAAGGCATGAAGATATGAAGATATTACAAACATTAACAGCATGATTTTCCGTAATATGCAAAACACATCATTAACAAAAAACTGCAAGACAACTGTTATGTCCGTCAAGCTAATTTTAGTTTCCTGTTGACTATAAGTATCAGTATTTATTGGCTTCATTATGAAACATCTTGCTGAAGGTTTTTTCAAGATGACTGACAGCAGTTCGCCGCTCGTGGGCAGAAAACCCACACAGAGGAAGTCATTAGTGTCTTTTCCTGTCTGAGGTCCATCTTGTGCCGCACAGCACTCGAACTAATGATAATGGCCCGCGCACGCTACACGAAGCTCCAAATGAGACCAGCCTTGAGACTTCATTCAGACTGTAATAACAGTCCAAACTTTGGGGTTGGTGATGTGTTTCTAAATAAAGAAGCTGTTCACCAAAGTTGCATTTTTTGATGTAAAATACAGTAAAAATCTGAAATATTATTGCAATTAAAACAGCTGTTTTCTATGTTAATCTATATTAAAATGTAATTTATTTCTGTGATGCGCAGCTGAATTTTCAGCATCATTACTCCAGTCTGCAGTGTCACATGATCCTTCAGAAATCATCATACACAACCATTCAAAAATTTGAGGTAAGATTTAAAAAAAGCAAAGAAAGTATTATTTAATTCGTTAAAGTTCCAGTAAAAACATTTATAATGTAACAAAAGATTTAGATTTCAAATAAATGCTGTTGTTTTGATCCTTCTATTCATCTGTGAATCCTAAAAAAAATAAAATGTATCACAGTTTCCACAAAAATATTGTGCAGCACATCTTTTTTTAACATTGCTAATAATCATAAATGTCTGTTGAGCAGCAAATCAGCATATTAGAATGATTTCTGATGGATCATGTGACACTGAAGACTGGAGTAATGATGCTGAAAATTCAGCTGCGCATCACAGAAATAAATTACAGTTTAACAGATTTTCACATAGAAACCAGCTGTTTTAAATTGTAATAATATTTCACATTTTTGCTGTATTTTTCATCAAATAAATGCAGCTTTGGAGAACAGAAGAGACTTCTTTATTTAGAAACACACTGGAAACAGCTATTTTAAACAGAAATAATATTACACATTTTCACTGTATTTTTGATCGAATAAATGCATAAATGCCTTGATTTAAAAAACTGAAAAAAAAAATATTATTCCTGACTTTCAATTTGTTATATACATATATATACACTGTGTAATTCCTATCTATGTCTGCACTATGTCTATACTAAATTCCTTGTGTGTGTACAAATTTGGTATCTGGTAATAAAGCTCTTCTGACTTCTAAAATATATATATATGCAACTGGCAGCTTGGAAGAAAGTCGTTTAAATTTTTTTTTGCTGGCGTCTGCAGCAGATTCCCCGTGTGGATCTGACGCTGATGGTCTCGTTTGGCCTCAGGACAAAGACTGACACTGATGGTGCAGCTAATTGAGTGTTTTATATCAAGCCTACACTCCCATGATTTGCTCTCAATATCAGAAGAGCTGAACAAACGCAGAATGAGCAGAGGGAGTAATGTCATTTATTAAGGGATCTCCTGCATCTCGTGAGCTTTTCTTCTTACTGCGCATTAAAGCAACAGCAGACCTGCAATAACACTCACTGTTACTAATATTACTAATAACGTCAGTGGAGATGACCATACATCAATCTGAGAATCACTTTCTATGATAATATTTTCAGTGCTGGGGAAAGTTACTTTTAAAAGTAACGCAATACAATATTGTGTTATTCCATTAAAAAGGAACTAA
This sequence comes from Labeo catla, assembly GCA_012976165.1. Classification (NCBI taxonomy): domain Eukaryota; kingdom Metazoa; phylum Chordata; class Actinopteri; order Cypriniformes; family Cyprinidae; genus Labeo; species Labeo catla. The sequence goes on from VONZ01000619.1 coordinate 400,749, forward strand.
CTGTGTTACTTAGTTACTCTTTATTATGGAAAGCAATGCATTACATTACTTTTGTGTTACTTTTTGTCACCTAGGCTGAGCTTGCTTATTTGTTTTTAATAACAAACCTCTCAAAAGTGAAATTTTGGCAACTGTAAAGGCCTTTCACACCAAAATTGAAATAGAATATACCTCAAGCTACCTCTGTCTCAACACAGGAACAGAAGAAATATCAGTCAATAAATAAGAAAACGGAGTAACTGGATGCATTACTTTACTAGTTACTTGAAAAAAGTAGAGTAATCTGATGATGTAACTTGCTTTACTGAATTTGTGATTCAGTTTGATTCATTCAGACAGTTTACTCACTCAATGAATCGTTTGCAGTGGTTTCTCACACTAAAATAGTAACAGAATCTTTAATAAAACACAAAACTGAGCTCTGAGTGCTGGATGAAGTGGATATTTGCCTGCAATCAATTGCACTTGTCTTCTCTCATTAGTCATTCCTTATCCAAATAAAGAGTATCAAAGTATTGATGAGGTCTTTGCTGTCCAGAGAACAATTAAAACACTCTGGAAAAGCACACTCACAGCTGCTTTTGCTGCAGCACACACCGGGATCATCGAGCGTGCGTGTGTTTTGATATATGAGGCTGTGTTAAGGGTCCTGTAAGGATCATTAAAGAACCTTCAGATGGTCAACAGATACATGAAGATCATTAAGAACAGGATGAGTCTTTTCCAGCAGCTCTATAACGGAGCTCAAGTCATCTGATCATTATGTGCGTGTGTACGGCACATAACGTTACAAATATATATATATATATATATATATATACATATTTTTTGTTTGTTTGTTTGTTTATATAACATTTAAATAGATCAATAAATATAAAATGCATGCATATAAAAATGAAAATACAATAAATTTATTATAAATTCTTTAATAATCCTAAAATTCTTTTATTCTCTGCATTTCTTGTTAACTTGTTTTCTAATCTAGTGTTTCAATCAAGCTGGCATTGTATACTGTGATTATTGTTGGTCTCTTTGACAAATTGATTTTGTTCCTATTGTAAGCCACTTCGGACAAAAGCATCTGCAACATGCAAAAATGTAAAAATGTTTAAAAACATTTGAACTTTACAAACGTTTAGGAAGTGCTTGATGGAAAATATCAGAGAATCAGTCTGATGTCTTTGTAAAAACAGATGCACATTATGAAACCAGAGTTATTATTGTTAACTAAAACTATAACTATTTTTTAAAAATGACCTGAAATACACAATACATAAAAGAAACGAAAATATAAATTACTTTATTTCAGCTACTTGCCAAGAAAACTTTTTTTAAATTATTTTTTTAGTTCAATCTGAAGTACTAAAATAACTAAACCTAAAACTGAAGTTACATAAAATTTTTTACAAACATATCAAAAAACCTAATAAAAGATAATTAAAACTTTAATTAACATTACACCAGATACTAATGAAAACTCATTCAAACTATATTAAAAACTATAATATTATATCAAACTAATATGAAACAGTCATAAAAAGAGTTCATTTCAGACTTTCAGAGTTTGTAAATCAATGCACAATTTTTCCATGATTTTTACTGGCTCTCAGATGTAAATGATGTAAATCAGTGATGCCCACTGACAGTACAGTGGATATAAACATTATGAACCATCATCACCCTCCATACTGTCTTAACGTAGAGTAACGTTACTCACATCATCTCAAATCATCTCCAGTCATTCTCTCTCATTGGTTTAAAACTCACTCAACTCTCTCTGAATACAGGACTTATTTGTTTGGAGATGCCGTCATGGTTTGCCATTAATTATGCAAAAGGAGATTATGCAATTTTCATAAGCTTTTCCTTATTAATCACAATCAAGGGCACGAACGGCTGGCGGGCACAAACAGAGCTGTGCTGAGCATGATGGGTAATGTGAAATGTGCTGAGAGATCATGTGGATAATACGAGGCCTGCGTGAGAAACAGACCTTCTACATGCAATAATACGGAGCATTTTCATGAGGACGATAACACAGCAGACACTCACAAAACAAATACCATTTATTTCTACGGCGCTTTATACAACACAGACAGAAATAAACAGGAAAATAATACTGTAAAGCGCAAGTTATATTATAACTTATTTAATTTATATTACTATTATAACCTGAAATATGAAACAAATTCAATTTAAACTGTAAAGCATCTTTAAATAATTATTTCATTTTGTTTTAATTCAGTTCAGTAACATTGTCAGAGCTGTAAAGTAAAATGAAGAAAAAAACATTTTTATTTTTCTTGAAATAAAATAACATTTACTGAAATAAAATATAAAAAAATGAAAAATGGCACTTTATATTAAGTGCTAAAAAAAACAAAAAACTTAAAACACATGAACTGATTATTACTTAAAATCCTCAAATAATTCTAAAATATAGAATAGAATAGAAATATTGTCAAACGATAATGCTCATTGTCCTTAACTAAAGCTAAAACCATAAATAATCATTGAAATAAAATAAACTTTAAATAAAATAAAATTTAAAATTTTATTTTAAAAGTATAAAAGGATAAACTTATTTAATTTCAGCTAGTTGCCAAGGCAACATTTTTTATTTTCATTTAGTTTTATTTTCCATTTAGTTTTCATTTGGTCTAGTTAAAGCACTAAAATAACTAAACAACCAACTAAATACAAAAGCATGACTCATTTTTATTAAAAATAATCTCCAAACAATTCTAAAATATAGAATAGAATAGAAAAGAATAGAATTATTGCCAAATGATCAGGGTTACATCATTACATAATTTCGTTTAGTTTGAATTTAGATTCAGTTCAGTTTAATATGTCAGCATCATCATTTACATCAATTCACTTCATGTTTTGTTCTCATCTGTTAGCATTAGTGCAGGTAAACTGATAATATTACTGGATAGTTAGAGGCATTCAATGATGCAAAGCAAAATGTTGGTGGATTGGCGATATTTCAAGACTAACAACATCTATTTGCTGCCAATATCCAGCTTCTCCTGGACACAGAATTTTGCCGTGATTCATAGAGGAAAGCTGCTGCACATTCACACGTTTGCACACACACTGCCTGAAATATAAACGACTAAAGCACATGATCTGATTATCTCTTACCAAACACATCATTATATTCAAAAGAGAAGTTGAGAAAGAACAGATTATACTGTGAGATACCAGCAGTTCTTCACAGACCAGTAACTGTGCCGGAACTCAACTTCTTATCTTTTCTGATTTTCTCTGGAGATTTCTTATCGTGTGTCTGTTATTATTCCCCTTGGATCATTTATATAGAGAATGTCTCTGGTTTGGCCTGCAGCAGAACTTCATGACAGAAAAATAAAACAAATGAGCATGAAGAAGCGAAGAACAGCACAACATGTTCCTCCGTAAATCAAACAACAAGAGTCAGACGACATAATGTCTGGCCCGAAACATCTCAGCGTCCCTGGAGCTAAAAAACCACGTGCTTCAGGAATCTCATGATAATCAATACGGCTGTCTGAGGAAAACAGTCCTCATCTGTCTGAAAGCAATGCTTTCTCCACATATGGATGGGACTCTCAAGGGCATCAAATACGCATACACTCATCAACACATGCTAATGGAAGAAAACTGCACAACACTGAACACAAATAACAAACCTCAGACAGCCATGACCGATTTACATTAAAAAAAAAAAACATACAACTCTGGAACAGAATAGAACAGAATAGAAATATTGCCATCGGACCAGGATTATTGTCATCAGACTAAACTAGAATAGACTAGAATAGAATAGAATTAATACCAGCAACTGCCAACTGAACTGAACACTTCTGTTATAAAATACAACAGAACAGAACAGAACAGAAAGGAAATAAAAAGAACAGATTAGAAATACTGCCAATTGACCAGGGTTATTGTCATTGTAAAATAGAATAGAAAATGGATTGAATAGAAAAATAGAATAGAATAAAACATAAAATAGAATAGAAAAATATTGTTAATTGACCAGGGTTACTGTCATTGTAAAATAGATTAGAAAATGAATTGAATAAGAAAATAGAAACAGAAATATGGCCAATTGACCAGTGTTATTTTCGTCATAGAATAGCATAGAATAGAATAGAAATATTGTCAACTGACCAGGGTTATCATCAGTATAGAATACAACAGAACAGAACAGAACAGAACAGAAAGGAATTGAACAGAACAGATTAGAAATATTGCTAACTGACCAGGGTTATTGTCATTGTAAAACAGAATAGAAAATTAATTGAATAGGAAAACAGAATAGAATAGAATAGAATAGAATAGAATAGAATAGAATAGAATAGAAAAAAATTGCCCAGGGTTATTGTCATTATATAACAGAAATTTTGCCAATTGACCAGTGTTATTGTTGTCATAGAATAGAATAGAATAGAATAGAAAGATTGTCAACTGACCAGGGTTACTGTCATTATAGAATAGAATAGAAATATCGTAAACTGAAGAAGGTCATCGTCATTATAGAATACAACAGAACAGAATAGAACAGAAAGGAATTGAACAGAACAGAATAGAAATATTGCCAAATGACTATGGTTATTGTGATTATAGAATAGAAAAGAAATAGAACAGAAGAATAGAATAGAACAGAATAGAAAGAAAATATTGCTAGCTGACCAGGGTTATCATTATTATAGAATAGAACAAAACAGAATGGAAATATTGCCAATTGACCAGGGTTACTGTCATCATAGCATAGAATAGAAATATTGTCACCTAACCAGGGTTATTATCATTATAGAATAGAATAGAATAGAATAGAATAGAATTAAATAGAATAGAATAGAAATATCGTCAACTGTCATTATAGCATAGAATTATTGCAAACTGAACAGGGTTATCGTCATTATAGAATACAACAGAACAGAATAGAACAGAAAGGAATTGAACTGAACAGAATAGAAATATTGCCAAATGACTAGGGTTATTGTGATCGTGATTGAGAATAGAACAGAACAGAAAGAAAATATTGAAAGAAACTATTGAAGAAAAACTGACCAGAGTTATCATTATAGAATAGAATAGAATAGAATAGAATAGAATAGAAATAGAAATAGAAATATTGCCAACTGACCAGGGTTACTGTCGTCATAGAGTGAAATAGAAATATTGTCAACTGACCAGGGTTACTGTCATTATAGAATTTAATATAAGAACAGAATAGAATAGAATAGAAATATTGTCAGTTGACCAGGTTTGTTATCGTTAACTAAAACTAAAATGATGAAGAAGCAACATATTTATTACTTGAAATAAAATTACGTTAACCAAAATAAAATATAAAACATATATTGATGTTTGATGTTTAAGCAAACAAAACTTACTTTATTTCAGCTAGTTGCCATGGCAACATTTCTCATTTTTCTTCAGTTAAAGCTGAAGTACTAAATTACAAGCTTACTACAAATGGCTATGACTGAAATAAAACAAAATATATAATACAGTCCAAAATATATGCTGTTTACAAATGCCAACACATCAGCTTTACTCTTACTGTAGAATAAAAACAGAATTGAACTGATCACTGGTGCATGTACATGGTCTATATTACAGATGAGAATGTGGCTCATCCAATCAGATTACAGAACTCTGCGGAAGGATCCATGTTAATGTGCTTTAATTCACTTATCAAGCTGCGCTCTTTAAGTTTTACCTCCAGTAATTACCCAACACGCACGTCTTCCTCTCACACTGACAGTGAAGTGAGAACTACACAGCCGAGGAGGAACCGCAGAGGAATCACAGAGCCACGAGCCCCTAAGCTGCTGTTTCATCTTCTTTAAGGATTACAGAAGAACACACACTATTGATCTTCAAAGCTCATGCATGACCACATGTGTCTCTGAAAACACCAGCGCTATATTACTGTCAGAGATGAGACGCGTCTCCATTAAGAATACTTTCACTCCGTCTCAAATAAAACCCCTGAGACAAGCACATTCACACTACATGACATCTGCAGTATTCAGGACTTGGCAGCGATCAACCCGAACCCTTTATATCCACACGCGCTTCCATAAACTACAGCACAACACGCTGCTCTAACACACTAGAGATCTGCAGTACAACAACAAACCTGATGGATTTCACAGCTGCAATAAAGGAATAGTTCAAAACATCCTCATCTGATCCGTAGAAATGTGTCATTCCTACAGTCTCACCTACGGATCCTCTGCAGTGAATGGGTGCCGTCAGAATGAGAGTCCAAAGAGCTGATAAAAACATCACAATAATCCACAAGTAATCCACACCACTCCAGTCCATCAGTTCACATCTTGAGACGACATCTTGATCTGTGCAGATTTCTCTCCTGATTCAGACCAAAACACCTTTTTCACTGGAGAAAGCACTGAAATATGGACTTAAAATCATCTTAATGATGGATTTGTTTCAGCTTTTGTCTTCTCAAGATGTGAACTGATGGACTGGAGTGGTGTGGATTACTTGTGGATTGTTGTGATGTTGTTATCAACTGTTTGGACTCTCATTCTGACGGCACCCATTCACTGCAGAGGATCCGTTGGCGAGCAAGTCAAGTGATGCTGCATTTCTTTTGGATGATCTGAAGCTGAGCAGATTTTTTGCATACAGACACAAATCGGCAGAACAACGACTAGATCGATATGCTAATTTCTCTGAATTTTCCCAGATATAAATCTATAAGTCTGAGTCTTTGTTTACTCAAATTACTATCATTAATAGCACAGCTCTCATTGTTTTCTCGTCGTGCGCTGAAGGACTAATACAGTTTAATGGGCGCTTTCAAAACACGCGCTGCTGAATATGGATGAGAACTCACGAGTCCACTGCAAACGTGGCTATTTTCTCTCTGCATTTATAAAGATGTGCTAAGAATTAAAATGTCACCAAGAACACAGGGAGTGCTGGATTTGTGTGCCATTAAGTAAAACACTCGGTCTATGTTTAACTTTAACCGCTCATTTAACACTTCTGGGCCAAAGCCTGTTCACTGTGCTTTCATTGTCTTCACTTTGATTATCTGATCATTCATCCTTAAAGGCAAAGCGAACAGGAAATTCTCTCCTAGCATGCTGTCAAAAAGAGCACTGCAGCAAAAACTTGCATTGCATTATGACACGTTCGTGAAAGCAGCGATGCATTCGCTAGACTCCAGCTTCTCCTTGGCTGTAGTCTGATTGCATTAGAATGGAGCGGCGTTGTAAATATCAGGGTTCGGATCGATAAAGGGCAGCAGATGGCCTCGTCTTTGAAGTGCCTCCATCCACTCGCTTCACGAGAGCCGCAGCGCCACGAGCTCGTCCGGCGCATTGATTTTCCTGCCTGTTTATTTTAGCTTCCATGTCGTTATTGTGCAGCGTTATTCTCTTTGAGACTTGCCGCAAATCTGCTGGACAGAAACCAGACTCCCAAATTAACAATTATGAGTGGCAATACAAATAAAACACCGGACTGCTGTACTGCGGGTGAGTAAATAACCAACATTAACTGCTACATAATAATTCAGAGTATACTGCGAGAAGGATGAACAGGGTTATTACCGTTAACTAAAAAACCTTTTTATCTATAAAAAGTATTTTCATTACTTGAAATGACATAAACGTTAACCAGAATAAAGTAAAATATAAAAAAGCAAAACTAACACTAAATAAAAACTACACTGATATATTAAAAAATAAAAAGAAATTACAAAATAAATAAATAAATAAATAAAATCTATTTCAACATATTTACAAAAACTATAACAGCATATCAGTAGTAGTGAAATAAAGCTGATGATCAAAGTGACAAAATAATCTAATATATTAATAAATTAACTTAATATTAATAATATTAATTTGCTGACACTTCACTTGTACAATGCATTAAAAATATATTCCTAATAATGCATAATATATTACATTGTAATGCATTATGTTTTCATTTTAAAAAATTAAATGCATTATTTTTGCACATTTTCTACTGAAATTGGTTGCTTGTTTTTTAATGCTTCACATTTTCTGTGTAACAATGAATAGATAAGTATTATTATGCTTTATAACTATAGCTACTACAATTAATGAGATCACATACTGCATAAAGTGCATTACAAGACATAATTAATGCATTAAAAATACTTTTAGAATGCATCATATATAGATTCTTAAAGTAAAGTGTTACCATTAATTTTAAAATTTTCTCATTTGTGACCCTGGACCACAAAACCTCAAAATGGCCAATTGAGATTTATACATAAGCTGAATAAATGAGCTTTCCATTGATGTATGGTTTGTTAGGATAGGACAATATTTGTTTGAGATACTATTTGAAAATCCGCAAAAAATAAATAAAAAAAATATTGAGAAAATCGCCTCTAAAGTTGTCCAAATGAAGTTCTTAGCAAAGCATATTACTAATCAAAAATTAAGTTTTGACATATTTATGGTAGGGAATTCACAAAATATCTTCAAGGAACATCATCTCTCCTTAATATCCTAATGGTTTTTTGGCATAAAAGAGAAATCAATCATTTTGACATACAATGTATAAATATACCCGTGCTACTTAAGACTGGTTTTATGGTCCCATTTGATCTGGCCTGTTCATTTTGCATACTTTAATTCAGAAGTGCAGTTTTGTGTTTCACTTTCTAACCATCAGAAATAAGACTTTTCATGTATGCAAGTAAAATAAAACACTTGCTCTCTAGATCATCAAACTCTAAAGTAAGAAAAAAGCATGATAAAAGTAGTCCATATGAGCACAGAGTGAAGAAGTGCTTGTGTGCTATTTTCCCTTTCAGCACACAAAAGCTTGAAATAACTCTTGATATATAGCACACAGGTGTTTTCAAATGTCTTTCACAAAACACATGGTTTCAAAGCAGCTTTTACAGAATATTATGTTTATATTAAGTTTATAAAATCTTAATATCTTCGACCCTTATAGTCACATTTATCAGATTGGAGCTGGATGAATTCATTTTTTGAGGAAAGTTACTTTTCAAAGCTATGCATTACAATATTGCATTAAAAGTAACTAATTGCATCACTTTGTTACTTTTTATGGAAAAATGCATTATGCTACTTTTGTGTTACTTTTTGTCACCTGGGCTGGGCTTGCTTATTTGCTTTTAATAACAAAGAAAATTATATTTTTTTGCAACCTTAAAGGCCCTTTCACACCAAAAGTGAAATGAAAAAGCGTCAGGCTGTGCATTAATGAACATCAAGCTCTCTTTCATAGGACAGCTGTCAGTGAATAAATGGGAAAACAAAGTAACTTTTGTTACTTATTCGAAAAAAGAAACTCAGATATTTTGTTGTCAATTTAAAAGTAATGCATTACTAGTTACTTGCAAAGGTAATCTGATTACTTGTAACGCATTACCTCCAACACCGTTACCTATTATTGTTTGGAGAAATGACCCATTTAGTGCTTCACAGCAGAAAGAGCGTCATACAGGTTTGGAACGGAATGAGGGTGAGTAAAAGATGAAATATTCCTTTAACAAGCTGGCGAAGATTATGCAGCAGCAATTTTCACCTTGACTTTTCAAGTGTCTGAGGAAGGCGTCATACAGAGAGACAGGGATGAAAGACAGCACGAGTGTGTGTGTGTGTGTGTGTGTGTGTGTCATAAGACTCCTGGCTGATTGAATTAGTCAGTAAAGCGGATTTGCCGAAGCAGTGGGGCGCGTGTCGGCTCACAAACACACGGACCGCACGCGCCCGAGCCGCTCAAATCACACACACCTCCAGCCGTCACAGCTGTCACAGCTCACACGTGTGACCATCAGCACATCATTCATTCATGTGTTTGCGTTCATCCGTTATACACGCCGGCTCTGCTGCTTCGACCGGTTCCTCACGGAGACTCAGTGTTTTAATGTGATCACTGATCAGGGGTCAGAGAGACACGGCGTCAGTCCACAGAGACTTTATTAGTCTCTCACCATCACCCACCACCATCCGCCTAGAGTTAACTCACACTTCATTACTTGAAATAAAATACATTTCAACTGAAATAAAATACGTGACCCCGGACCACATTAGCCAAAAATACATTGTATGGGTCAAAATGCCAAAAACCATTAGGATATTAAGATCATGTTCCATGAAGATATTTTGTAAATTTCATACCGTAAATATATCAAAACTTAATTTTTAATTAGTAATATGCATTGCTAAGAACTTCATTTGGACAACTTTAAAGGCGATTTTCTCAGTATTTTGACTATATTCCAGATTTTCAGATAATTGCATCTCAGCCAAACATTGTCCTATGAGAAACAAACCATAAATCAATAGACAGCTTATTTATTCAGCTTTTTATTCAATCTCAATTTTAAATAATTGACCCTCATGACTGGTTTTGTGGTCCAGGGTCACAAATTTTAAAAAAAACATTTAAATGATGATCTAATCATTTAAATACTTTTGCTTCTAAAACTGTAACTGTATAAAATAATAAAAATATAAAAACTAATATTATTATTAAATTATTTCTCACTTTTTCATTTAACTCAATGTACTAAAACAACTCAATGCATTCAAGTAACAAACTAAAACTGAAATAAAAATGAATAAAAACTATATATGCACATAAAAAAAATTTAAAATCACAAAAACACAATTAAATCTCTAAAGCTTTAACTAAAATTAAAATGAAAACAAAAAATATACAAATAAATATTTCACAATATGAATAAAAACTACAATATTATCTTAATGATAATAAATGATACTTAAGACCTAGTAAGAAAAAGTCCTTGATCCTTTCTTTATTGGTTTGATGTGGGTTTACAAGACAGTTACTGTAATATAGAGTCATATCACGGATATGACTGCACTGGCACTATCAGATGAGAACAAAAACTGAACTGAATTGATCTGAATAATGACTCTATTGTCTTCTGTAGAGTTGCTTTACAGCTGAAACTGAATTCGCCTCACATCTGATAAATTTTGCATCATTGATTCTGTTATTTTCCTGTTTATCTCTGTGAATTTCCTTTGCATTGTATACAGCACTACAGAAATAAATACAACTCGAAAACTTTTTCAAAGTAAATCCTACAGCATGTTTTACTCCGTGCATCATCTTCATCATCTAAACACAATCTCCTCTTTTCGGCATGATGGGAAACCTGAAAACTCAACAGAAAATCCTCTAAGTCCCCACATTACACAACATTACACACTAGGAAAGGCTACCTAAAAAACACTTTTAACATTTAATCCCAATTTAGTCTTATGCAAAGCAGTTAATGCAACACAACGATTCATGCAGCAATGCAAACTTTCATTGCACAATTTTAAACAATCATTTTCTGAGTGTAGATTAGGACACAATAATATACCTAAAAGAAAAACGTAATAAAATATCAGCACAGCTGTCTGTGTGTGAAAACTTCCTGATTTAATTCAAATATATGTACGTCCAACAGCACATTTAATGACTATTTCACAGACATCACGGAGCACAATATCTGCTTTGAGATACTCAAACACAGCTCAGTATTTCTCACGGGGAGCAGACTGTGGGCGTCCTGTGGGCGCGTCGTCTGAGGATCTTCACTTTAACCTAAAATGCTTTAAAAGGAAATATTATCAAAAGCAGCACTATTGCTATTCTTCCTTGCCAAGTCTCTGTTTTGTCATTTTGCGTAACGTTCTGCTGAAGTTCACTCAGATCAGCGGTCACAAACTGTCATGAAAATGAATGACTTCCACAAATCACACTCACAGAAGAGCTCATTCAATATCAAGAATATAGAAAGAAAGCTCAATTTGATTTCAGATGAACATCACATTCGTAGGGGCGCTCCCTTAGACGGCAGCTCACAAAGATTAAAGTGCAATATAAGTCAATAAAGTACTAGAAGTGTAGAATATGATTCTTTAAACCCTCATGCTGCGTTCTGGTCATCTGGAGAAGATTTTCATTTTCCTGAAAATGCACTGGACTAAAGCTTAATGGCATTGCTCCTACAGGGCAGGGTCATTTTTGTACTTTCTTGGAATCTTTTTAAAACCCTAAAAAAATGACCAGACTACAAAATATTGCTTGTAAATTACTTACTATTAGTGGTTCAAGTGTGTAGCACTGACACCCTATTTTAATTATTACAATCAGCAATCTCCATGTAAAACTGATGGTGCAGACTAAACCGTAAGTCGTAGAGACTTGAAACTTGGAGTGATGGTAGTACTCACGCCACCTACAATGTGACCAATGCTCGCCCCAATCGGCCTGACGGGGGCGCTACAGCGCTCAAAAATACGAAATCACTCATAAATCCTAAACTGTCAGTCGCAGACTCAAGTGTCTCATGTCGTTGGAATCCTTGGCTCACAGCGGACAAAACACATTTCTCAAATCCGATCGTGAGCCTAGCGACTATTTTGGGCATTTAGCAGTTTTGCTAAACCTACTTTTGTGAACTAGTCCTAGGTTTTCGCCTAATCGGAACCAAACCAGTGCAGAAAGATTCTCTGGAGAGTGAATATCAATAATTATACAAAAAAAAGTTGAACTTTCGACCCACCGTCACAAAGGGATACCAAAATGTTCAAAGGGGGCGGGGCCACTTTTAGTAAAATGCCTATAACTCCTGAACGGAATGAGATATTTACGCCAAACTTGTGGAGATTGGCCACTTGGTGGTGCTATAAGAGGGGAAAAATATAACAGTAGCTATAACTAGGCAACCATTTGTCCTAAAATAATTGATTGTCCAAAATCACTGTGCACGGTCTTGGTCCAAAGTGCCCCAAGTGTCTATGGGGACATTTGCGTATCTCAAAAAAACATGGCGGACACTGGCCAATGAAGTTTGAGCACCTGTTAGACAAGGTTAACAGAGGCCGATTTGAACGAAACTCTGTGGGCCTGTTTGACTCACGGCCCCAAAGGTCTGTGAAAAACGTGAAAAAAAAATCGTCCACTGGGGGGCGGTATCGCATTTGAGGGCGTAAATGATTGTACATTGCACGGTTTTCCGCACATACATGTGATATTCATATCATATGACAGACCTTGTCCCGAACAACTTTGCCTCTAGAACCACTGCTGTCGATCAAACCATTTGAGAAAATGGGAAAAACCTACTTTTGTGAACTCGTCCTAGGTTTTCCGCTCATTCTGGGAAAAAAACACAGCAGTGCAATTCAATAATTATCAAAAACATGTTGAAATGTACCCTTTGTGAAGCTATAATGGGGTCCTTTAGAAAAGGGGCCTGTCCAAATATACCCAAAAGCCTATAAAGCCTAAACGAAAACTCAAAACCTCACGAAACCTGCTGAGCACATGTGACAGGTGATTCTAGACAAGCATGCAAAGTTTCAGGGAGATCTGACCATAGCTGGAGCTATAACAATCATAAATGTTATAAAAACATCATATTTCTATGGTGCTTTTTTTAATAACTGATTTAGGTGGCTACAGACTTGCTAAATAATATGTAGTAATATGTGACTGTGGACCACAAAACCATAATAAGAGTCAGTTTTTTGAAATTGAGATTTATACACCATCTAAAATCTAAAATTTCCATTGATGTATGATTTGTTATGATAGGATAATATTTGGCCAAGCTACAATTATTTGAATATCTGAAATCTGAGGGTGCAAAAAAAAATCTAAATATTGAGAAAATCACCTTTAAATTTGTCCAGAAATGAAGTTCTTAGCAATGCATATTACTAATCAAAAATGAAGTTTTGATTTTCATCTTCATGGAACATGATCTTTATTTAATATCCTAATAAATTTTTGGCATAAAATAAAATTTGATGATTTGGACCCGTACGCTGTATTTCTATTGCTATAAATATAGCAGTGCTAACTATGACTGGTTTTGTGGTGCGGAGTCACATACGTTTTTCCTCGTGCTTAAATACCTAAAGTTCTTGAACCCCGGTGTTACGGATCTGGTCGGTGAGCTGCGGACCGCTCACCACCAGATGTCGCTCCCACCTTATTGTCACGCACGGACTGTCGCACCTCACCCCGGACTACATTCCCCATCAGCCATTGCACTTCACCCACGTCCAATCAAGAGACAGTATAAAAGCCCCGGTCTTTCAGTCACCCCTCGCCGAGTATTGATTCACTGCAGTCATACAAAGCGTTTCCCTCTGTGTTCTTGTTTGTTTTGGTTTTCTCGTTTTTGATCTCTCGCCTGTCTGACCATTCTCCTGCCTAGCCCTCGTTTGGATTACGTACGCCACTGTTTGACCCTCGCTCGTTTAAGGATTACTCTCTTTGTTGACTGTCTATGCACCTGTCTGCCGTTGTTCGACCCTGCCTGCCTTTGACCATGTCTTTGTCTCGTCCCATTAATAAAAGTCTGCACTTGGATCCGCTCGTCTCCCGCCCCTCTGTAACAGAATACTCGGCCACTACAGGATCCAGCAACTTCTCAACCGGACGCCACGCAGGTACGGACACTGCTAGACTGTTGTTAGCCCTCGAGCAGGGCACACGATTGCTCGAGGGCTACATTCAAGAATTTTTGGACATTGCTCACTATTCAAACCTCCCGGACTGTATTCTCATAGACCTTTTCATTGAGGGAACTAACCAACCGTTACAATCAAAACTCAGACGCGAGGGTCCGCGTTCATCACTTTGTCTATGCATGGACTTTGCTCTGTCGTGTGTGGGCTCGTCGTTCACTGTGGGGGTCGCGGAAGAGGAACGCGACAGCGCGGTAATGGCGGCCGCGCACCCCACTCACAAAATGGCGGCCGCGCCGGAGCGCGATGCTACAGACACGTTTGCCGCCTGGCTCGTTCGTGAAATGGCGGCCACGCTGGAGCGTGCTCAAACTATGGCGGCCGCGTCAGAACGCGTGCACAAAATGGCGGCGACGGAGGAGTCCATTCACAAAATGGCGGCGATGACCGGGCTCCATCACGTCACAGCTGCCATACCAGAGCCAAGTCACACTGCATCTGTGTTTCCTAAGTCAAGTCAAGTTTCTAAGTCAAGTCAAGTTGCAGCTGCGTTTCCTGAGTCAAGTCAAGTCTCTAAGTCAAGTCAAGTTGCGGCAGCGTTTCCTGTGTCGAGTCAAGCTGCAGCCGTGTCTTCCAAGTCCAGTCAAGCTTCCAAGTCCAGTCAAGCTTCCAAGTCCAGTCAAGCTAAAGCCATCATTCCTGAGCCCGAGTCTGCACGCAAGATGGCTGCCACCACGCCCGAGTCTGCACGCAAGATGGCTGCCGCCACGCCCGAGTCTGCACGCAAGATGGCTGCCGCCACACCCGAGCCTGTCGCAAAGATGCCCGCTAACGCCACGTCAGCCCAGCCAGCGCCTGCTAACGCCACGTCAGCCCAGCCAGCGCCTGCTAACGCCACGTCAGCCCAACCAGCGCCTGCTAACGCCACGTCAGCCAGGTCAGCGCCCGCTCACGCCACGTCAGCCAGGCCACAACCGGTCAAAGTCATGTCTGCTTCTCCTGAACCTGTACCAGCTGCTGTTCCCGCAAAGTCAAGTCACGTCACAGCTGCTGTTTCCACTAAACCAAGCCAAGTCACAGCCGTGGTTCCCGAATCAAGCAAGGTCACGGCCGTGGTTCCCGAGTCAAGCAAAGTCACGGCCGTGGTTCCCGAGTCAAGCAAAGTCACAGCCGTGGTTTCTGAGTCAAGCAAAGACGCAGCTGTGTCAAGTAAAGTCATTGATCTTCACAAGCCAGGTCAAGTCACCGCTGATCTCCAAGAACCAAGTCAAACCACAGCTGACCTTCACGACCCAGGACAAGTCAGGATTGATCTTCACAAGTCAAGTCAGGCCCCAGCCAGTCACCTCAAATCAAGTCCAACCGCAGGTGATCCTCATGAGCCAAGTCAAGTCATTGCCGCTGTCCCAGGGCCAAGTCACTTCTCATCTGACAGCCCAGAGTCGAGTCACACGCCGCCTGACCTTCCAGAGCCTCGCCAGGTCAAGTCTGCCATCCCAAGATCACGGCCCGTTATGCTGGCCAGTTTGCTGGACCCACCACTGGTGTCGGTACGATCAGCCAACATCCCAGTGGCATCAGCGCCTTCTGAACCCACCAGTAAGGAGACCCTACCTCCTGCTGCTGCTCTTCCCTTAATGGCGGTTGCCATTTGGTGTGTGTGGGCTGCACACTGCGCTCCTGAGGTCACGCCTGTTCCCAAGTCAGCTCCTGAGGTCAAGTCAGCTCCTGAGGTCACGCCTGTTCCCAAGTCAGCCTCTGAGGTCACGCCTGATCACATGCCTGCGCCAGAGCTCCCATCTGATCACAAGCCTGCGCCAGAGCTCCCGCCTGATCACAAGCCTGCGCCAGAGCTCCCGCCTGATCACAAGCCTGTGCCAGAGCTCCCGCCTGATCACAAGCCTGCTCCTGAGGTCAAGTCTGTTCACAAATTTGCTCCAGAGGTCCCGTCTGGACTCAAGCCTGCTCCAGAGGTCCCGTCTGGTCTCAAGTCTGCTCCAGAGGCCTTTCCCATCGGAGAAGCTGCGCCAATGCCTCCAGAGGTGTCGGCGCCTGCCGTAGAACCTCTTATGGAGGGGGCGTTAACCACTAAACTCTCTGCTTCTCCCTTTTCCCTGTCTACATCCTCTGTCACTGTTCTCCCCAGGTCCCAGTCCATGACGCAACCTCCTGTTCCGCCCCGGAGGGCTGCGGTACCTCCTGCTCCGCCTCCTGTTCCGCCCCGAAGGGCTGCTGCGCCTTCTCCCCCTATTCTGTCTGCCTCCTCTGTCCCTGCTTTCCCTAGGTCCCAGACCGTGATGCAGATTCCTGTTTCGCCCTGGAGGGCTGCTGGGCCTCCTGCTCTGCCTCCGGCTCCGCCTTGGAAGGCTCAAGCGTCGCCTGCTCCGCCTCCGGCTCCGTCCTGGAGGGCTCCTGCGCCTCCTCCTCCGGCACCGCCCTGGAGGGCTCCTGGGCCTCCTGCTCTGCCTCCGGCTCCGCCTTGGAAGGCTCAAGCGTCGCCTGCTCCGCCTCCGGCTCCGCCCTGGAGGGCTCCTGGGTCTCCCGCTCTGCCTCCAGCTCCGCCCTGGGGGGCTCCTGCTCCGCCTCCGGCTCCGCCCTGGAGGGCTCCTGTGCCTCCTGCTCCGCCCTGGAGGGCTCTAGTGTCGCCTGCTCTGCCTCCGGCTCCGCCCTGGAGGGCTCTAGCGTCGCCTGCTCCGCTCTGGAGGGCTCCACCACCTCCGGCTCCGCCCTGGAGGGCTCTTGCGTCGCCTGCTCCGCCTCCGGCTCCGCCCTGGAGGGCTCTTGCGTCGCCTGCTCCGCCCTGGAGGGCTCCTGCTCTGCCGGTCCTGCCTCAATCACCTGGTCCTCCGCACGGACCTGGCCCTCCAGCCCTTGCCCTGTCTCGCTCCCGCCCCACCGCTCCCCTGTACTGTTATTCGTTTGGAGCGTCTGGAAGCCGCTCTTTGGGGAGGGGCTATGTTACGGATCTGGTCGGTGAGCTGCGGACCGCTCACCACCAGATGTCGCTCCCACCTTATTGTCACGCACGGACTGTCGCACTACACCCCGGACTACATTCCCCATCAGCCATTGCACTTCACCCACGTCCAATCAAGAGACAGTATAAAAGCCCCGGTCTTTCAGTCACCCCTCGCCGAGTATTGATTCACTGCAGTCATACAAAGCGTTTCCCTCTGTGTTCTTGTTTGTTTTGGTTTTCTCGTTTTTGATCTCTCGCCTGTCTGACCATTCTCCTGCCTAGCCCTCGTTTGGATTACGTACGCCACTGTTTGACCCTCGCTCGTTTAAGGATTACTCTCTTTGTTGACTGTCTATGCACCTGTCTGCCGTTGTTCGACCCTGCCTGCCTTTGACCATGTCTTTGTCTCGTCCCATTAATAAAAGTCTGCACTTGGATCCGCTCGTCTCCCGCCCCTCTGTAACACCCGGTAATTGCTGCTCGCAGCTATATTTCTATTTTTTTTAAGTCAACATGTTTTCTTTTAATTAGCACAGATTCTGTGTTTCTTTTTGGAAATGACTGATGTGAACTCATGCACATCAGTTTTTAAATAAACATGGCCAAAAATATCCACAAATAATGCATTTGACCTGGAAGCACAAAACTTGTGCTAACTGAAAGAAAACAAGCTGACAAAAAGATTAAACCCAAGATTTAGATAACACAGCATAATCAGAGATGTACTAGCAGTTTTTAGAAAGCTGGTCATTTTTGACCAAGGATTTTCAGCGGCGTAAGGATTTAAAGACTAATAAATATGACATTGACACTCGTCTGCATAAATCAATTACAAGCATCTGAAAGACAAGAAAGCAGAAAACCAGCAGGACACTGAGAGTCTCAGAGCCGCTGTGAATGATGACGCTCTCCAATCAGCCTCTCTGAAGAGCACATCATTAAAATACAGTAATTACACGTATTCAGCACTCGCTCAATCAGCCGGAGACGCCTAATGAGAGCCGCGCGATACAACAATTAATGAGCGAACGCTAAACGCTCTCTGTGAGACGCATTCCCGGCCCGCTCTCCTGCCGATCCGCTGAAGGTGAGGAAGGACACGTGGAGAAACGGCCCATATACTGCCCGCTGAGCAGAGCAGGGAAAAACACACACACACACACACAAAACACACACACTTATCCAGCCTCTAAATGAGGGCAGTGTTGTTTTATATAAAGCTACTTACAGTTACAGACTAATCCAATCCCCAATCACACCAGTCACTTTTAAAGACAATTTTAAATTTATTGCAATAATAAGATTTTTTTTTAAATTCTAAATAAATCATCAAAATATGTATTTATTATTTATATAATTATAATTTATTTATACTGTTTTTAAAAATATTTATTATTTATTCATGAATACTTTTTCCAGTTAAAAACCTCAACAAAGACAGGTTTTGTCAACAATACCTCATTAACCCAACCAAACACATAGAAACCATGGCTACTTTCAGAATAGCACTGCTCTTGTATAATTCTGCGTTATATTGTGCATATAAGTAAGCAAATAGTCTGTATGCACATGCGGATGAACTAATTTGTCAAAATACATTACAAAACACAGGTGCTCTTACTAACAATGTAATGCAATTGACTTCAATTTCCAGAACAGGAATTAACATCAGCAATAATTTGCCAAGATTACACTGAAAAAAAAAACAACTTGCATGATTTACTTTCAAACAATTTTGTAAATTTGGCAAATAATTACAAAGAAACAATATGAATTAAACATCGAACAATTATTATATTATTATATATAAATATAATGTGTAAGTTAATACTTGTTCAGAACAATCACTTTAGCAAAGTTTGTTATCGTCCACTTAGTTTAAAAAATAAAATATAATTTTTTGTTCAATAAATATACTGTCATTAAAATATGTTAATATAAAAAAATAGTTTTTAAAATACAGAAACAAAATAATTTTGAAAAGTAAAGATTCTGAAAGCATTAAAGGATATTTCATAATGATTTAATATAGATTTACAGTAGTAACAACAAATGATATTTTATTATATGATATGATTAATAGCATGTTTTTAAATGTGATGGTTTCGTCCTAAACATGGTGATTATCTCTAAGACGGACACCCAACATAATATATGATATTTACCATCTGAATCTAACAATGTCACGTCAACAAATGGAAAAGTCAGCCTTCTGTTAATTATCATGTTAATTATTGTGCGTCTGAGCCCCAACAGCAATACCATACTTTTACATATTTTTTCATAATTTGAAAACTGTTGCTTTAAATATCTTAAACAAAATGGAAAATCATTAAGAAGACATTTGTCTCAAAATATTTGCTTCTATTTTAGCAATTCTCATGTGCTACTTAAATCTACAACATTTTAAAAAACATCAAATATTACATTAAGTAAGCACAGAATTAGCTTTGCTCTACTGCCTGCGATCAAGCATCAGACAAATTTGCAGGTGCATCTTGTAAAGGGAATGTTTTGGAAAGTTCTACACCACGTTTTTGTGCCATCTATTGGTTTAGAGGAAAATAATATCAAATGCGCCTTTTACCCCGGGGCACCTTTAGCCCTGTTGTACCCTATTTTTTGTTGTTTGTTTGTTTGTAAAGCATACTTAAATATTCTTATTTTTAAAATAATATTTAAAAGGCACTTTTGGAATTAAGCATGCAATGTAATGAGAAATCATAAATAACTGCATAAAGCACAATATTTCAAAAACAGTAGGCTGCATTCAGTGCACACAGCTTAGCAACACACTCTTCTAATATTAATATTGTGTTTATGTGAGCAGAAATAATAAGGCAGCAGAAGCTAATTGAGTTTACTCAAACCGCAGGGACAGGTTTTACACGCTCACTGACCGCCGATTATCAAACTGCAGAACTGAAGCGTCATTACAGTCAATAAACTCACTCAGGTGAGCAGCCTCTGCAACCTGCCAATCACACACCAGCTTCGGATCCTCATTTGCATATGGGCCAAAGGGAGCCAATGGCGGTCAGGGCGGGCGGGGCTTTTAAAGTGTCAGTTGGAGTGAAATTATGTGTAATTTCATGAATGACTGCGCAGACATTACATCCACTGACTACAGAGTCAGTCCACTGCCATTATTACGCTACAATACAAAACAAATGAATGGAGAAACCGCCGACTAATGCCAATCTCACCCAGAGTGATTATTTTCATATAAATACACTCTGTCATATTCATTAACCTCAGGACAACAGCACAGCATTCATTAAAATTAATAAAAGAATCACACATCTGCTAGAGAGCTAAAGGACCGCAGTAGAAGAGTGAGTTTTACGCTCTCATCTTTGTGAAGTTCTGCTGTAGATGAGTAGAACTTTCTCTTTTATTTTGATTTAAATGCATAACATTAGTCCATATTTTCTTGTCTAGTCATGTGACAGATTTGTAAAACAGATCGAATTTAATCTCTCAAATCTCATTCAGGTTCGTGCTGAAACATGACTCGTAGATGCGTAGATCACTGGCTCTCGTATTTGTCAGAACTGATTTACTGAATGGAGAATGAGATCTGAGAGTTACAGTAGTCATATAAATACAATATATGACAGACTGCTGTTATGATGCTTCTACATGCTGCTTCTATGGCATTTTTGTCCAGTTTGGAGCTTGACAGGCATGATCAGTAAATGGAAAAGACCTGCATGAACCTGCGGTGTGCGTGCGTGCGTGTGTGTGTGTGTGTGTGTGCTGGAGGCAGAATACTGTCAAAGGTCAACAGAGACAGCAGGGAAGGGAGAAAAACAAGCAGAGAGGAAGAGTGTGTGTGTGTGTGTGTGTGTGTGTGTGTGTGTTTGTTTGTATAGATGAGGACTGAAGCCTGATGATAGAATCACAAGACAAAGAAAAACTACACAGAGAATGAAAGAAGAGAGACGGAGAATCTGATGGAACAAACACACCAGAGCAGACACGTTCACAACTGATCAGTGTTAATTTAGCATTATTATATGGTCCCACTTTATATTAGGTGGCCTTAACTACTATGTAATTACATCAAAAAATAAGTACAATGTATTTAATGTGGTCATATTGCATTGCAAAACACTTTTGCTGCTAGGTTAGGGAGAGGTTTGGTGGTATGGGTAGGTTTAAGAGTGGAATAAGGTGTAAGGGATGGGTCAACAGTGTAATTATAAATGTAATTACAGAAATTAATTACAAATGTAATTACATGTAGGTATTTTTAAAATCTAAGTACAGTGTAAATACATGTATACACACAATAAGTGCACTGTATCAAATGATTCATTTCAATGTAAGTACTTAGCAGTTAAGGCCACTTAATATAAAGTAGGACTGTTTCTTTTATGTCTATATATATATATATATATATATGTGTGTGTAGAGTTTATGTAGAGTAATATTTCAGTATTGCCATGTATGTTGTACGCCATATACAAAGCCATATAAAATTTTTGCATACATATATTTTCTGTGTAGATCAAAATGTGCAGATGTACATTATGGTAATAATAAGAAATAATAGAAATAATTAAAAAAAATCAACAGTATATATTATATTTATGTGCAACTTTATTAAAACAACATACAAAACATGTTTTAAATGCTTGTCTGTGTATGTAATTAATTACATGTTTGATTAATTAATCTAATTAATCGCACAATAAATTTGACTGTGAAAATACCCACAAAAGATTATTTAAATCTATTTGTGTGTCAGGCAGACATTAAAAATTGTGGCTCTATAAAGAAATATTTTATTTGATTCAAATTTATTAAACATAAACATTTAGGCTGCGTAAACTATGGAACATAAAAGAAGCTCATTTGAGAAACATCTTAGTATTTTTTGTTCATACAATGAAAGTCATTGGTAACCAAAACAGCTTTGTTACCTACAGTTTGCTCTTGTTCCACAAAAGAAAGGTTTGAAACGACATGAGGGTAAAAGTCTTTATGAGGCGGTAAATGTCTTTATGAGTCATTCATTCATCCATCCGATTCATTCAGGAATGAAGTAAATGGCTCTCTTTTTGAATGGGCTTTTGAATCATTGATTCACATGATTCGTTCAAAATGCAGATTCATTCAGAAACTAAACAGCGCTGTGTTGCTCAGAGACGCGCAACAGTTCTGCTATGGCTTCAAATGTAATATGTTCTCTGCAAAATTGAGCAAAAACACATAATATAGTGTTTAGTTAATATAACACAATATCAAGTTCTTATTTACAAAACTTGTATAAATCACATTTAAGCTTGTTATAGATCGGGACAAAATCAGCACTTGTGTTATATTGCTCTTGCTGCCTCTGTGATATCCTGTTAAATATGAGACAAAACATACAGGGGTATTTCTTGCACCAATATCTAGAATTTTAGGGCATAACTGCATTTATGGAGTTGTTGCTCTGCATCATATTTGTCAACAGTTATGACATTTGCATATAGGTAGTTAATTAAAATAACCCTGAACAGATTGCTGCAGCAGAATCCGACTCTCACACACACAAACAACGTCTATAAAGAAGACAAATGAAGCTCAAAATGAATCATTTCAACCTCCAAATAAGATATAACACTGACATTAATAACTCAGACGTTAAGAACTCAGCGTCAACACGAGCATCACACTCACCTCAGAACATCACCGACTCATCAACTTGCAATCAAACTGACGTTTTGTGATGGTTTCATCAGTGCATGTCATTCTAAAGTCTAACGGTCATTTGGTGCTTTAGCGTCCTCTTTCATAAACGCCTGTCTACAGGCTCCACGCTGCATCTTCAGTGAAGAACACTCTCTGAATCACACTGAATTATTGATGCCAGCCAAGAGAGCAACTCGGAATTAGTGGTAAAGCAGTCAGACTGAAGCAGCTGAAAGAACGGCCAAAGATGACAGAGAAGAGACAGAAAGAGACTCTGTGTGCTTGACAAGAGATTCTCACAGCTCAGTCTTTACCTACTTCATTAAAGGGCCACACATGCAAATATATGCACACACACACTCACATTGTTATCAAATACAAATGACTTTCTCAGGAAGCACATGTGAAATGTTTATTCTCGGCTCATGCATATTTGATTTCAATAACACACGTGGTGCGTTTCACCCTGCGGGCGGCATCGGTCCACGGCTGCTTATTGAGGTCAGCGTCGGGCTGTTCAACCATCACGTTCTGATATGGCCATGACATCATATTTAATTGTTACACATGCATGCACACATACAATCTCCATCTCAGTTTTTACTTTTGCACATTTTACTAACTCGTTACCTCATTTCAGTGCAATCGCAGGTGGGTCATCCCGTGTCAAATCAACCACATTTCAAAAACTTTTTTGATTTTGCTAATATTTTTTCTGAAGAAAGACAGACATGTATAGTGATGAAAGCCAAAATATTAAATGTCATGAATCCACTGTATTGTAGAGGGAGGTCAAAATGGCAAATTTCAGAGATTCAGAGTCAAATTACAGGGGCATAAAAATGACTTCAGAAAGATGGCAGCATTATTTTAATCACAGCTCTTTTTGGACATTATGTATAAAATAGGAAACCAGACACAATTCTAATTTCTCTCACATTTCTTTTTCAGACATTGTTCTTTAAATAAAATAAGCATCCGCTGAATACAAACTAAGTGACCAACATTTGGTTTTCAACCACCGAAAATGGGTAACATTCAACAATCTGGACATGGAGCCTCATTGAGATCCCCATATCTCTGGGACTGAATGATGTAGGGCCTCGAAAATTAAGATTCCAAAAGAAAATTTTATTAACAACTAGAATCTAAAAACGTATTACAATATCTTTAATACTTCTTGAGTTACAGGCACACAAACTTTGGAAAAAGAATATTTATGGCACTCAGACAGGTGTGTTCAATGCAGCTGGGTGATTTCGTGTCAACTTCCCCGGCTCAATTTTTGCAGAAAGATACGCATGTATAGTGATGAAAGCCAAAATATTAAATGTCATGGATGAATATTTACTAAGTAATCCACTATTTTGTAGAGGGAGGTCAAAATGGCAATTTTCACCTGAGATGCAAAATCAAGTTACGGGGGGCAAAAATGACTTCAGAAAGACGGCAGCATTATAATGTTATTTTTACACAGAGATTGGTAGTTCTATTAGTAAAATCTGTTGACTATAGCAATCTTTGTTACATTCTGTGCCAATGGTGACCATTCAAAAATGAAGAAACAGCACTTTTCAAGTTTTTCTCCAAAGTTTTCTTTTGTTTTAAAGAGGAATGTCTTAAGAACAAATAATCTTGAAACTGGTGATGTATCTCGTTTCTTTCTGTCAAGACAACTGCATTGAACATACCCCATAAATGTTCTTTTTCCAAGGTTTGCATGCCTATAACTAATGAAGTAATACAGAAATTGCAATGTGATTTTAGATCCCCTGGAGCCATATTAAAATTCCAATATCTCTGGAACCGAACCATATAGGGCCTTAAAAATAAAGATGCAAAAAGGAAAGTTTGTTAAAATCCAATATCTACAAGGACATTAAGATATCTTTAATACTTCTTGAGTTACAGGCATGTAAACTTTGAAGAAAAAACTTGAAAAGTGCTGTTTCCCCATTTTTGAATGGTCACCATTGGCACATAATGCAACAAAGACTGATAAAGTCAACAGATTTTACTAATATAACTACCAATCTCTGTGTAAAAATAAGATAATGATGCTGCCGTCTTTCTGAAGTCATTTTGACCCCCCTGTAACTTGACTCTGAATCTAAGATGAAAATTATCATTCTGACCTCCCTCTACAAAATAGTGGATTACTCAGTAAATATTCATCCATGACATTTCATATTTTGGCCTTCATCAGTATACGTGTCTATCTTTCCTCAGAAAAAATAATAGCAAAATCAAAAATTTGACCTCTGGTTGAGTTGATACAGAATTGACCCAGGTAAGTTTTACTAACTCCTGTCTGAAATTACTTAAACCCACTGTCCTTTTTACAAAGTGAGAATATAGACATACATATAGACTGTTTGATGTGGCAGACAATATATAATAGACAGAACATTATCGTGCATTGGTAGGGATGCTAATATAGGGTGAACAGGCCTTAAATAAAGACAAAACTATTTTTGTTTGCAATTTTAATCACAGCTATTTTGGACATTATGTGTAAAAACAGGGTCTGAGTCTACAGCTCAATGTGGGTCACATATTCCCTCCAAACGCTCCTGAGGAACCATCAAAACACCGATCTCAAGCTGAAACTAACCTCACAATCTTCTCTCTCGCTGGTGTCCTCTTTCATGTAAGGATCATGAGGAATAACCCTTTTTTCTCGTCTAGCAGCATCAAAGCGGCCATACGCGTGATGTAACACAAACGCCGCACACCGATTACGAATGTGAGAATCTCGTGGAAGGGTGAGAGAATCAAACCAGCAGACAGATCAGATCTCACGTCTATCCCGGAGAACTGCCGCGGATTCTGATAATGATGTGGATATTATTATCAGAGTGTGATTATACTGGCTTTATTTCAGTTAAAGCTCAAATCCAACAGATTCTTCAGTCAGAATCAGAATTTCAGTAATGGATGATCAAATACACCTAGTCTTATCTTAAACATCTCTAGTAATTCCTCCTGGAGATTTCAAGAAACATCCATCAAACTCATCAGAGACCGTCAGTCTGTTCTGACTCAGACTACGATTACTCATCTATTGGGCTTTGTTGATCAAAACACCACAAAATTCCACAGATGCATACTAAACGAATACTTCAGCCAAGCAATGAAAATGTGCTGTAAATATCCGAGATGAGTTTGTTTGTTTATCAGATTTAGAGAAACGTGTCATTCCATCACTGTCTCACCAGTGGATCCTCTGCAGTGAACGGATGATGGATGAGCAAGTCATGCAATGCTACATTTCTCCAAATGTGATGAACAAACAAACTCATCTCCATCTCAGATGGCCTGAGGATGAGCACATTTTTGCACATTTTCATTGTTTGGCTGAACTATTCCTTTAACTGAATGTTCTTCCATCAGCTATTTCATTCTCGTCTGAATGTACAGCCAACAAAACCTTCAAATGTCAAGGATGTCAAGTAAAAGGCTTTGTGAATTCAACATTCTCAACATGTTTTCTAGCTATACTTCTCTCTGTTGTACCACTGATCAATTAAACCCATTAAACTACTACAGAACAACCCATGCAGCGCTCGGTTCTGTCCTGAGCTCAACTCATGATCCCGCACATAAGTGTAATTACTTTCACACTCATTAGTGCAGTGATTTTCACATAACAGAAGTAAGCAGCGTCGAGTCCATACTGTAACTAAATGGGTCATTACGCGTCCTCCTGCAGTCACATCATATGATTACAGATCCACAGTGAATTGACCTCATTTCTGGCTTTTTTTGATGCATTCTGAACGTTAAATGTGACATAATTCACACAACAATCGCATGTTCAGCCATCGTTCAACTGCCTGTTCTGATAAAGCAGAATAATTTCCCTGGATTTCCATAATCCTCTAATTAACCAATTAAACAGCAGATGATTTAATTGGCAGGTTTTGTTCCAGCAGTCTGCGTTCCAGCTCATCTCTACAGTCGCATTGTTGCAGGAATTGGATTTGAAATGTAATACGCCTTAAAGAGGCAGAAAACAAGTGGAGCATTTGCACTGTGTACCCATATGACAAAAAAAAAACAATCCTGCCAAACATATATTTAAATCTATGTTGTAAACAGCAAAACTTTCAATCTTCATATACCAAAATAAATGTTAAAATGTATTTCAGGGGAAAGAAAATATATTTCCAATCTTACAATCTTTTTTTCTTCAACTGTGACATATGCTTTTAAAAAAATATATATTCATATTTTAAAAAATATATATTAAATGTGACTCTGGACCACAAAACCAGTCATAAGGGTCATTTTTTAAACTGAGATTTATACATCAAGCTTTCCACTGATGTATGGTTTGTTAGGATAGGACCAATCTGAAATCTGGAATCTGAGGGTGCAAAAAAAATCTAAATATTGAGAAAATCACCTTTAAAGTTGTCCAAATGAAGATCTTAGCAATGCATATTACTAAACAAAAATTAAGTTTTGATATATTTACAGCAGGAAATTTACAAAACATTTTTTGTTTACTTAATATTCTAATGATTTTTGGCATAAAAGAAAAAGCAATAATTTTGACCCATACAACGTATTGTTGGCTATTGCTACAAATATACCCGTGATACTAAAGACTGGTTTCGTGCTCCAGGGTCACAAATATATTCTCAAAAATATCCAAGAACATATTGGTAGAAGAAAATATTTACGTAAATATATTTTAATCATAATTCAGCAGAATCTTGGCCATTATTTTGAAATATATTCAAAAATATAATTGAAAGTATATACATTTTTGCTGTATGTGGTCAAATTTGTCTGTAATTTTGAAAAATAACTAAGATATCTGCTATACTCCCAAAAACACACTTCTGGAACCTTTATTTTTGAGAGTGTACTACCTATTAAAACATACAGGACTAAAGGAAAATATAGTAAAATGAAGAATAATGCATGTTTTGCTGCCAAAGACATAATTTGCACATAATTGAGGAGGGACACAGGGAAGAAATGAATGCACTAACTCCTAATCTGCATAAATCTGCCTTAGAAATTGTCACCCAAGCATGCACCAGTGCATCTAACAAAAGCTCATGTGTGTTCTTAACTGCACTGATATATACATCAGATTCACTGTACAAAATGTGTACCATCATGTGGCAAATGCACTGTTTTAAAGTCACAAATGTAGTGATGTCAGGAGTCAGATGCACTGCACATGTTGTGTGTGGAGTAAACTGCTGTGTGATGTCGTGCAGTGTGATCCTCACCATCCTCTTTGTCGTCGAACACTGGTCTCTTGGATGAACTGTTCGCTCCCATCCTCTTCTTCCACTTGCCCCAGTGAAACATTGATGCTCTGATCTCATTCCTTTCAGCGCGACGGAAACTGATGCTGCTGGATGCCTCTAAAACACGAGCATCTCTGACAAACGCCGACGATCCGCTCCGCTGTGCTGGGCTCTGATGATCTGACGCGATCTGAGCTCCGGAAACAACAAATCAAGAGACTCACACACGGAATCAAGGAGCTGGAAACGTGTCTGGCGCTGCTGAACCACGCGCTGCTCAAACTGACGACGAGCTTCAGCAGCGGCGACTATATGAACCTCCCCTCACTCACGCGCACACACGCGCGCTCCCGCAACTGGCGGCTGACTTACCAGCGCGCTTCAGCTGTGACTTTATTCAAGTGAATATCTATCTGTCTGTCTATACACATACATATTTATGGGTCATTGACGTATAAGGATTTTCGACAGGCCAGTTTTAAAATACAAAAAAATAATAATATCTGTTATAATTGTTCAAACATTAAGAATGTTGTGCACACATTTATATAAAACTTTAAAATTAAGTGAATTTAGTGTTTTTTTTTTATCTCAATTAAAAAAATGTGCGACCATGATTTATATTAAAATGAATCCATTTCTTTAACATTCTTAACATTTTTTAGATGTTCTCAGTAAGTGTTTAGAAACAAAGTATTTGCATTTATTTTGATAATGATCTCATATTTTGTTGCCTTCTTAAATGTAGTTAGCAGACTTATTTCTCCTGTAAATTGCATAAAACGGATGAAAATGTTTTAAAAATATCATTCACTAAAGCATGCTGTAGCAGAGATTCATATTTTAACCACAGAAATTAGATATTTTATTTTTATTTTAATACAGTTATACCCTATTATTTGGTCGCACCATATGACGAGTGGTCACTCCAAATGACGCAAAACCCTTATATCATTACAAATCTATTTAAAGAGACATGTGTGAACTGCAGGCATTTCTTTAGCTCCAGTTATTTCTGAACTTTGCCCAATCTGTTCAATTGACCCTTTGCTGAGAGTTTGATTAACAGGCGATCAGACCAGTCATATCACCAAATGTGCAGTTTTGTCCAACAAACAAACCAGACAGGAGAGCAGATTTGAACTTGAAAAGTGGTGTATTGACATCTTTTCACGGGTGAAACAAGATACCTTCTGATGTTCATTCATGTTTATTTGGTGCTATAACTAGTAAAGATGAAGAGACGATCGGTTCGTGTACCGCTTGAACTGAGACACTACAGTGGTCTGTCAGGACACATTAAAGAGCCACAAAACAGTATTTGTTGTTTGAATTTCTTTAAAAAAAATGACAAAACTTGAACACGCAGGCTTTGTTTCATAAAGTAACCAGCTCTGTCTTGTGTTGTCAGTGTCCTCTTTGCTCCGTGATGTAGTTTTCACTGCCATGGTTAACAGTCTTTGTGAAGGGTCAATTTAGAGTAGCGGGAGGTTGCTGGTGTAGAAGATTTTCATTAATCTTGAATCAATATAAAACATAGAATTATGCCTGTACATAAGAGGATATTATTCTACTATTATCATCTGACTATGTGTATTAACTCTGTGCAGTGAGCTTAGAGCAAAGACAACTATTTAAAGCTTGAAAAACACTCATGCCTGGAACGAACCTGTTCAGGAGCTAGAAATACATGACAGCTATTGATCAACCTTCAGGAATTCATATATGGTAAAACATACCTTGTCCAAAAATACAACAGTGCATATATGAAATGCTTCAGGATGTATATATGTGTGCTTGAGACGAAACTCTTGAGTGCTGTTCGAACATTACTCGGCCTTTTGTTAACTTGTTAATAAAGGTCTATCTGGCTTCAAAACCTCTTCAGAGCAATTTATTTTGAGCAAGGAAAATTCTACAACACTGGCTCAGATTCTGAGACCACAGCATGAACATCTTTCTTACAGTAGAAAATTAAATTTGGAGTTCGTGTTTGAGTCAGATGGCAAGCATTTATTTTACTTTGCTTGGCAGTGGTAAAATAGATTAAAATAGTTATTAATAAATAAGTAAATAAATAATAAATTACTAATAAATGCATAATTACCAACCTAAAATTATATGTTCTAAATTATTATTTGCATTTTTTCTCATATTGTACAAAGATTAAACATAAACTGTCTGAAATGAATATAAATCAGTTCCAAATGATATTAAAATAAAGTATTTTATGTATATAAAGCAACAATTGAATATAAAAGCACAAAAACTGCAAAACTGGGACGAATATCTATAATGGAAAACACTCTGCAGTGGTCGCACCACACAATATTTTAAATTCAGTCAAAATTTACAAGCACACAATTGGCCACCTACATAAAACAAGCTAGCTTCATACAAAATGTCACTATGAAATTTATAATAAAATAAATACTTGTAGAATATAACTTAATATTCATAGGTTTTTTTGTTTGTTTTATTTTGTTTTGTTCTTTTTTTTTTTTTGATCATACCACATGATATCCAAATGTGGAAACTACATATCAGCTGTTAAAAAGGTTATTTTTTCCAAATTTGAAAGAGAGTTACAAACCTGCTTGATGCTTACATGTGTCCTTCAGTATAAAAGTCCCAAAATATAATATTTCATAAAATGGAAATCATCAGACAAAGTTTGTTTGTATACTGGTCAGGATTCTGGAATTTGTGTTCCCTGTTTTGCCCCCAGCCTTAGTTCCTGTTTCCTTATCTGGCCATTTTCCTGTTCTTGTTTAGTTAATTGATTACTCCTCCACCTGCTTTTAATTATCAAGTGTATTTAGGTTCCTGTTTTCTATGAGTTCATTGTCTTGTCTACTTTGTTATTCGGTTGTTCTTGTGTTTGCTTGCTCCTTAGTTTGTTTTCCCCCATTGTTTATTTTATTAAAGTCTGTTAAAATTTATTGTTAAAGTTTATCTACAACATACCGTGACCAGTGATGGAAATAACGGCGTTATTTTTTCAGTAACAAGTAATCAAACGAATTACTGTTTCCTACGTTACAATGCCGTTACCACTACTGCCAATAAAATACGGCGTTGCTATCATTTATTATAATATTATAATAATTTTATTTTTCAGTTCATCTGAATGGATGCGCAGCGTACCTGTATCTGACGAGCTGTAAACTCTAGTGTGAAGGCACACGACTAGCCGTCACTTTGTCTCACACACACACAAAGAAAGATACAGAGCGACAGAGTCTTATACGATGCAGAATTGACGCGCTACGTGTAAACGATATTCTTTGTTGTATTTTCCTTTCAAAACAACGGAGCTCCTTTGGAATACTTCAGCTTTTAAGAACTGCTGGTTTCTCCGGTAGTAGGCGGGACTAATGTGCAAACAGCAATCTCATTGGCTGGCGCTCACCTATTATCGTCCCTGTTTTGATTACAGCAAATCAGTTAGAGCGAACGCAGACAACGTGATTAATATTCATGAACCCAGCAGCTCATTAAACCTTAGTGTGTTTAATATTGTTATTAATAGTAGAATTCGTGGTAGTAACAAGACGTTCATAGAAACACTAAATTACAGACAATATCAGCCTAAGTTCAGTCAACATGACAAACATGCATTCATACATGCTTGTTCTAATTACTAAAGTTCTAATGGCTAAAGTTGAATGCTAATTATAATTATAATATTATTTCAGATATTTAATACTAGTCTGGTGAGTAAACTAAAAATGTAATTAATTTCATTAAAATTCCATTCATTTAACATATTTAATATTGGGGTCATCCAAGTTATTTAATAAATTTAATTTTTTTTTTTTTTTTAAAGCAACACAATAGTTACTTTCCCTGGTAATTAGTTACTTTTATAATGATGTAACTCTGTTACTAACTCAGTTACTATTTGTGAGAAGTAACTAGTAACTATAACTAATTACTTTTCCAACTAACATTCCCAACACTGTCCACAACAACATTAAAATAGTGTAGATTAGTGTACAATGTTTTATATTTATTTTATAGTTATATTAATTTAGATTTTTTTTAAGTAACGCAATAGTTACTTTGCCTGGTAATTAGTTACTTTTATAATGATGTAACTATTACTATTTGTGAGAAGTAACTACCCAACAAACACAGTTACGTTGTGGCAACGTCGCTGCCACGTTCTATTTTTACTTTGGCAACGTTGCATTCTACGTCCTTGCGACATTGTAGCAACGTTGAAATGTAAGACGTGAAAAGGCTGTAGCAACGTTGTTGCGCGACATTCAGCAACTGCGAGACGACGTTCCGACAACATTTATTTTTATGCCAGATTATAAATCTGCGTCTTATGTTTTTATTTATTTTATTTGCATTTATTTTTTTTAAATGCTGTTTAATCATTAATTGTTCTTTTTAACATTAAACCTGCTATGAAACTTCAAAGAGGAAAAAATGCCATACAGGTTCATATAATCCAACTTTATTAAAACATTGCATACATGGAAAAAAGGCATTTGAGAACGTTTGCTGACAAACAAAAAGAAAAGCAGCAGCAGGTCACCGGCCGATGAGGCGGACTCCGGACTGGAGAATACAGCGGGCAGGGGAGCGCAGACGAGAGCGACTTGTCAAAACCAGACAGACAGTCCGGGGCCAGAGAATGATGTGCGGCAGGCACAGGTCTAAACAGAGAACAATAAAATAGCAAAAAATCAAAAGTCAAATACCAAGCCACTAATGTAGGACTCAAATAGGAGCTTGATACGACAGACTTTATCAGTCGGCTTTGCCTATACCTACTTATAAATGCGCATCATTCAGTAGTGTCCTGACAGTCCACCACATGAATAGCTACTTTAGTTGCTTGTGAATAAATGCAAATATTCCCTAAAATCAAACAGTAAAGACAGTGATGATGCTTCCTTTGAAGCGTTTAATAATTGAGCCTGCTGCGCCCGCGCCCGCTGCGTCCCCCTACTCCATTCTGCGTGTTAATACACGAGAGCATGTTAGGGGAGGCGCGCAGAGTGTAAAATAATCATTATTATTGATTACTAATATGAATCAGTACATTTATAGCTAAAACAATACCTTGAAAGTGAAAAGAAGCAGGTTTTTACGATCAGAAATTTCTTAAACCGGTGAACCTCTGTAAACTTTACCAGCGGTAAAGTTTTAAACTAACACTTTTGAAAGAGTTAACATTATTAACACCCTGACAGTGTTACTAACAAACTTTTAACATGTAAAATATTAACACCAGAATGGATGATGAAAATACCAAAGTTGGATTAACTGGTCAACAGCAACAATGTTCAGGTGGAAAAAAAACACAAAACAATGCACATTTACATTTATTTACAAAATGAAACATATAATTTTCCCTGCAACAAAATTTCTTCACATTCAGTGTTTTCAATACATGTAAAAACATGTTCTTACAACAATTAAAACACCATAATGTCAAGGCAAATCAATGCAAAGGCACAAAATACACATTATAATGTGGTGCATATTATGTACTCTTAATGTCATAAGGTTTATAATGACAACAACAGTCTTTGCTAATGGTGTTTGGACCTCCTTGAAGAGAGTATAGTCTCATTTTTTGTTTTCAGCATGACAAGATGCGTTTCTCTGCAGTTTTCAGCCAAGCAAGATATACATTCTCACTTGCAGCATCACAAAAGTGCTCCTGTAAAATTGAAAAATAAAACAAAACATAA
Source organism: Labeo catla (assembly GCA_012976165.1). Lineage (NCBI taxonomy): Eukaryota > Metazoa > Chordata > Actinopteri > Cypriniformes > Cyprinidae > Labeo > Labeo catla. Next base: position 434,863 of record VONZ01000619.1, read on the forward strand.
AAAACAGGATAAGTTCACATCCATTTATCAGGTGAAATGTCAGAGACAAGTGTCAAATAGTCAAGTCACCATTATATATAATGTTTTTTACAATGTAGAGTCTCAAAGCAGCTTTACAGTATTAAAAGGTTACTCCACTCCAAAATGAAAATTGTCATTATTCACACAAAGAAATAAAAAAATAACTTTATTCAAAAATTTGTCTCCTCTGCATCACCCTATAGCGCCATTTTAGAATGTTTTACCTGAACACAAATGGCGTATGCTGTTTTGTGTCATCTGTGCCACACAGATACGTCTTCTATATTTATTTACACTTTGATTTGAACAATACTCTGTTTGCATTCAGGTGATACTGATGCAGAGGAGACTAATTATTTTTGTTTTCTTTGCATACAAAAAGTATGTTCCCGTAGCTTTGTAAGACATGTCACATGGATTATTTTATGGATCTCCTTGCCACATTTCTGGATGTTGATTGTGTTAATTACATTACTGTATATATGGGAGGGTCAGAAAGCTGTCAGAATGCATCAAAAATATCTTAATTTGTGTTCTGAAGATGAACTAAGCTTTTACAGGTTTGGAACAACATGGGGGTAAGTGATTAATGACAAAATTTTCATTCTGGGGTGGAGTAACCCTTTAAACAGGGAAATAGTGTGTTGAAATGGTTCTGTTTTCCTCTGGCCAGATGAAATTTTAAATCTACCTTGCAACAAAGTTTGTGCAGAGAACTCATCTGGTTCCTGTGGTCTTGTCCGGATCGCCATCTAGGTGACAAGGTCTTCAGATGGGATCAGTCTCTGGCGCTCATCTATTTGTCCTGGTCTCCGCTGACATTCAGGGCTGTAGAGATCATCTCTAGGTGCTGATCCACCATCTGGGCTGGGTACGGACTATATCCGGGTACCTGCAGTGACCATTTGATCTGGATACAGTCTGGATCTGGGTGGCTACAGTGACCTCGAAATAAGAACCAAAAAGACTAACATTAATGTAGATGCCAATCTGACAGTTTAAATCTAGATAATACAATAGAATACAAAAAAAAAAAATAATAATAATTACTTTGAGTAAAAGCATTTAATTCACTGTAAATTTATGTACATATATATTGTCACTCTTACTGGAAAATTGGTCTTTTAACGTCAGCGACAAAGTCATAATTCCAAGTGCGTACTGATCTCTCTCTACATTGAAGTTGGACTCCTCCTACCAAAATGAATGCGCATAAATGGGACAGCACATAAATAAACGAGAGTGCAAACCCAAAGGAAACCAGATTCTTTCTTATTATTGTTTAAAAAAAAAAGCATCTTAAAATATGCAATTATGGCTTACCCATGTCTCTGTTATGTGTCCTAACAAAAATCTTCTCATCCCACTTAATATATTGGTGGATTCATACTCTTCAAGCACATCATCTCTTGAGCGAAAGAATAACAATCCATCTGAGAAAAGTTTAGGAGTGCACAACACATAAATGTTGTTATAACTCAATATGATCTTATGAAATACATATTTTAAATGAGATAAAACACTTACTTCTAGTGTTTTCCTGTTAAAAGTGACCTCCATCAGCATTACATAGCAAATCTGTGAGAAACATTTAGGCTCGTTTAGGTGCATAGCATACAAATATCTTAATAAAGATATGATCTTTATATAATACCTAATGTAAATGAAATAAAACCTTTACTTTCTGTGTTTTTCTTGATAAAACCAACTTTCCTAGGTACTCAACATCACAAGTTGAAGAAAATATCACTCTGAGAAAAAGTTTAGGAGTGCACAATTATTCACAATTAATCCTTAAATATTGCTATTAATGAGGTAAAACACTTACTACTGATGTTTACCTGGTAAAAGCGACCTCCGTACTCCACACTGCATAGCAATTCAAATCTGTGAGAAACGTTTAGGCTTGTTTAGGGCATACAGCATACAAATATCTTTGTAAAGTAATATTATCTTATAAAATACATGTAAATGAGATAAAACACTTACTTTCTCCTTTTTCCTTGATAAAAACAACTTTCCTGGCTGCTGCGCATTGCGAGTGAAAGAAAATATCGTTCTGAGAAAAAGTTTAGGCGTGCACAACACATAAATATCGCTATTAATCAATGTGTTGTATACTGTTAAACCCCTGATGTCACATGGATGTCACATTACCAATCTCCTTGCCATGTTTCTGGACGTTGATTGTGTTAATTACACACACACACACAAACATATATTATAAATTATGCATATACCCACTTCTTCAGGCACCACTACATCACTGCTTTTGCGTTGAGACATTTTAAAGTTATTTTAAACATCTATCAAATCTTAGGTAAAGTTTGTATCAGTTCTTTTTTTTTTTTTTCATTTTTTTAGGTCCTTATTATAATAGGATAGTACAGATATGAAAGAAAAAGATGTGAATGAAATGTGTAGGGTGACAGGTTTGAGCTCAAGTATATGAATACTTACTTAAAATTGGGAGAAGAGGTCCAATGAACCATCTTGTAAATGTGGGGTAACTGATCACTGGAAAATTAAATGTCAAACTTAGTATCATGCCAATACCAGCTGTACAGAACATTAAAGCAATATTAAAAATCTCACACTTGGTTTTTAGTTTGGATTAATCTAGTATATATGAAAAGGACCTAATATAAATAAATAAATAAATAAATAAATGTGTTCCTTTAACAATGATTATTCTATATTTAATTTATACAGTGAAAAAAAATGCAAATTTATTTGATTATTTAATTTCTGTACCTACAAACCTAAAGCAGTGTTTAATACGTTTTTGTAATAATTAATGTGATTAATTTTATAATAATTAATAGTGTTCTAATAGATAAATATATAGATGTCCTATATATACTATCTATTTATCTGTCTATCTGCTAAATTGACGCCTAATATCAGTATGAAACGCGATAAGATCTGATTATTGGTTAATGAATTTTAATCACGTTGTCTGCTTTGGCTCAAACTCATTTGCTGAAATCAGAACGTGAACGCAATCTGTGAGCCTTAGTCAATGAAAACTAATTCATTTTAACTGGAAAAAAATGAACTATATACTGTGCCAATTTTAATCTCATTATAAGACATTAGCGTGTGTGAGAGAAACGCGGAGCTTCATAGCTTCATTATGGCTTATAACTTTTGGCGTAATGTTAAGACACTTTATCATTTACATGACCTGAATATGTTTAACTCTTTTTCCTAAATATCAGCAACGTTATCTGAATACTGAAAGAAATATAGTTAGCATTACACCAAACCCGATCGCAAACACTCATTATGTGAATTGTCAGCTATTCTGTCCATTCAGTTTATTAGCAGAACAAATACATCTCACATTGGACGCGAAAATTGTAGGTTTCGTTTGGATATTTACATATTTATCTGAGAAAAACCAAAGCAATACTCACGTATCCTGGCTTGAAGAAGAATAACGGCCCAACGGTCTGCTCAATTGTAAAATGCGCTTCGGAACAGTGACGAGTACACGTCGTACAGTGGTTGTCCAGACAGCCTAAGCACAACCTTCAGCGATCCATGGTTGAATGACAACATTGTGACAACGCAGTAACAACCTTAACAAGACAATGTAGAACCAACAACCATTTAGCCATGTTGTTACAACGTTGCTAAAAGGTTGGCTACGTTGTGGCAACGTTCTGTGTTTGTTGGGTAGTAACTATAACTAATTACTTTTTTAAAGGTACGTGCCCAACACTGACCGTGACAATACTATGAAGGAAATACAAATACAAATGTTTTGCAAGTTTATACAGGATTACAAAACACTTTGAAAATCATGCCAAATAGTGACGAAAATTAATCAGAATAAATTTAGAGTAATTTCAAAGACATTTCCAAAACAACAGTTATGGCCAGACGTTCGCACCACATGATATTTTGACACTTTGAATAACAGAAAAATAATCTACATAACAGCTAATATTAGACAGAAAGTGTCCTGATCAGATACAAACAATTCTGTTTTCCTTCATAATATAGCCTAAAATTCTTGACGTTAAACAAACAATTAATATTTTACCACATGAAGCACATTTTGTTCCTTGACCAAACTTCTTTATAGTGTAGAGCGTCACTGAAAACATACTTCATAAAATCTGTTTCGGGTATTATTAAATCCAGTTTTCTTTAAATTATTGCTGTTGTACTTCTCCGTTTCACAAATAAATTAACAAAAGTTATTAATAAGTCAATACAAGACATTTCAGTCTGAGTAATAGGCTACACACTCTGTGTATTTTTCAAACGCGTTCGCATGTTTGTCCTCCGCCGCGCACCGTAGTTTTGGTTTCGTTTTCACACGCCGTCACTATAGCAACGACTGACAACATCGCATCTGCCAGCATGCTGCAGTCACACGGATACTATCGCAGATATGACATCATAACCCTTCACCAGCTGATGTGATCAATCACACGTGATTATTACAGTGTTGTTCATGCATCTGCGCTGCTCTGGATGTTAGAATCAAACATGAGTGAACTCCATCTGAGCCTCGACTGTGAAGAAGGAGCTGAAAAATCAGCACCTGCAGACATGCTGTACATGAGCAGGAGAGCTCTGAAGAACATCTCAGCATCTGTGTTAAACACGACACATCTAAAGGTAGATTAACAGCATAATGCATGCAGGATTCTTATTTTCAGCACATCCTTGGACAGTTTAGCTCATATCATTGAGACTCACATACGTTCCTCTGCATGCTCTAGAGTTTATATCTGGAGGGGAATGAGATCAGCAGTCTCCCTGAACGCTTCTTCAGCAGTTTGTCATCTCTGGTTTGGCTGGATGTGAGGAACAATCGACTCACAGGTCTACCAGCCTCCATCGGACAACACAGGTGAGCGAACAATCCATTTTAAAGCAATGGGTTACGCAAAAATGAATGAAAACGTGCTCATTTTCAATCCATCCAAGATAGGATGAGTTTGTGTGTTCATCAGATTTATAGAAATGCGTCACTCCATCACTGTCTCAGCAATGGATGTGAACGGGTGCCGTCAGAATGAGAGTCCAAACAGCTGATAAAAACATCACAATAATCCACAAGCAAAAGCTGAAACAAATCCATCATAAAGATGTTTTTAACTAAAATAGTTAAAGTTTATAATCCATAATAACGCTTCGTCCAGTGAAAAATTGGTCTGGTCTGAATCAGGAGAGAAATCTGCACAGATCAAGCACCGTTTCAAAACAGTTCAAAACTGATTTTGATGTGAGAGACAACAGGAGATTGACTTTTTCACTGGAGTGGAGTGTTATTATGGATTATAGACTTGTATTTGAGTTAAAAATGTCTTAATGATGGATTTGTTTCAGCTTTTGTCTTCTCAAGATGTGAACTGATGGACTGGAGTGGTGTGGATTACTTGTGGAGTATTGTGATGTTTTTATCAGCACCCAAATATGGATGAATGGTTTTATTATGCAACAAGAGAGTGTGGATTGACATGAAAGACAATGAACTAAAAAACACTATTTTCACTCAGAAATTACTGGTAAATTTTACAAATAATTACAGAGAAACAGCAAGTAACACACTGAATTAAACATGAAATTTTGAAGTAGAAAGTCTGAGATAGTATTTTCTTAAAATGCACCTACATTTTTTTTTTCTTTGAAATTTTTATTTTTTACAGTGTAGCACAGTTAAGGAAATCACTCAGACACATATTTTGGACAAATATTAAAAATGAATCTTAAATCAATATACATGCGCTTGAGATGAAAAAATCTGTTATGTTAAGTCTTGTTTTCTAAAAATGTGTCAAAATGAAGTGAGTTTATGATCAAAACAAGAACAAATATCTGCCAAAATAATCTTGTTTTTCCTTTTAAATAATTAGATTTTTCTGACTCCATTGGCAAATATTTGTTCTTGTTTTAATCATAAACTTACTTCATTCTGATACATTTTTTAGAAAACAAGACTTCATATAATTTTATATCTCAAGTATTTAAGCAACATTTAATTAATACAATCAATATTCAGTAATATTACAGATATGACTGCACTGGCACTATCAGATGAGAACAAAACATGATCTGAATTGATCTGAATAATGACTCTATTGTCTTCTGTAGAGCTGTTTTACAGCTCAAACTGAATTTGTTTGCAACATTTTCCTGTTTATTTCTGTAAAGCTGCTTTGAAACAACCTATATTGAGATACAGAGATACAGTTGAAGTCAAAAGTTTACATACACATTGCAGAATCTGCAAAATGTTAATTATTTTACCAAAATAAGAGCGGTCATATAAGATGCATGTTATTTTATTATTTAGTACTGACCTGAATAAGATATTTCACATAGAAGATGTTTACATATAGTCCACGAGAGGAAATTTGTTGTTCGCTGTTTTTCAGAAAAATCCTTCAGCTCCCACAAATTCTTTGGTTTTTCAGCATTTTTGTGTATTTGAACCCCTTTCGACAATGACTGCATGATTTTGAGATCCATCTTTTCACACTGAGGTCAACTGAGGGACTCATATGTAACTATTACAGAAGGTTCAAACACTCACTGATGCTCCAGAAGGAAAAACCATGCATTAAGAGCCGGGGGGTGAAAACTTTTGGAAGTTGAAAATCAGGGTAAATTTTACTTATTTTTTTCCTCTGGGAAACATGTAAGTATCTTCTGTAGCCTCTGAAGGGCAGTACATAATGAACAAAATATAATATTTAGGCAAAGTAAGAAAAATGTACACATCTCCATTCTGTTCAAAAGTTTTCACCCCGGCTCTTAATGCATGGTTTTTCCTTCTGGAGCATCAGTGAGAGTTTGAACCTTCTGTAATAGTTGCATATGAGTCTCTCAGTTGACCTCAGTGTGAGGAGATGGATCTCAAAATCACACAGTCATTGTTGGAAAGGGTTCAAATACACAAAACTGCTGGAAAACCAAAGAATTTGTGGGACCTGAATTACCTTTCTGTGAATCACTGCAAATAAAGCTTTTCTTTCTTTCTCTGTCTTTAAGGTGTTTGAAGACGTTGCTGTTGGAGGGCAATCCGATCTCAGCGCTTCCTCCAGAGCTGGGTTCGTACGCACTCGTGTGTTTCTGAAGCACGTGAGGAACACGTGACGTTGAGCTCGTACCTCTGTCGTCCCGCAGGTCACGTGATCACGCTGAAGGCCTTGAGTCTGAGGAAGTGCCCGCTCACGTTTCCTCCCCAGGACGTCGTGGGCCGCGGTCTGCCTGCCATTCTCCATTACCTGCGCGCCTCGCAACTGGGTGAAGGTGAAAGAAACCTGAGAGCAAGGTGTAGATGTGTGTGTGTGTGTGCGTGTGTGTGTGCGCGCCATCTGTGGCTTTGCATAAAAAGGATGGCCTGCCTCAAAAATAGCTCCTTGCCCTGGTTCTGCTCGACTGGTGTGAGTTCTGTTCCCTTGGAGACGCGCGTGCAGCTCAGCTGGATTCTGGCGCTGCTGCGAAAACGATCAATAACCCCAGACGCAATAATCTTACACTCATTAGACTGACGAGCGATAAACTCCGCTCTCGTCTGATTAGACAATGCATTACTGGGGAATGATGCTGAGATCTTAATGAGCTTTAAAATGAAAATCAAATGATCAGCAGGAGTGTGGTTTGATTGGAGAGACTCTCAATATGTGGCCAAAAAACCACAACTCTAACCTCATTAAATCCTAAATCAGGGTCAGGATTAAACCAGTGCTATTTTAGTCATATTTGTTATCACTTATTAATCATTTTAATGAGCTTTCAGTTTTAGATTTTCAGATGTCATTTTAATATTGTTATGGTCTCCTGTTATTTTCTTTAGTTTTTTATATTTAGATTAAATTTATAAATAAACTAGATTTATAAATAAACCTGTTCAGATCTCAGAGTCAGGCCATTGCTGTGCGCTGCCTTCTTTCACTGGCTAATTAGGAATTAGAATTAATTAACGCAGATTAAATATTGAACCAGTGTTATTTTAGTATTATTTCAGTGTTGTTATGGTATTTTTTTTAATAATTTGAACTTTTCAGTTTTTATTTATATTTTAATTTCAGTTAAAATGTTAGTAACCTTGTTGTGTACTTTTGTCATTTTTATTATTTCATTCTAGTTAGTTTTAACTTATTTTTATTGAAGTTTTAGTTTCTTTAATTTCTGTACTTTAAAACCTATTTTATTTTAGTTATTTGCCAATGCAAGGTTTCTCTTTTTTAGTTTTCAAGTTTTTTATTGTTTTATTACAGATTTATTTTCAGTTAACAAAAAACAAGGTTATTATAGTTAACTAAAACCAAACCAAACAACATTATTTGTTATGCTGACTTTAAGTGGAATAAAATAAAATATTATAGAAATTTTGACATGAACGAACTCACTCCGAAAGTTCCGATCTGAATCAAACAATTCGCGAACCCGCTCGAAAGTTCCGATCTAAATCAAATGATTTGCGAACCGGCTCCGAAAGTCCCGATTTGAATGAAATGATTCGCGAACCCGCCAAAGTTCCGATCTGAATCAAATGATTCGCGAACCATTCAAGTTCCGATCTAAATCAAATGATTCGCGAACCGCTCGAAAGTTCCGATCTAAATCAAATGATTCAACCCGCCGAAAGTTCCAATCTGAATGAAATGATTCGCGAACCGGTCCGAAAGTTCGATCTAAATCAAATGATTCAACCGCTCGAAGTTCCGATCTAAATCAAATGATTCGCAACCGCTCGAAGTTCCGATCTAAATCAAAATCTCGATCTAAAGATTCGAACCCATTCAAAATCAAATGATTGAACCAAAGTTCGATCTGAATCAAAACAATTAACCGCAGAAAGTCCTAATTTGAATGAAATGATTCGCGAACCGTCTCAAATCCTGCTGAAAATTCCGAACCTCTGTTCGATCTGAATCAAACAATTCACAACCCCAAAGTCCTTAATTTGAATTAAACGATTCGAACCGTCTCGAAAGTCCCGATCTGAATCAAATGATTCGCGAACCGCTCAAAATCCCGATCTGAATCAAATGATTCGAACCTGCTCGAAGTTCCGATCTGAATCAAATGATTCAACCAAAAGTTCCGATCTAAATCAAAATGATTCAATGAAGTTCGATCTAAATCAAATGATTCGCGAACCGTCCGAAAATCCGATCTGAATCAAATGATTCGCTAACCTGCTCGAAATTCCGATCTGAATCAAATGAATTTCCGATCTAAATCCCGCTCGAAGTTCCGATCTAAATCAAATGATTCGCGAACCGCTCGAAGTTCCGATCTAAATCAAATGATTCGCGAACCCGCCAAAGTTCCGATCTAAATCAAATGATTCGCGAACCGCTCAAGTTCGGATCTAAATCAAATGATTCGCGAACCCGAAGTTCCGATCTGAATCAAACAATTCAAACCCGCCGAAAGTCCTTAATTTGAATGAAATGATTCGTAACCGGTAAAAATCCCGGATCTGAATGAAATGATTCGAACCTGCTCGAAGTTCGAAATCAAACAATCTGAAAGTCCCAATTTGAATTAAACGATTCAGCGAACCGGCTCAAAGTCTCGAATCAAAATCAACCGCCGAAGTCCCGATCTGAATCAAATGATTCGAACCTGCTCGAAGTTCGATCTGAATCAAATGATTCGCGAACCGCCGAAAGTCCCGATCTGAATCAAATGATTCGCGAACCGCTCAAAATCCCGATCTGAATGAAATGATTCGAACCGGCTCGAACCGGATCTGAATCAAATGATTCAAACCGCTCGAAGTTCCGGATCTGAATCAAATGATTCGCTAACCGTCCGAAAAGTTCTGAATCAAATGATTCGCGAACCGCTCAAAATCTCTGAATAAAATGATTCGCTAACCGTTCGAAAGTCCCGATCTGAATGAAATGATTCAACCGGCTCAAAGTCCCGATCTGAATCAAATGATTCGCGAACCCGGCCAAAGTCCCGATCTGAATCAAATGATTCGCTAACCCGCCAAAGTTCCGATCTAAATCAAATGATTCGCAACCCGCCAAAAATCGATCTGAATGAAATGATTCGGGAACCGATCTCAAATCCGGTTCGAAGTTCGATCTGAATCAAATGATTCGCAACCGCTGAAAGTTCGATCTGAATGAAATGATTCAACCGGCTCCGAAAGTCCGATCTGAATGAAATGATTCGCGAACCTGCTTTCGAAAAGTTCCGATCTGAATCAAACAATTCGCGAACCCGCTCGAAAGTCCCAATTTGAATTAAACGATTCGCGAACCGGCTCCGAAAATCCCGACCTGAATGAAATGATTCGCGATACGTGATCCGACCTTCCGATCTAAACCAAGTGAACACGGAGGGCCAAGATGGCGACTGTGTAACATTCATGTGCTGAAGCTCTGCACTTGTTTTTTAGTTAACGCATGTAAAAGGGTATATAAGTTAAAAACAGCTTTTTTACTGATCTAAGCAAGTCTTTTTTCGTTCTTTCGTCTTTCTTTCGTTCTCCTAACTTTTCCAACGAGCGCGATGGAAGCAGATAGGCCTAGTCGAGGCGCCACGCATTCGAGCGCGAGGAAATCTCTGGATGCCGCGTTCAAGGAAAATGACGCAGCGAAAACCTCTGGATCGAAATTCCCTCTACCTGAAACTACCAAACCCCCTTCCAAGAAGTCAAAAATGGGTGACAGAGATGGGTCGGACAGTCAGTCGGTCGGTCTCCAATGTACACCTGCTGGAAGTTTTGGAGCGAGTGGAAAAAATGCAAGCGGAATTTCTGACTCGCATGCAATCCCTCGAGACAACGGTGAAAGACAACACGAATTCGTTAAACAGTGTGACTGAGGCGCTCGAATTCATCAACAATCAAGTAGAAGAGGTGACAGACAAGGTGAACTCTCTTCAGATCAAGGTGGAATCTCTGGAAAAGGAGAATCGTGTGTTGCGGGACAAATGTGACGAACTGGATTCTTACAAGAGGAGGTGGAATCTTCGAGTGTCCGGTGTTCAGGAGCAGCGAGGAGAAGATGTCCGGAAGATTCTCATCGATCTGTTCAGTAAAGTTTCTCCTGTGATTTCAGATCAGCTCATCTACACACTTGATGTCGCTCACAGACTGGGTCCGCGCTCTGAAGGAGTTCGCTCGAGCCGAAGAATCATCGTGCAGTTTCTTTCACGGAACGTCCGAGATCAGATCTGGAGGGATGCGAGAACCGCCGCCGTCCTCAAAGAGAGGAACATTAGGATTCTCGAAGACCTGACACAGAGCACCAAAGACGCCCGGAACAAACTCTGGCCTCTTGTCGAGCAGGCGAGGAAGGAGGGGAAGAGAGCAGGTTTCAGAGGCCCCTTCGCTTATATCGATGGTAAAAGAATCTCTGCTAAAGATCAGGTTGGTTGAATGATGCTGCGGCATCCTCGAAATCTCCGCGCACCGAATGACCTTTCTGATACTCACGGGTAAACACGAACTGCACCGCGGCTTCTTTGCACCTTTTTTCCCTGACAGAATTGATAGACTGTAAACTGTGTTATATTGAGCTAATTGGAATCTGGAACCAGAAGACCTAAAGGTACCGTTACTTATTTAGTGTTATTTCACCAGCTGGATCTTCAACTCAATTTTTACTTTTATTTTGGGACTTACTCGTGTAGGACATTGGTCATAAATTTGGGATATTTACTTTTAAATGAGTGCTCGTTTGGAAGAAGATATTACGTCTTAGTGACTAAAAGATGAACGAAAGAACTCAGTAAAGGATAAAAGAAAAGAAGACGAAAAAGACTTTTACTCAAGCCCTTATACTCATGTTGCAGAGTTAGGCGAAATATTGCTTTTTTCTTTGTTATTCGAGTAAAATTTTTTTTTCTGTTCTAACTGATATTCAGATTGTTCTGTACCTAGTTCTTTAGGTATTATTTTCTTGTTTCATTTTTATGTCTTTGTCGTTGTTTTCTTTAAATGCCAGGGGTTTGAAAAATAATGTCAAAAGGAAGGCTTTATTTTTATTTTCTAAGAGACACAAAGTAGATTTTTGTTTTTTTCAAGAAAGTCACACTACATCTAAAGATGCCAGATTTTGGAGGTCACAGTGGGGCAACGAAATATGGCTGTCACACGGGTCAGAATACTCTGCGGGAGTAGGGATTATGAAGAGTAATTTTAATGGCAGTATTCTGGAAACCAGTACTGATCCTTCAGGTCATTTCCTGCTTATGGTAGTTGTTGTCAGTGAGTTTATAGTGATCATTGTCAACATTTATGGATACAATTCTGTGACAGAAAACCATACGTTCTTTAACATGCTAGATCAAAAACTGTCTTCTGTATTACAGAAATATCCTACCGCCTTTCTGATTTTAGGTGGTGATTTTAACACGGTAATGAATAACACGATAGATCGACACCCTCCAAGGAAAGCAGCTTCTTCAAATTCAAGTCTTATTACGTTTATGGATAAATTTGATTTAGTCGATATCTGGAGAGAAATGTATCCGGATGTAATACAGTACACCTGGTCTAACAAAGACCGTTCAAGACAATCCAGAATCGATTATTGGTTGATCTCTAAAACGCTAAGAAATAATAATATTTCTATTAATAATAGCTATTTTTATATATTATTAATATATTTCTACTAATAATAGCTTACTGACTGACCATAATGCCATTTATATTTCGGTTAATTTATCACAAAATACTACAATTCATACTTCTAAAGCGTTACTTTGGAAATTAAATAATTCCCTTCTTAAATATGAAAAGGTCAAGCAACAGATTGATGAGTTAATCCGAATTTACTGGAAAAGGGCTGAATCAGAAAAAGCTTATGGACGTAACTGGGAGCTTCTAAAATATGAATTAGGAAAGTTCTTAAGAAAATTTGGAAGTAATGTAGCAAAACAAAAAAGATTAATTGAAGATGATATTCTTTCACAGCTGTCTGCTTTATCACTTAAAGAACCACTGACAGATACTCAAAATACTGAATACTCCAAACTACAGAATAAATTAGATGAGCTGTATAGAGCCAAAGCTAAGGGAGCCTATGTCAGATCCAGAAAAAAGTGGCTGGAAGAAGGAGAACAAAATTCAGCCTATTTCTTCAGGTTGGAAAGATCCAATGCTATGAACGCATCTATTGATCGTCTCCAAACAAACGATGGTGTTCTTGATAATCCTAAAGAAATAGCTGCTTTTTGCTCCAAATTTTATAACAACTTGTATACTTCAAGGTATTGTCATAATTCAGCCAAATCCTTTTTTGACTCTATCAGTCAAAACAAAGTTATTTCATTCGAAGATAAAGAAGCTTGTGATAGCGATATATCTCAATCAGAAATTCTTCAGGCAATTAAGAGCTTAAAAAATAATAAAAGTCCAGGCAGTGATGGTCTAACCGCTGAATTATATAAGATGTTTGATGAAAAATTATCTCCTTTCTTACTAAAAGTGTTTGAGGAAAGTTTTGAACTGGAAGCACTTCCACCAACCATGACACAAGGAGTCATTACTCTGATACCCAAACCCAATAAAGATCGAGAATGTCTAGAAAATTGGAGGCCAATCACCCTATTAAATAACGATTATAAAATTTTAGCTTTAGTTTTAGCACAAAGAATGAAAGATGTACTTAGTATCATTATTGATGAATCGCAATCAGGTTTTATGGAAAAACGTCACATTACAAATAATATAAGATTAGTTTTAGATCTGTTAGATTACGAGGATCTCGTCCCTAATGACAGTTTCATGCTTTTCTTAGACTTCTACAAAGCCTTTGATTCACTTGAGCATAAGTTCATATTTCAAGCTCTTGCTAAATTTGGGTTTGGAGATCACTTTTGTAGAGCCATCAGAACACTATATAAAAATAATAATAGTGCTATTAAATTAAAATTTGGAACCTCACCAAGATTCAGTTTGTCACGTGGAGTAAGACAAGGCTGTCCTATATCTCCATATTTATTCTTACTTGCCTCTCAATTTTTAGCCCTGCATATTTCTAATAATAATTTACAAGGTATTTCAATTGACGATAGACAAATTCTAATTAGTCAGCTGGCTGACGACACTACTCTGTTTCTGAATGACGCTTCTCAAATCCCTTTAGCTTTGCAATTGATTGAGTCCTTTTCCAGAGCTTCGGGTCTCTGTCTAAACATCAACAAATGTGAGTTAATGTCAATTAAACGCTGTGAAATTCCCTCTATATGCAACATCCCTGTGAAAAATCAAGTTACATACTTAGGTATTGTCATTAATAAAGACCAAAAAACAAGATGTAAACTAAATTTTGACCCTTTAATAGTGAAAACACAAAGGAAACTCAATATGTGGCTGCAGAGAGATTTATCAATAAGAGGAAGAATTTTACTCTCTTAAGCTGAAGCTGAAGGATTGTCTCGACTGACTTACGCTGCTCTTTCCTTGGAGGTTGATAAAGGAACATTAAAAAAAGTTGACAGCATGTTAAACAACTTTGTTTGGAAAAATAAAACCCATTATATCAGGAAATCAGTAATAATGAATCCAATAAAACAAGGGGGACTGGATTTTCTAGATTTTGCTACCTTAAACAACACTTTTAAAATTAATTGGCTTAAGAATTTTCTTAAAAATCCCTCTTCACTTTGGAATATTATCCCCAATTATATTTTCTCTAAAGTTGGTGGCCTGAATTTTCTTTTACTCTGTAATTATAATATCTCAAAAATCCCTGTCAAACTTTCTAATTTCCATAAGCAGATGCTCTTGGCCTGGTCCCTCATATACAAACACAACTTCTCTCCGCACAAATATTACTTATGGAACAATAAGGATATTCTTTACAAGAATAAATCTCTTTTCTTCAAGGATTGGTTTGAAAACAACCTTCTTCTAGTTGGACAGCTTTTTAACTCACAAGGCAGACTTTATAATTATTCTGATTTTTTAGAGAAATATAATATTCCTGTATCTGCCGATGAATATGCGATTGTTTTCAATGCCGTTCCCTCTGGTGTGTCTTTTCTGTTGCAAGGTTCTACATTTCCATGGCCGTGTTCTTACTCTCTAAATTTAACTGACACAATGATTGGAGGTGTTTGCTTTTCTGAAGATCGTCAGAAAAATAACTATAAAATCAGAGCTCTCTTCCAGGCTGAGATAACAACAATTCCATATGTAATACCGTATTGGAATAATATTGTGGAGAATATACACTGGGAGAAAGTATGGACCTTGCCTCATAAGTATCTGCTTACCAATAAAGTAAAAGAAATGACATTTAAACTGATTCACAAATGTTACCCGACTAAAGTCTTTCTTAAGAAATATAAGCCTGACATTGAAGTGAACTGCAGTTTTTGTCATTCTTCTGAAGAAGACTTCATTCATTTGTTTTGGCAATGCACCCACACAGAGAAATTCTGGTCTGATTTTTTGGTGTTTATTCAATCTTATTTTGTAAGTGACTTCTCATTTTGTTTTAAAGATGCCTTGTTTGGCTTATTTGAATATTCTAAGGAGAATACAGGAAAATATTACATAATTAATTTATGTTTTCTGTTAGCTAAATTTCACATTCATAAACAAAAGTTTACTGGCTCTAAACCTCTTTTTTCTCTGTTTAAAGTGGACTTGGATATGTATGTGGAAACTATCCAAAGTTCTACTAATTTGAAAGCTATGAAAACTGTATCTCTGTATTCACCCTTTGTGTCATCTTAAGATGTAATTTTATTACCCTGTTTTTTTCTTTGTTACCCTGGCAACAAATCTGTGTATTCTTGTTTCTTTTTATTTATTTTGTCTGTATTTGTACTGTCTTGTTGTTTTGAATATCTGTAATGTTTAATAAAAAAAAAAAACCAAGTGAACACGCTCTTCGAAACAGTGAATCATTTTGCAACGCAATGGTTTAACTGAAAAGCTCAGTTTCACCCATCACTACGTGCTTTTTAAAATCATTACAAGCGATGTCCAAATTCGATAATGAATGGCTGTTTTGATCTGGCTTTTGCTAGTGAATCGTTTGAACTAAATGATCGAAGTCACGAGTTTGAATCAATCGGAGCGATTCCAGCGTAAATGACTCACTCAATTGATTCGGTTTGTCTGTTTTCTCGTCTTCAGTCATGTTTACACGACACTGTCAGTACTACTACTGGCTGAGCTCGCTATTTTATGACATTACCTGCGAAACAAGTATGATGCTTACAAATAAAATATCCATATTTCCATTCCAAAGATAACATCCAACACAAATCTCCTCCATATTGAGGTGTGGTAACCGGTTTACTGTTAACTAGTGAAACACTGCATGAATATGACGAGCTGGAGCTCAAAATACATGTTAGCTCAAAATACATTGTTAATTATGATGGAGTTTGTAGCTTAATTCACTGTATTTGAAATAGTTTGAGCTGCAGTTCAGTCACCTCATACCATTGGAGTGTATGTTCAATTTAATAGCGTATGTTGTAATAAATATTTGATAAATATATTGTACTGTCTGATTGCATTAGTCTATATAGAGTGATAGTCAATGTAAAAAGAGCAAATGAGAGAAGCAGATTAACACAAAACAGCAGAACAAATGGTAAACAGTAAACAGTTTTTTATTGTCAGAGCTGAACCACTGAGTTGGGATTAGAAATGTGAAGTGTGAGAAATGCCTTAGTGATTGAGTGTGTTGCTCATGTTCTTGTGTGAAAGTGAGCTCAGTGCTCATGTTTAGACATATGACAGGCCTCTCCTTTAAAATCTCGTTTGTGTCTCATCCAGAGTTTCCTGTTGTGGAGAAGCTGCGTCTGTCTGAACTGGATCAGCGCGAGGAGGACGAGCCGGAGATCCGGCGCTTTCAGGAGCTCCGGCGCAGGATGATTCAGATGGAACGGGCTGAATTAGGGTCGGCCGGCGACGGAGGAACCAGAACACCCGGCTTCAGGAGCTGCAGAGCTGGATCCCATCATGAGACCTGATTTCATTAGGAAGAGAAACAGCAGCTGCTTTATTAGATTCTGGTGCTGATTAAACATCAGACGGGTCTCTGTGTCTGTACTCTGTGTTAATGCACCGTGGAGTCCAGCAGTCTAGTGAACATTCAGACTGCACTCTTTATTTAAATCAGCTTTATTGGCATCACTGGTTCCATGAAGAACTTTTAACATCCGTAGAAACTTTTCCAGGTTCTCTATAGAGTAAAATGTTCTTCAGAATATTAAAAGAACTGTTCAGTTAAAGGTTCTTGTTCTTCTATGGCTAAACTGTCACAACACTTTTGAAACCATTACTTGTACATACTATATAAATGAGTGCAAAATTTGAAAAACAATAAACAGGTGTGAAACGTTGAAATGACCATGTTCACCAGCAGGATCTGAGATGATCCAAAGAGCATCTGGAGCTTCAGTGGAAGAACATCTGTACAAAAAATGTTCAGAAACAAATTTCTAAAAAATAATTACAAAGAAACAGTGAAACAGGGTGTGTACGGGTCTTACACTATAAAAAAAAAAAAAAAAAGGTTTCAACTTAAAATTGTTACCCTGCTGATTTAAATTTTTTAGTTTAGTCAACTAAAATATACCAATTGTCACTTAAATTAACATTAAATAACTTAAAATTTCAAGTTGACTAAACTAAAAATTTTAAGTCGGGGTAACAAATTATATTAAGTTGAAACATCTTTTTGAAATATTTTTTTTACAGTGTAAAAAGGCTTTAAATGGTCTTAAATCAGAGCAGAAAGTCTTAAATTCATAAAGTCAAGGCATTAAATGTTGCATGAACTACAAAAATGAAAATTTAAAGTTACATCAACTTAACAACAAAAACAAATCCTGCACACTACAAAAATATGCAAAATGTATAAAAAAAAGTTTATTTACAACGTTTCGGTCACATGACCATCATCAGGTATTTTTAGACGTCTCATTACTAACCACATTTAAAAAGGACATCATAACCAATCACTGCAGAGGAACATAGATTAGTAACAACACTCAATGGGTGCATCATCAGGAAAAATATATACACAACATATGACATATATACATATACATACCAACTCAAATGCATTACAGCATCGCATTAAATAAAGTTCATACCCATAGGTGATAACATTTGAAGAGTAAAAATCCAAAATAACTCACATCGTTGTAAAGGTAATTCCAAATCGCCGTCTCTAGAGAGCACATTAACCTTTTCAATACTACAAAAGTGCAAAGTAGAGATATTCCTATTCTTACGCACCTACAGATTTCTGTCAGGTGTGCGGAGACTAATTGTTAATTTAAATTAAATCAGCTTAAAAGTACAAGTCATTTTAACTCACTTCATTGTAGTGCATTGAAATTACTTGTAGTTTTTAGCTGATTTTAAGGCAGCTGCTGAACTTCAGTTTTTAAGTTGAAACCTGTGAAAATGTTTGACAATGCATATCTAAACATCCTTCAAGATACATTTCCTATATCCTAAGATATAAAGTCTTGTTTTATTTTAAAACAAAATTAAGTAAGTTTATGATTAAAACAAAAATATCTGTCAATAATTAAAGAAACCTTGTTTTCCTATTGAATTAAGTTGGTTTTTGGAGCCCTTTGACACATATTTGTTCAAAACAAGACTTATGGCAGTTTGCTTCTGAATCGATTTAAGAATCATTGGACATTTGTTTTGTTTTGTTTTGTTTTTATTTCTATCACTGTGTCTCGGTAAAAAACAAACTGACAAGAGAAATAATGTTGGAAACCCAGAGCTGGGTTGAACAGACACAGAACTAAGTCTTTCTTGCATTCAGAGAGAAAAAAACAAGTGATGGCTGTGAGCAGACGGACTGAGAATTGTGGGTTGATTGCGGTTTCGTTGGGGGTTTGAGTCTCTCATAACGCTGACGGGGCTCTTATGAGTGTGATTGAGCTGTGAGACTGGAATATGAGCCTCGTTCTGCAGCGCTGCGTGTGTTCAGACTGATGAAGAAAAAGACAATCTTACAATCTGCAGCAGTGGAGGAGTAAATCAGGTTACACTTTCTAAGCACTTAAAGGAATAGTTCAGACAAAAATGAAATTTTGCTCAGCCTCCAAGTGTAGGGTGAGTTTGTTCATCTGATGTGTAGAAATGTGTCATTCCATCACTTGCTCACCAATGAACGTGAATGGGTGCCGTCAAAATGAGAGTCCAAACAGCTGATAAAAACATCACAAGTAATCCACACCACTCCAGTCCATCAGTTAACATCTTGAGAGGACAAAAAGCTGAATCAAATCCATCATTAAGACATTTTTAACTAAAATACATTGAGTCCATAATCATTAATAACACTTCCTCCAGTGAAAAAGTGGTCTGGTCTGAATCAGGAGAGAAATCTGCACAGATCAAGCCAAAACAGCTTGAAAAGTTAACGCTTTTGTCTGCTCATTCTGACGGCACCCATTCACCCTAGAGGATCCACTGGTGAGCAAGTGATGGAATGCTACATTTGTACAAATCTGATGAAAAAACAAACCTGAGGGTGAGCACATTTTCAGCAGATTTTCAGCATTTGTGGGTGAACTACTCCTTTAAGCACGTGCTGTAGGGATGTTGGCATGTTTACGTGTATTTTAGAGTCCAGGAGCTGCTTTGGGAGCAGAGAAATCAGGCCAGAGTCACGCGGCAGCAGCGGAAAGACCTGGAACATCAGCAGACGAGAAGACAGACACATCGGGGCTCTAAACACAGATAAAGAATCACCTTTTCCTTCATCTTTTGAGATAAAAGCATTTGATGTGCTGTGAAAACAAACTGTAACACTGAAAACTTGTCCAAACACATTTAGCATTTATTCAAAATGGTCATGAATAATTCAAATATGACTGTTTTTGATGCAAAAACTAACACTATAAATGCATCGGAAGGGGAAAAATAATTATGATAAAATGTTTTATGAAAGACTGATATTATACCTAAAACTAATTCAAATAAAATAGCTATAGAGTAAACTTATTTTCTATCAGCTACTTCCCACAGCAACATTTCATTTAGTTTAATTTGATGTACTAAAATAACTAAAACTAAAACTGAAATATAAATAAATAAAAACTATATAGACAAACTAATAAAAATGTCAAAATACAAAATTTGTAAACTTACTAAACTAAAATTAACATGAAAGTAGACAATATAAAAATAACATCTAAATCAAAATATAATGTTAGCAAACTATAATAGCATCTCAGTGATACTAAAAGAACACTGGTATGAAATGAACCCTTTAATGATTGTTTTATAAGTTACATCAATTAATATCGAGCTATATGGAGACTCCAGCAAGGGTCTTATCATTGTTTTCTGACATTTAGACTCTCAGTTACAGATGCATTGTAT